>CM061271.1:13055000-13375000 GCA_030848825.1 Tadarida brasiliensis
TTCAATATTTTTCTTCCCCAAAGCTACTGTTTTTTTATTTATTTGGGAGGTAATTGATTCTTTTCACTTTTCCTATACACCTGACTGACAGCTGCTGACGAAGCAATTTTAAGTGGCAGAGGGCATATGTATGAACGACAGAAGCAGGAGGAAAGATTGCCCTGGGACATTCCCTGACGGAGCAGGTCCTTGTTCTTGACTGAGACAGGGTGGGCACCTTCAGCCGCTTCACAAGGAGACGGGACCCTGGTCTTGACAAAAAGTCTAGCATGAGGTAGCTGATGTGCTGGAGGGCGGGCTGGTCTGGAGGGCGGGCTGGTCTGGAGGGCGGGCTGGTCTGGATGGGCTGGTCTGGATGGGTTGGTCTGGAGGGCGGGCTGGTCTGGATGGCTGGTCTGGATGGGCGGGCTGGTCTGGATGGCGGGCTGGTCTGGATGGCGGGCTGGTCTGGAGGGCGGGCTGGTCTGGAGGGCGGGCTGGTCTGGATGGGCTGGTCTGGAGGGCGGGCTGGTCTGGATGGCGGGCTGGTCTGGATGGCGGGCTGGTCTGGAGGGCGGGCTGGTCTGGATGGCGGGCTGGTCTGGATGGCTGGTTGGTCTGGATAGGGGTTGGTCTGGATGGCAGGCTGGTCTGGATGGCTGGTTGGTCTGGATAGGGGTTGGTCTGGATGGCAGGCTGGTCTGGAGGGTGGGCTGGTCTGGATGGCGGGCTGGTCTGAATGGCGGGCTGGTCTGGAGGGCAGGCTGGTCTGGATAGGGGTTGGTCTGGATGGCAGGCTGGTCTGGATGGCTGGTTGGTCTGGATAGGGGTTGGTCTGGATGGCAGGCTGGTCTGGATGGCTGGTTGGTCTGGATAGGGGTTGGTCTGGATGGTGGGCTGGTCTGGATGGCTGGTTGGTCTGGATAGGGGTTGGTCTGGATGGCGGGCTGGTCTGGATGGTGAGCTGGATAAGACTGGCTGGGCTGCCATTCTGGATCCATGACTTATAACTGTGTGATCTTGGGTAAATCAATCCCTCTGAGCCTCAGTTTCCTTACCTTATAGGTGTTTGGGGAAGATTAAATAGGTAGATGTGTCAAGTGCTTTGCTGTTATTTCTTAATGTGTTGTATTTAAGCAACACACAACCTAGACCACATGTACCCAGGGTGTGAAAATGTTCACACACGTGTACACTGCATGGGGATGTCTCTTTGTCCTCAGATACATTCCTGGTCCTTCCCCCGCTTTTCTCTGTACAGAGGGAACACCCGTATCACGCTCTCCTGCCCTCTGGCTTCTGAGCACTGGCTTTGGGCCACTGGGGGGCGCTAGTGAAAGATTGGCAGAAGAAGGAAAGGAGAAGCTGGGATACCCCTCCCCTTTCTTTGCTTCCTGTGGCATCTCTGGAAGCTCTGTACCTCCTCTATGATCCAGGCACCCACAGAATCTGGGGGAGTTTCACTAGTTACAATGACAGGAAACCTCTGACTCTTTCCTTGTGCAAAGTGCTTTACATGTATTCAACCATATTTAATCCTCTCAAGAACTGTATGATGAGGGCACTACAGTCATTAGCCCCGTTTTACAGATAAGAAAACTGAGTCTCAGAGAAGTTAAATGGCCTGCTGTCCATCCCATTGCTAGTGACTGGTGTCGCCAGAACGTGAACTAAGGCAGTCTGACGCCAGGACCCTTGATCCCTGAGGCATGTGCCTTACACAGCTGACTAGGGCGGCACAAGCCTCGCTTTAATTAAACCATAACCTTCGCCACCAGGCTCCATGAGCCGACACCAGCCTGTGCTGGGCCTTCGCGAGGGACACTCCCCTTCACAAGCTCCCAGAAGGGAAGAGCCGCCTCCAAAGACGGTTCGAGTTTTGACAGACACCACTAGCTGGGCCCGAGGAAGGTTCTGTGGCTTTGATGGGAGACCTCATCCAGGCAGTTCCAGGAGATGGCTGTGCTCTGAACAGATAACTCAATATGAAGGAGAGGAAAAAGTGGAGGGGTGGAGGGAGGGACGACGGAGGGAGGGGGGCGGAGGAGGGAGTCCCGATTTCACAGAGCCCAGCCCCAACCACACACTCTCTGATGACCAGGGGAAAGGCTTTGAAAAGTGGAGGGGCAGCGCCTCAAACCCCGTTCCCTGAAAGTGGGGGTGGATCCCGGCAGAAATCACATGGGGACCCCTGCTGTGGAGCCAGGGAGACCGAGGAAAGAGTTCAGGTGTTAAAGAAAATGTTAATAGAGGACTGAAATGCTGTGATTTTCTGAAATCCCAGGGGAAGAGCGCCAGGCTGCTGCCTTCCCTGCCCAGGCAGACTGCACTCACCCGGGCGATGCTGGCGAGGCGGGCGCACGCTCTGTTGGTTTGTGATGTGAGACGCTCCGTGTTAAATGTGCCAAACAGGCACCTTGGTATGAATGTCTTTTCTGTTAAGCACCTGCCTTTCTGCCAGGTCCCTGAACCACTGGCTGGCCACAGATGATAACAAGAAAGATGAGTACCCATGCCTCTATCTGGGGAAGAGGAACCCCATGGATGCCTCTGGTCCATTCTTCAGAAAGGACGTCTTAAGGCACAAAAATTGGGTCATTGTGGCTTCCCTGCTGAAATCCTTTCACTGTCTTTCTATTGTGCTTAGAATAAAATCCAAACTTCTGACTTGGCCATCTGAGCCCTGCACGGCTGAGCTGGCCCTCGCCTTCCAGCAAGATCACCTCGGGCCATTCTTTCCTTCATCTGCCAAACTCCTGGTTCATTAAACAAACCCTGCTCCCCATCACTGCCACAGGCCCTTTGCACATTCACTTTCCTCTTCTTGGACCTTCCTTCAGGCTGCTCTGTGCAAGCTTGGCTCCTTTGCATTCTCTGGTCTCAGCTTCAAGGCCTGGTGGCACTTCCTTTCAGGGAAGACAAGGTCTCCTGTTTTCTATCCTGACAGCCTTTATGGTACTCCCATGATATGTAGTACATTTATTTCTTGGTTGTTCCTTTCTGTAGCCTCTTAAGCTCCCCTCCCAGAGTTCCGGGACCTCACCTGCCTTGTGTTCGCCTGTGTTCTCAGCTTATACGCGCAGGGAGGTTCCTCCATGGATATTGCTGAATCTACGACACTCTCAAGGAGGCCAGGAAGCGGAGAAGCAGAACTGGGACTGCTGAGCGAGGAGGAGAATTGTTCCGTGGGTGACATCCTGGAGGGGGTGGCGATGCAGAGGCAATAACCGGGAGCTGGCCGGCCAAGGGGGAAGGTTGCGAAAGCGGGCCCACACGGGCAAGAGGAGGCCCGAGCCCAACCGCTTCGAGGGCTTTCTGCAGCGAGGCACGGCCTTTCTCTTGGCACCTGACCACCTGCTAGCAAAAGGGGGCCGGACCTTGGTCCGTTCTTTTTGTCTGAGCCAGTTTCCAGGGCTGGGGCCAGTTGCCAGGGCTGGTGAGCTCCTCACGCGCCTCCCTCTCTCCCTGCTTTGCTTATCCATGGGCAACAACACGCGAGTGGTCATTCCACCCAACCACTACATTCCTCAGCTGCTGTGCAATCGTGTGGATGAAGACGTGGTGAGAGAAATGATAAAGGACAGGAGAGCAAGGCATCACAGCATCTGCAGACATACATGATACATATAAGTGTATACAAAGAACATATTTTAAAATTATATAAATACATGCATTATTTAGACAAGCATGACCCATAGAGGAACTAAGAACTGTGCTTTAGTTCTATTGGGAAGAAGGAAGGAGGGATGGGAGAGTGTTCCTGACTGAGCTAAACCCTCATCTACCCAAAGGTCATAGGTAAGGTCGTCTGTCCGAAGGCCGAAGGTCATAGATAAAGTGCATAATCGATAAAACAAGAAGTGGTGGGAGCATAGTGTATGGAGAGGTGGAAGCAATCACCAGAACAATGAAAAACAGGAACAATTTTTAAAATTAAAAAGAAATTGCCTCTGGGCTTGAGAGGGGAGTGTTGCTTTTTATAAGCCATTTAGTGCTATTATATATATATATATATTTTTTTTTTTTGGTGTGTGCCCCTAGCAGAAACTGAACCTGGGACTCTCTGTCTGCAGGCCGACACTCCAACCGCTGAGCCAAACCGGCCAGCGCTATTTTTTAATATTGTGCCCATACCATTTTGATACAATTTTTAAAAAATTTATTTTTAAAGGGTATGTTTCAGTAGTTTAACATTTAACATTTTTTAGATTTCCTAAAATATTCATTCATTTAATTTTTGTTTCAAAAGGTGAAGACAGATAAAATTGCAGCAGGAAAAAGGGGATAGATTAGAAGGAATGAGCTGGACGCCACTCAAAAACCTAGAAAACAAGATGAGACTGTGCGGCTCCCCATCAGCGTGCCCCTCCCGGTCCCCAGGCTCCTCGCATGGACCGTTGCCTTTCCTGGAATGTTCTCCTTGTCCTGCCCCCCAGCCCACGCTCCTGGGAACATCTCAGATCCTGGACAGGCTTCCAGCCCCGCATCCTTCCTCACCACACGAGATGGGTGGAGAAATGAGTTACAGAGAAGCCCGTGTGCCCCGAGCCGGGTTGGTAAGCAGCACTTGAACCTGCAATGTCCCTGAGGTCCCCAAGTTCCGGTCAGCAAGGTGTCCTTCCTTGTGCTCACAGAGCCTGGAGAAGCGAGAATGGGGGGCTCAGAACCGTCTTGGGCATCTTTCCTATGTAGCTTTGGAGGTGGCACTCCGCGTCCCGCCCTCCTGCAGACCCACCGAGGTCCGAAGACAGCATCCCCGTTGCTCAGGGTCCGTGCTGGGCTCCTGGACTGGTCTGGATTCTCCTGCATTCCTGAACGCCTTACATAGAGGAGAAGGGAGAACTTCAGGGCTTCCTTTAGTCGGAGCTCCCCCCCTTCCGATGGCTACTTTCTTCCCGTTTTTCTCACTTTTTAAAGAAAGTGGCCTGGGTCACCCATGCTGCCTCGAGCCCTCTCCCTGCCAGCCCCGCTCTGCAGAGCTCTTGCTGTGTGCTGGGATCTGTCACATGCCTGCCCCTGACGGCAGACATTGCAGTTCAGTCTTTATAGGTGGATCTAGGAACCCGTGTGACTGTTCTATTCAGTCACCGACACCTGTCCTCTTGGAAGCTCTCAGCTCCCTTGGATGACCCAGGCATTCTAGTCGGCTGCATTAATCTTGTTGGGACCCATCTTCAGATCCCCTGTCCCATCGTCCCCCTGATGGCAGCCTTCACCCTTCAAGCATAGACTTGGAGTCCTTTGGAACCGAAGCGTGGCCACGGTCTTGGGGTTGGAAGCCAGGCATGCCATAGACAGGGGGCTGGCTTCTGGTCCTGCCTGCACCAGGAGCAAAGCCTGGCAGCCCTGCCCCGGGTCTTTGCAGAACCCAACACCTGTGCTTTCCGGGGTGTGCAAACAGGTGGGTCGGTGGTCCCCAGGCTGAGAGGGAAAGATGCCGTGGTGGTCTGATAGAATGTGTGGGCATCAGCCTGTGGGCCCTGAGGCCTTTCCTCCTCCCTCCCCCACATCCCCTGCGTGTCCTAGGAAACTCTCACCCTCTATTTGCCCTCTGCGGGCCCCTTCTGTCCTTTGGCTTGCGGGGAAAGGACACAGTCCTCATTTCCACAAACAGCTCAATGCCAGGGCTTTGCGGAGGGCTTTCTCTTATCAGCTCTCCTTTCTCAGAATGACGTTCAGGGCCGGTTTCAATTTGGGGATTAATCTAACCAAAGTACAGAATCCACTTCTCTGCATGGAGAATGCCTCCCGTCTGTTGTTTATCTGTCTTCTCCCCACCCCCTCCCTGTTTCACCCTAATCTTTGGAGCTTAAAAAGGCTTAAAATGCTTCTTAGGCATGGAATAGTTCTTATAAGGCAACTATTGATGAGCTCAACAGAAATGACTTCGAAACTTAGTGTGTGAACTTTTCCTCCGTGATTGCGTTGCCGGACGTCAAGCGAAAAGGGAAGGAGAGGGTCCCCTTATGGTCTTCCACCTTAGCTGTTTCCCCTGGGGGAAGGCTGGCCACCAGGGTGTTCACCTGTGCCCACTCGAACCTGCCTCGGAGACAGCTACGCAGAGCGGCCCTCTCTCTTCTCCCTTCACCTGATCAGCTCATAAGTTGGTCACACTCTGCACGGTGGCCTCCCCCAGCTCAGATCAAGCCCTGGGCACTCTGACTATACCTGAGAGGAGGAGCTACAGCATCCCCCCTTATCCTCGGGGTACATTCCAGGACCCCCAGCGGATGCCTGAAACCGACCATAGCACTGACCTTTATACTAGACACCATGTTTTTTCTATACATCTATATATACCGTGATAAAGTTTAATGTATAAATTAGGCACAGTTAGAGATGAACAACTAAGAATTAAATAGAACAATGATAAGGATATGCTGTGAAGAACTTATGTGGACGTGGCATTATTAAGTAACATAGGGATGACCTGAACACCAGCATTGTGATGTCATAATGATGGATCTGATAATGACATGGTTGCTAAGTGACCAGCAGGCGGGCAGGGAGACGCCGAACAAAGGAATGAGTCATGTCCCTGGTGGGACAGAGTAGGACAGTGACAGATTTCATCAGGTCGGCGTGCACTTTAAAACTTACGGACTGTTTATTTCTGGGATTTTCCATTTCATTTCTGGACTGTGGTTGGCTGTGGGTAGCAAAGTGCAGAAAGAGAAACTGCGGGTAAGGAGAGACCATGGTATTTCTTTTCACGTCACCCCAACGCTGCTGATTTCATCAACGCACAGCCAAACGACAGAATCGAATCGAAATATTTCGATTGCCCCTTGCAGCGTGAAAACTGCTTTCACGTGCATTGTTTCATTTGCTGCTCACCGTGACGCAATGAGGTGAGTACAGTCCCGCACCCCAGTGACGTTTCAGTCAACGACAGGCCAGTATGCAACAGCTGTCCCGCGAGAGTCTAGCAGAGTAATTCCCACCGCACGGCTCATCCCGCGATGCATCCCTCGCGTGGCCGTGGGGATGCTGGTGTAAACGCACCTACTGAGCGCCAGGCATGCCCATCGCATCGCACTTGGTAATGGCAATAACTGCTACTGGCTCACGTATTTACCATACTGTGCTTTTTATTGTCATTTTACAGTGTACTCTTTCTATTTACAAAAAAGTTCGCTGTAAAATAATGTGCCGCGTTCCACCCGCAGTCACCTCGTCTGTGGATCGCATCCTTTTCTCTTGAGCTTGATTTAATCTCGTGTCATTTGTAAACTGAGTGTAGCTAAGTGTACAGTGTTTATAGAGTCCACACAGTGAACAGCACTGTCCCAGGCCTTCACTTCCCTCAGCACTCACTCACTGACTGCCCCAGAGCAGCATCCAGTCCTGCAAGCTCCATTCATGATGAGCGCCCTCTACGGGTGTGCCAACTTTGATCTTTCATATCCTATTTCTACTGTGCCTTTTCTATGTTTACGTACGTTTCGATACACAAAACTTACCATTGTGTTGCAATTGCCCACAGTATCCACAGTAACATGCTGCCCAGGTTTGTAGCCCAGGGGCAACAGGCTAGACCGTGTAGCCCAGGTGTGCGGCCCGCTGTACCACCGAGGTTTGTGTAAGTGCACTGTGTCGCGTTCACACAATGACAAAATCGCCTAATGATGCCTTTCTCAGAATATATCCTCTGATTAAGCAGCACGTGACTGAAAATGATTCCCGTTTGCCATATGAGGAGACTGAGGCTCGGAGAGGGGAAATGACTTGCCCAAGGCATCTCAGTTAGTGTAATGTTAGGATTAAATTTAAGCTTCTGACTCTGCGGCCCTCTCATGGCCCATGCCTGGTCCGGCTGCTTTCCCTAGCAAAGAACGGAGCTGCAAGGTGGATGAGGACGCTGACCTCGGGCCACGGGAGCCTTCTGCAGTACTGTATTAGGAAAAGAGGGTCCATGGGTCCTTTGCAAATCAAATCAGTGGAGACTTTATGCAGTAGGAAGGGAAGAAGAGAACCCAGAAGAAGGTATCTCTGAACTGAAATGAACATGCAAAATACAATGTACCTTAGTGAGGCAGGGAATTAGAATCCGGTAACCTTAAAACCTACCACCCAGGGTATGCTGAAGCTGACCCTGCCTGGGGGAGAGGGTGGGGAATTAGGGCAAAGCCAGATGATTGAGAGAGTGCAGAGGCCAGGAGTCTCTCGATAATCCCACGCCCTCCCCCTCACTCTGCATGTTGAGACAGGCTGGGCTGGAGGAGGAGGGAGAATTTATGAAATGCTAACTTGCCTTAGCAGCCTCCATCAACGCTGCTTTCAGAGGAAAAACCGAAAGCACAAGTTTTGAGGTCAGAACCGGTGCTGCTGACTTGAGCGTTTGACTCCCCTGCTCGCGAAGTTGGGAACACAGCAAATGCCTGATTGCACGCCTTCAGACGTTCGCCTGTGCTCCTGCTGTGAATGACACGATCCGCATGAAGCCAAGAGCAGGAATGCAGTAATGAGATGCGAGCCTGGGCTGTGTGTGTGGAGATCTGCGGGTATTTGTCCTGAGTTCTGGGAGGATCGAGGCCCCCTGCTTAGGGGGCGGGGGCTCCTTGTCCAGATCATCCGAGGGGCATGTGATATCTAGGAATACCCAGTGGCGTCCTCATGAAATAATAATGGGGCACATCCTCCTTCCCAGCATTTCCACAGGGAAGACTTACCAATACCCCAGACGGGGATTAAGCCTAATAAATCACACTCCAGGATGCGGGGCGCACACAGGACATCGGGGCGGCGTACACACACGGACAGCCCGGAGCACAGAAGATTCATCACCCTCGGGTGAGCCACACAGCAGGCGCCGAGCAGCAGGACGTGACCTGGAATGTGTCCCGTGAAGGGGTTCTTGGAGCAGAGAAGGAAATACCCACAGTAATGCAAGGGTGCCGACCTCGGGGGACTCAGGCCCGAGGGACCCACATGCTGAGTTTGTGGGCCCCGCTGACTTCCTGGGAGCACAGTGGCCATTCTTGGGTCTATACCCGGGTTTCTCGACCTTGGCACCATTGACGTTTTAGGCCAGACACGACAGTTGGGGTGGAGGGGGCTGTCTGGTGCATGTGAGGGTGTTTAGCAGTATCCAGGGTCCTACCCACTAGATGCCAGCAACGCCCCTCCCCGCTACTTGTGATGACCAGAATCGTCTCCAGACATTGCCAAATGCCCCCGAGCTGGGGCAAAATGACCCCCAGTCGAGAACCACTGGCCTTTACCAGAAAAGACAGAGTGACTTTGTGTCTCTGCTAATCACTCTCCCCTCATTTCCTGTCTCCCTCAACGTCCCCCATGGACCCCCGGCTCCTTCACGGTCCCCCGGTCCAGCCACTCTGGCCTGCTCGCCGTTCCCTGGGTGCGCCCAGCATGCTCCCTGTCCGAGTGTGTGTCCTCCGCCTGGACGGCCCTTGGCGCTGTCCCCTTCCCCAGTATCCACGTGGCTCACTTCCTCACTTATTTACGTCTCTGGTACATAGTGATTGCTCAGCAAATGTTAGTACTATTATTATTCCGTGAGTTTCACCCTCCTACAACAAATTGCCCTTCCCTGAACTCCAATCTATGAACTGGAACCTCCCAGAAACGTCTAGATGTTTGGTCTACTGCTGGCCATCCATGGTAGGAATTCTTCAAAGGTTTGCTCAAGGAGCGGCCCAGGGTCAAGTAGAGACCCTTTTCTGCTCACTGGTCTTGGCTCAAGGACATCTCCTTTGGGTTGGTGGGGAGTCCCCATTCATTCACCAGGGAGACCCGAACACAAGTCCTTGTGAGCTCCAGAGGAAATCCTTTGTCATATACATGTTGGTGGAAATGAGGAAGGGCCCTGGAGAGCGGATGGCAGAGCCCTTCAGACCCTGCCTGGGGGGCAAGCCCACTGAAGGGGAGCTGTTAATCCCCTGCAGAATTCCCAAAGCCTGTTACTTTGTCCCTTACTGGACAATGCAGTGGATTTAGACAAAAGAAATGTAACCTGCTGGTTCTTATCATTGTACGGTTTCTCTGTCTCCCTCAGAGGACTTCACAGGAATAATACGAGCCATGAAAACATGCCCTGGTTGTTCAAAACCTATTCCTAAAAAAAGTTCAATGATAGGGCAGACAGATAATTGATACGTTCAACCCTTATTATGTGTCAAGTAGTGGACTAAACCTTTATATACATTACTTCATTTGATTGCCACCACAGCCCTCTGAATTAGGTACTCTATTATCTCCATTTTATGGATGGGGGACCCAAGGTTCAGAGAGGTTAAGTATCTTGTCCAAGGTCACACAGCTAGGAAGTGGTGGAGCTAAGGTTCAAATCCAGGTCTGTTTGACCTTTGAGCCCAAGTGACTTTGTCATGCGTTAGGAAATGGAGTCTCCTAATAAAGGAATCATCCCTCTGACCTCCCTTCTGATTGCTTGGGTATTTCAGTTAAATATACACTTTCTTTCTTAGCAACAGGAACATTAGGGGTCTTGTGAATGAGACTTACTGTTCCCTATTACAAAAAAACACATTTTTTTCCTACTCATTTTTGGTGATATCATGAAAAGAGGACACTTGACCCAGATATGTCGAATCTTTTGGAATAACTGGATTGCAGCAAATGCCTCTTCATTAAGCCATGACCTTCACCCAGTTCATCTTTTCTCCTGAATGCACTCTCTTTTCCTACCCAAACTGCTTTAAGTAAAAGCGAGGCTAGACCTGGAAAGCATTAACCTTTTTCTCTCTCCCTCTCCAACATCTGCAGCTCTAGCCCTGATCCCAATCTCTCACGTCCAGCTACCCACAGGAAATTGCCACTGGATGTCCCAAAGCCACCTCCTCCTCCACGACTGAAACAAAGCGCATCCTCTGGCTGTGCCCCACCCCCTTCCTGCTGGAGGTGCCATTCTTCTCCCAGCCTGCAGAGCGCCCGGGCAGAGACGCAGCTCTGAGGGCCCCACTTCCTTCATTTCTGCTGCGCCAGGCCTCGCGAAACCCACAGCAGCTTCCTTCCCCGCACCCCTGGCTCTTATCTCCCTCAGCACCTGGTCCTGAGTTCCAACCCTGCTCACCTCTCCGCAGGACTCAGGCCCCTTTCCCATCTGGCTGGCACTGGCTGCCAGAGAGATCCTGCCCCAAAGGACAACTGCCACATCCTTATGGCCCCACAACCTTCACGATTCCCTCTGCCTGCTGCAGCGAGTCAGCCAGGCGTCCAGCGGCTCCCTCCATCAGTCCCCCTCTAAATTCCTGCTCCTATCAGATCTGGCTTCTCACTCAAAATTCAGCTTGCTTGATTCCCTCTGGCTAAAATGCCCCCTCCCCCTTTCTCTATACATCTTTACCCGTGTGTGCCAAGACCTAGAAAGGTAAATTCGATTGCATGCCATTCTCCCACTCTGCTTAATTAGTGTAATTGCCTGGAGCTCTAGCATAACTCCGGAAATTATATGCATGGTCTTTGAGAAAGCGAGCTATGATCGATTAGTGATGTCTGCCACAGGGTAGGAGGGCAGCGTGATCGATTCGTGATGTCTGCCGTGGGTAAAGGAGGGAGAAATTGAAGTGGACTCTGGCTAGAGCCAGGCGATAGCCCATCTTTTTCACGCAGCCTGGAGACAAGGAAGCCCTATGGGTCATCGTGCTCATGATACACTATCATATTAATAAACCCCTTATTGCAATGGGCTCTGAACATTTTAAAAACTGAGATCTGCCTTGAGAAGGCCATGGTTAGGAATATATTTATCCGGCTCTTTATGACTTCCCACCCTATTCTCTATCGGCACTAGACCTCTAGAAACCCTGCGTGTACAGGAGTGGCTCACACTGGGGATTACTGTGCGCTGGGCACCATGCCGAGGTCTTGACACGTGTCATCTCATTGAATCGCCCGACTCTGAAGGAAGAGATTTTACTAGACCCATTTTGCAGGTGAGGAGCTGTTCAGAGTAATGAAGTAACTTGTTCAAGGTCATTTAGGCAGTAAGTGGTGAGACCAGGACAGACACCCAGGGCTATCTGATTCCAAACCTTGGCTGTTAGGTTGACAGGTATTTTCTGATCCTTTATTAGTAGGCAGTGTCATTTAGTGTCATCCTGAACTAGTCACTTTTAGTGAAGGTGTTACAAATAGAGTGTCAGGTCCCTGAGAGCAGAAACCTGCCACAGGCTCTGTCACAGCCTTCCCTTCCACACCCGTGCACCCAACACAGTCCTAAGCCTGGGGTGACGAACTCTTGGCATATCTTTGATGCTCATTTTGCGGCTGGTCAGGCTCTATTAGTTGTCTATCATTCTTTTACCATATTTTCAAGGCACTGAAAAAAGAATCACAGATACAGGGTATTTGGGTCTGGGCTCAAAATTACTCAGGGATCCTGGAAAAAACTGCTTCAGGAGACAAAAATATCTCCCTCTCTATGGCCTCAATGAAATCTCCAGCTTTTTCTGCTGCTGCAGCAACTGTAAGCCACAAGAGGGCAGTAAAGACAAGGCTACCAGGACCTAACCCCACCAGACTGGATCCAGGCCTCCTAAGCCAGTGGAGACCTTGGCAGCAAATGTGGTTTCTTTTATTATGGTCAGTGTCATTATCTTCAGGTGAAATGTATTGCAACGAGCTGATGCAAAGACCAACCCATGGCTTCCTTGCAATTTCCAGCATAGACTAAGCTAAATAGTCTTTTGTTCATGAATATCTTCGTTGTATCTGCATTTATTGAGCACCTACTGTATTCTGAGCACTGTGCTGTCTGCTGAGGATGATGGGTAAGTAAACTGACAGCTCTGTGCATGTCTCTGAAAGGCATCTACAACCTCAGAGCGGCACTGACCACGTTCCTGGAAGAGTCCAGGCTGGCTTCTCAGAGGAGGTGGCCTTTGAGCTGGGTCTTGAAAAGGGTCTGAGAGTTCACTAGATAAAGAGGGCTGGGGAGGGAACATTCCAGACACAGGGAACAGGGGAAGGGCAGCCTCAGGGGTCACTGGAGTGGAAGTGAATTTTTTTATGGCGTGCTGGAGGCTGGAATTTTATGGCTATCTTCAGATGAAGATTCCTGAAATTCTTTCATCTTTTTTGGTCAGGTGTATAAGCGCCCACAGGAATGGAGCTAAGGGAGAACAGTGGAAGCCCTCTTTTCTAGAAAGTTCTTGTGGTAGTATTCTTCCAGAGCAGATGCGGGGGAGTTCCCAGCAAGGGCGTCACTAAACCTCCTCTGGAACAAGCCCAAAGGGACAATGTTGGGCAGGACTCCTGGCGGCGCCCCCACACCCCTCCCTCACGGGGCTGGAGGTGGGCCGAGGGCACAGCTCTCACCTCTGGAAACAGGCTGAGGTCCCCAAACAGCGGAGGCCTGTCCCCCCTTTTCCTCCTAGGTCAGGCCTCGTCAGATGCTGTGGCAGAGTAGCTGCCCTGGCCGTTGATCTCAGCCTCTGGGTGTAAGGCAGGGGCAGAGGTCACCAGGTCACGTGGTCAGCCCTGAGCTCAGATCCAGCCTATGTCCACATCTTGGCTGTGTGAGCTTGGATTTGACACTTAACCTCTGTGAGCCTCCACTTCCTCGTCTGGGAAATGGGCGTCGTAGTTCCTTTCTCCCAGGCTTGTGAGGAGGAGCGGCAGAGAGAACTATCTGTGAACTGGGGTCCCAGGTGAGGGCCTGGGCGAAATGAATGAATGAAGGAGGACGTGCAATGTGGGAGCCGCCCCTGGGGGTGCTGGGGAGAAGGTTGTGGTGCCCGCCCCCCCAGCTTCCTCAGCCCAGAGCTGCTGATTCTCCAGCAGAGCCCAGGAGTGGGCAGGAGGTGGGACATCAATCACTGTGTCAGGGCTGCACTGTGCCTAGGAGGGGGGACAGCAACCCAACAACTGGGGAGCCGAGTGGACAGGGTGGCAAGGGCCCCAGGGGCAGAGTATAAAAGATGTAATGCCATAAAGAGAAAGGTCCCATGTCTGTCCATCATCATCGAAACAACAACAATGATAATAATAACACAATAGAAACTTCAGTGCACTCCACACACTTTAGGCATTTTCCATACACGAGATCCCCATGACAGTACTTCCAGGTGGGGTCATTGCTATTCCCATTTTACAGATGAAGACACTGAGGTTCGGAGAGCCTGAGGATCTAACCAATCCTGCAGCGAAAGCCAGGATTCAAATCCTGATGCATCTAACCTCACAGTCCGCCTGCCTCCTTCCCCCCACCGCCTCCCTGAAGGAATCAGTCACTCTGCATCCAGAGGACAAAGACCCCATTGGTCTCGTCTTTCACAGTGAGGTGACTCTGAGTTCAAACGCACCTAATTCAGAAGATTTCGAAAAGCAGCTGATGCTCAAGGGACAGGCAGTGACTAAAACAGAATCCCGGGTGCAGAAAATGGCCTGGCGGGGAGGTGCCCCACAGACTTGGAGGCCAGCCCTGTGCCTCCTGTCCTGAACCACCCCCCACCCTCGAGCCTAGCCGGCAGGCTGCCTGGGGGGCTGGCACTCTGCTCCCTGTAGGGATGGGGCCTCCAGCTCCGGCCCCACTGGAAGCCAGCGATGAGAGCCAGACAGACCTGTTTCAAGTCCAAATAGTGCTGTGCCACCTTGGGCAGGTCCACTACCCGATCTGGGCCTCAGTCTCCGTGTCTGTGAGGTGGGCTGCCCCCTGACTTGTCCGTATCTAAGGTGCCACCAGTTGCAGGAGGCACCATGATTTTATGTATCACTCACTGAAAAAATGTGTTTTAAACAACGCTGCCAATTAAACTCTGACTCCTTGCTGAGATTCTGTGAACAGTCAGACACGCCCAGACTGCGGTGAAGGTAAAACACGTAATGAGTGTCTGCCTTAGAGGTGGTGACCTAGGGAGATGGTCCCCACACACAGCCTGCTGCACAGTGCCCGGCACGGAGCCCCGCCCAAGCAGTGGCCGCCAGGTGAGGCTGCGCTTCCCTGTCACCTGTGTCCAGGTCCCACAGGGATTCTCTCCGGCCTGGGGGCATCGGAGTGAGCTCCCCATCTCCCCCCTGCTCCCCACTCCCCAGCTCTCAGGGGCGCTTTCTCCCCAGCAAGCCCGTGGGCCAAGTCCCTTCAGAAACGGACAGAAGAAACGGGGCTTTCAAAGTTTTCGGGAAGATTTCTCTTTAGCTCTCTTTTCAGGCAGTAGTTCCGTCTCCTACCTGGTTCTTTGAAAGTTAGAGCGTTGGCTGGGGCAGCGGGGGACCCAAGGGCGCAGCAGCGGGACTTCTTTCTGCGGGGTGCCCTGCCGCCCCTGCCCCCGCCCAGCTGCGGGCTGCTCACCTTCACCCCGAGGAGCCAGGCGCTGGCATCTTCCTGGGAGACACTCAGCTCTGCTCACAGAGGCCCAATCGAATCTGGTGGCTGTCCAGCTCCCTGCAGCCCACAGAGCAACCAGCCAGGGTGCGCAAGCCGGTGCCCGTAACCACGAGGTACCCATCAGCCAGGGAACCGTGTGGCAGGGACAGGGAGGACCTCGCCCAGCCCCCAGCCCCCAGCCCTGTCACAGTTCCTCAAGGCTGTGGCCTCTCTGCCCTGGACCCTTTGCTTCCCCTTGGCCAGCAATTAGGGAGGAGGGAGAGGGTGGCAACCGCCAAGGATGCGTCTGCTTTTGGAAAGGGGCTCAGGGTGACACCCCCCCACCCCAGGCGGGTGGCCTCAGCTCACAGTCTCACCACCTCCTCCTTGTCGCTGAGCTCCCCTGGGCCTGGCCCACAGCCCTTCATGCTGTGTGTACCTGAGCGCACCTCACAGTCCAGGAACGCCCGCCCCTCTGCTGGCGCCTTGGACATCTCTGTCAGAACCGCCTCGGGTGGGCGGTTATTACATGCTGGGCCCAGGTCCCCGTGTGTGGGCGGGCCCTTCCCTGCTCTCTGGGAGCATCCACAGTTCAAGACACCTGGAATGTTCTCAAGCCATGGGGGTCTCAGGCCGGGGAGCCCATGGTGTCTCATTTTTGGAAAAATGTGCCATAGTTTTGCTTTTTGTGTGCCAACCCATCTTCTTTCTTGAGGAGACAGAGAGAAAGAACCAGGTTTAGAGGAAGGAAGGGTGGGTGCCAAGTCCCCATGCAGCTGAGGGACCCAGCCCTGGGGACTCAGCCACAGCAGCCAGCCATGGGCCCAGACAGGAGGCTGGCCAGGGAGTGGGGGCAAAGCCAGGACTGGCTGAACTCAAATTCTAAAACAACCGATACTGACCCAAATGTTGGCACTTAAACTCATGCAGCAGTGAGGTCTCACCTGATGTGATGTGAAGTAATATATAACTTTTATTTGTCTCCCCAAATGTGAAAATACTAATGTGTTTGATCAAAGGCTGCTCCCACAGTCCTCCAGGGGTGTTATGTACTATAGGGTATATGCCTATATCCTCCCTTATTAAAATCGGGGCTTTGGGGGAGGCATAATGTTGAAACACCTCCAGCCCCCAGCATTCTCGCGTAAGGGCTGAGGAACTGCAATGCCTTCCTCGAAAGACCGCTCTGAACATCAAATGAGATCACCCCTGTAGAGCCCTTGGCATAGGATTTGGCACCAAGTAAGTGATTCTCTACCCAGCCCCTACCACCCAGGGGCATTCCTGCCAGGTTTGGGCCTCAGACAAAAGAGGCAGCTGGGCATTGTTTTGAAAAGGGACCTTTTCCCAGAGGGAGAAAAAGGGACTTCTAGTTGCACCAGGAGAAACGCCAGGATCTCCCTTGTACCTCCAAATCGTGTCTCTCTCAGTGAATCGAAGTACCCACCCCTAACGCCCATTAAAATAAGCCCATTTTTAGGAAGACTGATATGCTGGACACCTTCTCCCCCAGCTGCAGTCAGATGCGATGCTCCCGGTTGGTGATGAAGTTGAGAAATACGTTCACATCTGTCCTTGATCTGGGAAGTCAAGAACGTGAAAAGTCAGCAATACAAAGGCATTTTTCCGCACCCCTTCCAACAGGGCAGTTTCCATCAACTGCGTGGGTGAGTAAGAGCTGTTCTACACATGTTTTTGATGCTGAAACTATAACATTTGACTTTTTTCTCCTGCTCCAGAGTGTTAACCAAATAAATAAGAATTAGATGATGTTTGCATAAACTTAGATACATGACCTAAGATCCTTGTTTCTCTTCTGATTTTGGCATAAGGCTTAGCTACTTAATCCCTACACTTTAAAGCTGTGTTTTGTGTATGTTATCAAATCCATTTCTGCGGTGAATGACCTCACCAAGGTGGACTAAAACCTGTATGGGAGCCTGGGGCTGTCTAGGGGTCGGTCCACTTTACTTCCTTACCTAGAGCAATGCAGATTCTTTTCTGGGCCCCTAACTTTGGTCCTTGACTTCTAGCCACTGGCCACAAGGAGAAATGGGTGTAGGGTGACCAGTTGACTCTACTTGTCTGAGCTTGAAGGGTTTCCGAGGCTCAGAATTTTTAGTGTTGAAACTAGGAAAGTCCTGGGCAAATCGATGACTAAGTGGTGACCCAGGCATGGGCGAGAGAATGGGAGTAACCTACCCTAACTACTTAAAAAGTGCACGGGCATCTTGCATCTGAAGAGGTGTGCTCATTACATGGTCATACAACCAGGGGAAGGGAAGGAAGGAAGCTACCGAGGTGAGGACTTTAGCGGGGAGTTGTTGTTGATCATGTAGAAACCGGGGGAGGAGGGTGGCCAGCAGGTACCAGGCACCAGGGACCAGGGTTAGGACCCATCTCTGAAGAGCTTGGTGAGAACCCAGCGGTGGCACAAGGAAGAGAAGACCACAGGACACGTTTCTCCCACGATGCCAGGTTGGAACAGAAGCTCCCCACCACAAACAAAACAACAAAAAACAACACTGAATTGCAAGGCTGCCTCAGAGAGGAGGAATGAAGGAGGGTGAGGAAGATGCAGAATGAATTGAGATCACATTCTGGAAAGACCAAAGTTTATCCCAAAGAGTTCATCTTCGATTGTTTTAAATTAGAAGCAACCGAGATATTAAAAATGTCAAGTGGGAGTTTCTTTATATCTCTGTGGTGAGGGTACAAGATCAGGTTGATATTAGTTACAGAGGAAACATTACCTTCTGGGGACACATTTGAGTCTTCAAGTGTAAATGTGGATGCCCTCTCTGCACTGGCTTTATGACTATGACAGCTGTCATTGCTATTAGAATAAAGTCCAAATCTGTACCACAAGACTGTGGATGACATGCCCCCTGTTCCACCCCATGTCCAGTCTCACCTAGTACCATTGCCTCTTCGCTCTCTCCATGCTTAGCACACCAGTCTGCTTTACATTTCCTACTCTCAAATATCCTTCTACCTCAGGGCCTTTGCATACATCCCTGATTTTTCTTCCTGAATACTTCCTTTACTTCTTTTCCTGGACTGCTCTTATTTCCTCCTCTCCATCCTGCATTAAATATTCTTTCTTTGGGGATGCAAGTCATGACCCCTGAGATTAGGTCACAAGCCTCTGTTGTTACTTAGGTTCAATGGTAATTAATCTTTTGTGAATGTCCTTTTAATTTCTGATTCAACCACCAGGTTGTAAATTCAATGAGAATAGAAACAAACTCTGATTGTTTTGCTTGTTTGTTTGTTTAGTGCTTTATATTTAGCATGTAAGCAGGGTTGGCACATCTTATATTTGTGGAAGGAAGGAAGGGAAGGAAGGAAGGAAAGAAAAAAGGAAGAAGCAGTTCAAAGGGATTGCCTTTATCTTACCTAACTCAAAACTCTCCCAATGCTGAGATGGCTAATCCAGGGGGTGCTTGTCAAAGACATTTAAGGGCAAATATACTAGTCCCTGATGCTTGGACAATAGATGAAAATTGGGGCAAACAATAGATTAACCAACAAGTTTGGGAGGAAAAGCTGGGGAATTAGATGCTTTTGGAAAGCTCTGACATTTTCTTGAAAATCTTGAAAGCCATATGCATGCTCAGGAAAGAAATGAGGAATCCTTAAGCTTTCATTTCACTTCAGGAAGTAAAGGACAAGACAGAGCTGCCAACTACTTGGAGGAGTGTTGGAGAAATGTCCCAATACACAGCAGAGCACATCTGCAAAGACTGAGAGTGTTATTGTTGTTATTGTTGACATTTAAATAAATCTCTGTCCAACTTCTAGCTGATTACCAGGCTAATGGAGCAGAGACTTCACTGGTTACAAATGATAGAGAATATAGACTTTACAAGATTATTTCAGAAAAGTAATTAAATAAACAAACAACTGCTACAACATGCAGCATCTACAAACCTTGGGAAGGAGGAGAATTTTATTTCCAGGATGTCCACATTATAATAATTAGAATGTCCAGTTTTCAACAAAAAATTATGAAGTATTCAATGAAACAAAAAGGTATGGCCCATTCACAAGAAGAAAAGCAATCAATACAAACTGTTCCTAAGCAAGCCTAGATGTTGGACTTACTAGACTAAGACTTTATATCAACTATTTTTAATAGGATAGAAGAGTTAAAGAAAACCATGGGAATGATGTATCACCAAATACAGAATATCAAATTAAGATAGCAATTATTTTTAAAAACCTAATAGGAATTCTGGAGTTGAAAATTACAATAACAAAAATAAAATATTCACTAGATGGGCTCAACAGCATATTTGAGCAGATAGAAGAAAACATTGGCAAATTTGAAATTGAATTAATTGAGATTATCTAGTCTGAGGTACAGAAGAAAAACAGAATGAAGGAAAATTAACAGCCTAAGAGATCTGTAGAACACATCAAGAATATTAGCATATGCATAATGGGAGTTCCAGGAAAGAAGGAAGAGAAAGGGATATAGAAGGATCATTTGCAGAAATAATGGCTAAAATTTCCCAATTTTGATGAAAACATTAATCTATAGATCCAAAACCCAACAAACTCCAAATAGGATCAATGAAAAGAGATTCACACAGAGATAAAGTAAAATCAAACTGCATATAATCAAAGACAAAGAGGAAATCTTGAAAGCCATGAGAGAAGTAATTTGTCATGTACAAATGAGCCTCAATAAGATTAACAGCTGCTTCCTTTCCAGAAACCATGGAGGCCAGAGAGCAGTGGGGTGATCTGTTAAAAAAAAAAAAAAAAAAAAAAAAAAAAAGGTTAAAAGGAAAAAAAAACTACCAACCAAGAATTCTATATCTGCCCAAAATATCCTTCAAATATGAAGCAGAAATTAAGACATTCCCAGATAAACAAAAATGGAAAGCATTAGTCTCTAGTAGATCTTCCTTACAAGAAATGCTAACGAGAGTTTTTCAGGCTAAAATGTCTTTCAGACAATAACTCAAATTCACCCAGAGAAATAAAGAACTTTGTTAAAGGTTATATTAACACAAATAAGTATAAAATACAGTAGTAATCTATTTTTGGTTTGTAACTCCTCTTTCTTTCCTCTATTATTGAAAAGATAGACAACTGCATAAAATAATTATAAATCCATGTTGATGGACGCACAATGTATAAAAATTTAATTTGTGAAAATGATAGCAAAAAGGGGGAGCAGAGAAGGTGTCTTTGAGCAGAAACCTTTGGAAGTGAGTGGGAGCTATAAATATTTCTGGGGGAAGAGTGTTCCAGGCAGATGGAAGATTGAGTGGGAAGGTCTTAAGGCAATAACGGCCTATTTGAGGAACAACACGAAGGCCATGTGTCTGGATCAGAGTGAACCCGTGGTGGAATAGTAGGAGATGAGATCTGATAAATAATAGGGGCCAGAGCACATGGGGCCTGATGGAAAATTCTAAGAACATTGAACTGGGCTCAGACTCATTGACTCAGCCATCAAACCAAATGAGCTGATCTGCCACGAAATGATTTGTCTCCTGGACTGAAACACCTTGAGTGTGAAGAAGGTCTATTCTAGACTAAGGATGGGTGTGTTCTGGTCAATGTGGCCACATGCTCTACAGGGAAGGAGCAGTACAGCAGCTTGGCGACCACAGCCCCAGCTGGTTCCCTGTTTACTCCAAAATCATGGGAAGCAAGCCCATGTTTAGGGAAGAAACCAATGAAAAGTCCAGTCCTATGTGCCAGACACCAGAATCAGCTGTCCTCCAGGAACAAACCATTCTCCCTCACCTGTGTGTCTTCCTCCTGCTCCCCATTTGCCCCTTTCCAGAAAGTTCCTTCCGAGGTTTGCGTTGCCTCTCTGCACCCAAGCTGCACCTATGTCTGTTCTTCTGTAGCCTTCCTGACTTTGCTGAGTACGCCTGGTTGACGAGTCCTATGGGAGGAGCCACAGGCTAAAGATAAGTGTATAGTTTGGGGATCAGCTGCTGATGAATCATTTGGAATTAAAAGAGGAAGCCTTTTAAAAGCTGTTTCTATCCAGGTGTAGGTTGGCCAGCTGTTTCTTGGCTTAAATGTACATTTTGAGGGTCTAGAAAGAGGACCCCATTTGGCTTCTACTCTTGAGAATTCCCTTCGTTGGGGAGTGTCTGTAAAACCCGAGTGTTCCCAGCACCCGTACAGGGTGAGTTGATGACTGCCCTCTAGTGACTCCACTGTGGGGCACACGGGGTTAATCTATATTGGCCTGTGCTCCCCGAAACCGTGAAAAGCTGGAAACATTTCTGTGGGCTTTTTTTTTTCTTTCTTCTGTTCCTCTGTTTAACAGTTTTCCTAAATCACTCATTTTTCAAGAAGTAATTCCTTTGTCCTTTTGGAAGGATGAAGTTGTTTTCAACCTATTGTGTTTACCCAAACCCTTATCACCAAGGGCTTTGTAAGTTATGTCTGCTATTCCTTAGCTTCTGGGTATAATTAGTGCCCATTATAATCATGCAACTGACCAATCACGGGAGGCCCCCACGGGGACCAGGGCTGGGAGAGAGACTATTCATAAAACCATTCTTAATATAGTCTTATCTTGCCAGGGAAGAAAGCCATCTGTCTGGCATCTACAAGCCAACACCACGCAGGCAGCCCTGCTGTACGGGGGCAACTCTCACCAACGTGTGCTGCAAACAGTTTTCAGAAGTGAAAAAGCCACACACGGGAAATGACTGGGATGTTTGTGGCCGCTGTCCAAAGGGAGTTGCCAGTGTGCAGTTAGCGGACAAAGGTACCTCGCGGCCCAGAAAACAGAGAAGCAGCAGCGTTTCCCCTCCTCAGGATTTTCCTTGACACTGCTGCAAAAAAGCCAAGCCATTCATGAATCCCACCTCATCCCTTTTCCCTCCTCCCTCCCAAAGAAGCAAAATAGGCATATTTACAAAGGTCAGCATCTGACGGTAATTAAAAATGTAATCTTGTACTTCCAGCAAGCTCCCTCATCTATAGCAAATTCCCATCACCAAATACTCCTCCTCCTGTACACTCGGGGTGCGCTTTAAGCTTCCTGTCCCCCTCCTCTAACTCGAGTAATGGATTTAGATTCTCATAGCAATGTGCCCCAGCGGGGTGGGTAGACATGGAGTAAATATCCCCATTTCACAGGCGAGAAAGCTGAGGGGCAGATGCACTCCCTGACTCACCCAAGTTCAGCAAGACCAGCTTTCCTTGTTCCTGGCGAAGAGTTATTTCTACTGTATCATGAAGGTGATGAGGAATGGTTCATTCCGCTACATTGATTGCTTCCGTCAACTCAGTTTCCGTATGTGCTAACCTAGGCTGTAAAATGTTAAAAAATAATAATAATAACACAAGGAAATGTCACGGGATAGGATTTATGTAGAATTTTGGAGCTAGAAGTTGACTTGCAGCATACATGGACCAGTCTTCATGTCATGGACAGGACCTGTGCCCCAGAGGGGCCATGTCAGCCACAGGGACCCACAGAGGAAGTAGCAGGTCAAGCTGGAAGAGAGGGTCCCGTCTCCTAGAAGACGGATCCAACATCTTCCGGTGGACCCAGAAGTTACTTCCCAAACCTACTCCTAGAGACCCCTGTCCACGCATTGTCAGGGGTCAGCCTGGGAAAGCACTTGTGATTCAGGGAGCTTCCTGGTTGTTTTATTCTAAATGGAATTTATGGTCTTAAAGCCAAAAGAACACAGACTGGGACGTTACACCCAAAGGCAGCATAATGTAGTAGACCAAGCACTTGACTGGGAACCAAGACACCTCTCTTCTGACTCAAGTTCTGTTAATAGCTCTCGGGTTACCTTAGGGAAGGAGTTGGGGGCCTGGGGTCTGGCCCCCGATCTGCCACCAACTGGCTATCTGATTCCAATTTCTCATACTCTCAGTTATATCATTTATGAAACTGGGAGGGGAGAGGTTCGATGGGTTGATCTGGAAGTCTCCTTCTGCCTTGCAAAATCTGTGATTCCAGGGGGTACACGTCACACTGTCTCTCCATGCTGACCGCTGGGACCAACCACCTTGGAATTAGCAAATAATTTCAAAGTACGAGTCAAATCTCAACTCTCCCTCCAAAGGAGCGTGCATTTTAATTACTTACAAGGGGTATTGAAGGGGGGTGGGTGGGTATGAGATGTTTTCAGTCCAACAGCTGTTTTTGTTCAAACGTAACAGTATTTGTTCTAATAGGATTTGATCTGAATATTCCCTTAATCAAACATCCGCCCCTCCCCCAGTGCAGGGAACTCTTTCTCCCGGTGAAAAGAGCAGTGTTCTTACTGTGGAGGTGATGGCCAGGTGACAATGCTGGGCGATCTTCAGTCCAACCCCTTGCTGTTCAGACCACGGGTCAATGGAGACTTCAAGCATCACCAGGGCTCACAGCTTGCCGTGGCCTCCCCAGCTAGGGAGCCAGAAACAAAAGACATACACAAAAAGGCGTGGTCAGCATTTTCCTGGCTGCTGTTCCTTCTCCTAAGGCCCTTAGAGAAGTTCAATCGCAGATCTATAGTGAGGAGGCCTCTATGGTTAATTTGGGGGCAGCTCGGGGAGGGGGGCCGTGGGGAGAGACCCCCTTTCTTCCACTCTTGGGGCTCAAAGCAAGCCTCCTTCTTCAGCTGCATTTGCACATTGTCCCCTACCCCCCCACCCCCCGGTCCCCGACACACAATACTGAATAAATATTCCTGGCCCCGGTCCATGTGGGAATTCTGGAGAGGAAGATTGCTATTCCCAGGAACGCACAGACACCAGCAAAAATTCATTTCCCAGACGCGTGGCTATTTTGAGAACCAAATCTCCTGCTCTGTAGCAATCAAACCGGGGACTTTTCAAGTCCTGCTGTACAACAGAAAGCCGCTCTGCCTTCAGCTGCCTCTTACCTATAAGAATTCAATAAGCGAGAGCGAGGCCATTAAAGTTCCCTCTCCCCGGCTCTGCTTCGGCACGACACACATCCCTGGCCAACTTTCCTGGCTCTGCCTCTTAGTAAATTCTTCCTGACAATAGTTAGTGACAAGCATGTCAGGAACAACAAACTCCGTCATCTATATGGCTTATCAATAATTTAGGCTCTTCCCCCTCGTGAGAGCCTGTGTGTTTTGCAATAATGAAATATATGATTTTAAAAATAAATAATAAGCTGTTGTCAGCCCGATTGTAGCTGCAAGTTATGAATGTGATTGATTGATTGAACATTTGACTTCATCCGCTCCAGCAGGATCAAAGGGAGACTCTCCCACACGCCTAAGGCCACTAGCAATTTATTTAGAGGCTGTGTTCGGATCCCAGCAGGTAGCAATATTGGACTGAGGTACACAGAAAAGCAGCTCTTTGAGGTTTTTTCCAAGTCCAAGGGAAGCAACAAATGAGATTTTTTTTTTTTTTAGTTCATTAAATCATTAACCACTTAATCACTAAAAACAAGACATTATGAGTCCCCTAAGCTGGGGTACCCCGGCACAGAAAGGATGCTGCTTTGCCAAGGTCTGGCGTTGGGTGGTGGTCTTTCTTACACAACGTGACAGTCTCTAATTGTTTATTTATATGGCACTGTATTTTCTTTTTCTTCATCTTAACTAATCAGTGTGGCAACAGCCACGCTGACATCCAAAAGTGACAGGTGTCTGAATTGCAATGAGGTGGCTATCCAGCCGCCAAGGGGGGGTAGGGAAAGGCAGAGGTATGGAGATGTTTGTGAAACAAATATTGCGACTGCTAGGCTGGTCGGATGGAAAAGGGTGAAAAAGAGAAAAGAAAACAGGGTATACAGATTGCTGGTGGTGTGGGGTACAAGCCCCGAATTCAGCCGGGGAAGAGCCCTTCTGGAGTTTTGGTGCTCGGATGGCGTAGGAAAGACTATCCCTTCTTTCTCGAGAAGGGTCTCGGGTCAGCTGTGATTCTCTTTCCCTCACGCTACAGCTTCCCCGAGCTTTTAAAAATCCTGCAAGGCAGCGTGCTCCCTAAGTGCCGGGCGCCGTTCGGCATTTGAATGAGCAGGGCTGGCGAGGAGCCTGCGCCTGGTCCTAACCGGGGTGCCGGGAATAAAGGAGCCAGGATCTGAGGCCCGAGGACATCCGCCCACAGAGGGATGGCCCATCTTAACAAGAACAGGTTACGGTCTTCGCTGTTCTAGCAGGGGAGTGGAAGAAAGGGAACGTGTCTTCCCTTCCAGCTCCCTAGTCCTTCGCTGTCTGACCTCAGGCAAGGCAATTTAATAATCACCCAAACGCTTTTGACTTCATAGGGCCTTTCATCCACGGATCTCAAAGCACTTCACAAATACCAATTCATTAACCTTCACAACCCACCCTGGGGGACAAAGGGCGGGCGCGTTTCCCCCTGTGGAGGGAACACTCAGCTGGAGGCACGCCAAAGCAGCTCTTCCTCCAAGGTCACTTGAAAGTTGACCAGGAAACCCAGGAGTGAGGTCCAGAGCAGCTGGCATCAGGCCGGGTGCTGCCGATTGCTGCGGCCTCAGTTTACCCTCCTTTGGGTCTTTGGGCTAGATCCCCACCTCTGATTCTCCTTACAGAGATAGAGGGGCTGCGGGTCCAGGAAGGGCCGGGAGAACAGCACTGCCTCCTTACCACCGCCAGCTGTGTGCTAACCACCGTCACTCCCTACCGGAACGGTGACATCCCTGGGAGGGTCTACAAACCCCATTTCACAGGGAGGGAACTCGAGGCTACGGGATGTTAAAGAACTTACGTAAGGTCACCTAGCTCAGAAGCAGTGGAGCTGACAATCTGTCTGTAATCAAAATAATAATTCATGAATATTCAGAGCCACTCCCCCAAGGCCACCCTAAGAATTTGTTTATGGACCTTTCTGGGCCTGTGATCAACTCATCCCTGGAGACTCTGAGCTGTAACAGGAAATGCTGACGCCAGGAATGGCCGAAAGCTTGGCTTGATCTGTTAGGAGCAGAAGGTGGAGTTCGCAGAGGAGAGGAGTCGCTCTGAAGAGAGGGGGCATCGCGGGAGGTGAGCAGGACAGCTCAGGGTGCGTGTAGAGAGAGGCTTTCGGGGAACGGGTTCAGCAAGGGGGGGGAGGGAGACTCGGAAGCAGCGGTTCCGTTCTGCATGTTTGAAGCACACCACGGAGAGAGGGAAACACGGATTTGAAGGAGCTTTGCTTTGCGATGTGGTACCTAAGGGACTGGCTGTTCCTGGATGGCCGCCTGCAGCATCCTTAAATGCCACACTGGGCACGGGCTCTGTGGGTAGTTGGTCTGTCCCCGCAGGACGTCTCTACTCTTTTCAGGCCACTTGGCCTGTCATGTCCTGTCTGGGTGGAGCCGGACAGTCCTGCGTCTGTGCTCCACGGTCCGCAGCCCGCGTGCTATTCACTCGCTCTTGCAGCTGTCCTGTGATCGCATGCTTCTTCTGTGAGTGCCCTTGGTGGGGTTTGGCTGAACAAGCAGCAGGATGGACTCTGCCATCCAGGTGAAATAATACACATGCCAGGATGTATTAGTCAGGGGGATTAACTGCCGTAACAAACAGCTCCAAAGATGTCCATAGCTTACCCTAAGGAAGGCTGATTTCTCGTGTATGTGATGTCCCTGGTCACCCGTTCTCCTGCGCGGGCCACCCCTGAGCTGTGACGCAGGGCTAGGCTCTGTGGTCTTGTTATTCCCCACCCTATGAAGCCTTGGAGTCCTGCACTCCCAGGGGCGAGGGTGGTGGAAAGACAGCGAGTGGACAAGGGCACGTGACTTACGAGCCAGGCCTGGGGGTGGTGCACACCTCCCTCTGCCATCACGTGGTTCCACCTAACTGCCAGGGAGGTCAGGATGTGCTGCCCAGTGGTGTGTCCAGAAGGACAAGGAAGTCTGGTCTAGTAAGATAAAGCAGTGTCTGCCACACAGGGTCCTTCGCCACACCACAGGTGCTCCAGGTCAACCAAACTTGGAACTCTGCTCGAGCTGCTCCCCAGGCAAACGGGCATCAGGTTTGTGGGTGCCCCGTGATTCTCTTTCCCTCCACAATGGATTGATGAGTCAGCTAGAATTCTCCAGAGGGGGCAGAGCTCTGGGGGGGATATTTGAAAAAAAACTCCATGGACCTAGGACAATTGGGAGGCATCTGATATTTTCTGGTTGGAGGGAAGACATGTCTAATTTCATAATTGCCTTTAAACTGTCATTGACCAAGGCATTGTTCTGTTTATTCTGTAAAAAAAAAAAAAAACAAAACAAAAAAAAAACACACACAACAGAAAACTCCACCCCATGTAATGTACAAAACCTGGAGAGAAAAGGTGGCCCCACCTCGACGCAAAAGGTGGGCGCTAAAACTCCCCAAATTTCTCTCGTCAGTGTCCATCCGGTTAAGGTTGACCATGCTTTCTTGGACTATCCAGTCACCCTCAGGCAAAAGAGAGGGATCTGCTCCCCATTTTGAGAAAACAGCCTCAGTTCTGTTTCCAGGCAGAGCCGTGGCCTCGGCAGAGAAGCTGGTGGGGAACGTCACTTCTGTCTGGAGCGACCGTGCTCTCTGGGTCACCATGACAATCCCCAAACATGCCGCTGCATTTTGGAACACAACTGTGCGCATTCCTCGTACGTTGCAGGGGTCTGATAATGACAAAAACCTGCTTACAGCACAGTCTGTTTCTCTCATTCTCCTGAGGACACCAAACTTGGGGTGTCGGGGAGCGCCACGGCTGACATGCCAGAGCAGTCCCCTCATCCCTTCTCCCAGCTCCTTCCCTCTGCTGCCTTCTCCTGCCCTCCCCTTTCCCTTCCTCGTCCAGGAACACGGAGGAAAACACGGTAAGGCAAAGACAGGGGAGGGAACAGCAAGGAGCAGACGAGGCGGCCGGACGGACCTGCGTGCAGGCCCCGCAGGTGAGCACCCGCCGTGACTTCCTTCCCCCTTCTCTCAACGTCCAGCTTCTTCCCGTCCAGATTCTTCCCGTGAAATCGAAGGTCGGGGCAAGTTCTGAAAACACCTCCACGGAAATGACTTGCCCATCGATGTGTCCCCGGAAGCTTTAAAGGAAGGACTCTGGAGTCCGTGTCCCCATTGGCTGAGGGTTGCTCAAGGAGACGGATGCTGGTGTGTCCAGGCTGTTCCACACACACGTGGGTCAGGCGTGTTCCCACGGCCAGAGACCCAGTTCGGGCAGGGGCCATAGAAAGCCAGCCGACCATCCAGGGGCGGTCTGCAGGCACCCCTGGGAAAGGCCTGGAGAACATCTCCAGGATATCTGGAAGAAAAAGAAGCATCACAGAATCCCAACATAACCTATAACAGTGGAAAAAGGGAGGGGGCTTTAATGTCCACGCGAGTGGGAGGGCTATGCCAGTCCTGGTATGACATGAAATATTGCCCAGTGTTATTTTGTTCGATAATGTTACTGTGTGCCAGGTTCTGCGCTAGGTCCCAGGGTCACTAGGACGAGAAAGACAGAACCTGGTCCTTGTCCTCCAGCGTGGGATTCGATAAAACATGGGCGCTGCCCAGGTTGTGCTATAACACCCTGAAACCAGGATTGTCCATACGGCATGGCCTTCATTCTGTTTTCCAAAATGCATAGAAAAAAAGACTGGAAGGAAATACGCCAAATTGTTAATAGTGATTCTCTTTGGATGGTGGGCATTTCTTTGCTTCTTGGATTTCCATTTTCACCATTAAAAAAAAGAAAAATAAGATGAATGCATTCCTCTCATAAGGGAGAAAATAATAAACTTTATTTGAAAATAAGGGAAAGAGAAGTCACCTGCCAAGCAGACAGGAACTCAAAGCTGGCCCTTTACACCTTCTCCCTGTGCCCGACTTTTATGTGTGCCTGGCATCTCTGGTTCCCCGCTGAACCTGGAACAGCATCTAATGCACAGCAATTTGGGGCACTTCTCAGGCATGGCTGGGGCCTGGAAACAGCTAGCAAGCATCTCCTGATTAAATGTGAAGTTCTCAGGGCACCACAAAGAGAACAATAAATAGCTATCCCTTTTATTTTCCTTACATCAATTCATGGGACTCTGAAGCCCCAGCCATGTTGTCCAGCCTGGTTCCTCTCTACGCTGATTAGTTTTGATACCATCTTCAACAGCTAGCACATTTCCTGCTACTGTTAGAAACTTATCATCCCACTAGAGGGAGGAGGGGACCTCCACATTGGGGGACTTTCTTGCCAATCATCCCTCTAGTAGATTCTTGAGACTTGGGGGTGAAAGATGTTAACTATATACAAAGTGATCTCGTGAAGTGCTTTGAAAGTATAAAATGAGCTAAGCTTAAAGGAAGCAGAAATAGGATTTATATTCAAAGTAATTTTCATTTATTGGAATTGTTAAAATTGGCAAAGTCCATCCCGAAATATTTTCCATGCAATTTTAAAAAGTTAATTATCTTGGAAACCTTCTCCTTAGACTCTCCCCAACCCTTTGATTCTTAGTAATTGCTGATAGATGGACACACTGAAGTTCTTGAGCCCTTCATTGATTCGGTGTTTGGCTGTAGGTCCGGCTGCCACGTGGGCCTCTGCTCCCGCAGGGCAGTCCCTTGGAGTTGCACAACAGAGAGTGAGTCCGTGTCGACTCAAAAGTGGTGTTCATAACACGTTTTCCTGATGGTCCTGCATTGGTGATAGGGCTTTTGGACAGCTCATTCTGATGAGTATGTTCAAAGTGAAGGTCATGGACACTTGAGGATCATGATGACCGATCCTCACCCTCCCCAAAGTGTGCTATTCATTGCTAGTTCCTTGGGATAGCAACAGGTGTTTTGCAAAAGAAAAGGTCCGTGATTGAAATTTAAAATGAGTTTAGGAAAGGCTGGGTAAGTCTTTACACACACGGGCTTCCTTCTGCCGGATTCCTCCAGGTTTTGAGTATGCTGGGATCATGTATCTTTCTGAATTTTCACAAGAGCAAAGGCACATACCATGTTTGCAGATTTTTGAATGCAGAGGTGCCCCCCTTCACTGCCCCTTTTGCTTCTGTCGGGGCACCTCATCCAGCGCAGCCGGTGGGAAGTCCGCATCATGGCACCGAGGCATCTGGGGACCAGTCCAGGCCGGTGGTTCTTGAACTTTCACAGCTACCTGGAGCTGTTCAGACACGATGCCCGAGTCCACCTCGGGAGATGCTGATTCAGTAGGTCACAGTGCAGCCTGAGAATTTGCATTTCTGAGTCCCTAAGTAATGATGATGCTGCTAGACTGGCACCATAGTTAGAGAACTACTGATTTAGAGGGATTTAGTGAGTCCTCAGAAAGACAGACACCCTGGAGGAAAGGGAGTGGTTTTCTAGTCACACAGTTGTCCTTTGAGATACGAATCTCCCATTTTCCCATGAAATGCATGATGGGAAATGAGATGTGATTTCTAAAGGCCAGGGTGGAGGGCCTAGAGGAGCAGATGAGGTCTGCCTGGGAGCATATTGAAACCCAGTCACAGAAGCTACGGCACAAGGTAGGAGTTACGTAGGACAGGGCTGGGCCGCTAGCTTTGGTGTCGGACCACTTGGCTTCAAAGTCCAGGCAAATAATCCATCCTGACCCTCCGTCTCCTCCTCTGTCACACGTGCATCATGGGTTTTGACCGGCTAAGGTTGTGGGAAGTGCAAATCAGCAGGTGTAAATCACTGAGCACCAGGTTCCAAGGATGGCACTCAATAAATGGGAGGGAAAAGACTTGCTTACTGGGAAGAAGGCAAGAACTGGGCACAGGAAGTGAGGCATCGAGGCCAGACAATTGACTGCTCCACTGAGCACTTGGTCCAAGTCCCTTAAAATACTTCTGTGTGGGATTGGTTTCTTAGCACAGAACTTCATTAGGACGGACAGGTCCCTCAGCGGGCAACTGCGGGATCCTGGAGCAGGACAGCCATCTCAGAGACCGACAGGTCCCGTGCCTCTCCGAAAGCCCTGCAAAGCCCACCGTGACACCCAGTAGGTGCTCATTAAACACCCACTGAAGAACCCACGTATTTGGTAGAGGGATACGACCAGCTTGACCCCTGGAGCCACTGCACAATACAACGCTGAGATTTTGCTTTCGTTAGTCAAGCTTTTTCTTTTCAGAACAAACAAACAAAAAAAATAAAACAAAACAAAAATAAAATCAGACAAAGCTTTGGTTCTGAAAGGCACTGAACAAATACACTTGGGTTATTATCTCAAGGAAAATCAATGACTTCGCCATCCACCAGTGAATGAGCCTTCGGCATCGGCTTGGAAACGCTGAAATCCTCCCGGCTTGAGGCTCTCCCGAGTGCACAGGCCGGCACGCCGTCCCCAGCCCGCCCGGTGTGAACTCATCCCCTTCTCGGAGTGCAAAGCCATCGCTGCAGGTAGCGATGCGCCCACGAAGCCCTCTGCCTTCTGGCTAACGCAGGGAGGGGACAAAGGAAAGAGGAGGCAAAGCAGAAAGCTGTGGGGCTTGGGTTGGGGGAGCGGGTTTCGGAATGTAGCAGGGGAGCCGGCCAAACAGCTGAGCAGTTACCTGCTGAGCAGCGGAAATCACCTGGGAAACTTTTATTTAAATTATTATTATTAAAATGAAAAACAATTATTTCATGACATTCCCAAGTCATACCCGAGACCAGATTCAGAATCTCCACCTTAGCGCCCCCTTCTGGAGATTCCATGGGAAGGACTTGCAGCAATCCAGTTCTATTTCCTCCTGGATGCCATTGCTCCGAGCTGTCTCCAACCTTGCAGCTCACCCAGGGGTCTCGGCTTGAGAGTTCCTCCCCAAGGGCTCCCCTTGGAGGTGCAAACTGCCAACGCCGGAGAGGAGGGATGTTGTTTCAAGAACACACAGTTCCAAAAAGAAGAGGAGCTAGAAAATTCTCAAAGGCTTTTCTCGTGGCTGCAGCCACATTTCTGTAAGTGCATCTTAGAAAGCGTTCATCTTCAAACACAATTACAGAGAGTGACTAACATAGAGACCAATGAGCCTTTACATGTGTTTAAAGAATGCCAAGATCCCTCCTTTCGGCACTTTGGCTCCCAGGAAGAAAAACGGGGTGAAAGGGCCCCTTTCTGTATCTTGTTCACAAGTGAGGGGCTATGGAGGACCCCGCCATCTGGCTATCCCGGATCCTCATGACAGAAACTCTCCTTCCGGAGGGCCTGTAGGCATTTTTACATATAGTATCTCATTTAATTCTCACGACAGTCCTACAAATAGGTCAAGGTCACCCACCTGTTTTTGAAATGCAGTTTTATTGGAACATAGCCACCGCCATTCATGTCCATATCAGCTGTGGCTGTTTTAACTCTATACCGGCAGGGTCTAAAATGCTTATTATGTGGCGTTTTATAGGAAAGGTCCCTGGAAATGGTCACTGGTCCCGCTTTGCAGATGGGGAGACACAGGCACAGAAAGGCTAAAGTGTTGCCTACGATCATGTAGTTTAGAAATGGCAGCGTCAGAGAGGTCTCTGACCCCAGGGATAACTGTTCCTGTGCTTCTCCCCACCCTACACTGTACTGCCTCCTGCTTTGTCACATGTCCCACTGGTCTGTTCCTGCTAAATGTGTCAGCCAAGAAGGACATGTTCACCTGCTCCCAACAAAACATCTCAGGCTGACCATCACACAGAGGCCTGCAGGAGACTCCGGAGTCCCAGAGAAATGATCATCTAGCCCAGCGCTTGTAAGAGAGACCATCACCCAACATGAACAGAAATAGCACTTCAGGGTCCAGGAGACCAGCTCGGATGCGCTGCCTGGGGAAGAACAAGGGAAGAACTGGGAAGCCCCAAGCCAAGGACTACAGCTGCCTTGGCTGAGCAACACCCCAGGGAGCTATCCTTGGCCCTGTCTCTGAGGACAGGTGCACGTTTGCCTTGTCTGCCATTCTGCCCTTCCTGATGGCTTTCCACCCAGCCATGGCTTGATTTACCTGCTGGTACTGTTCAGGACTGTGCTGCCTCCTATCCAGCGTTCCCATCCAGTCCTGGTTTCTGCCTGTCTGACCTTGGCTCACACCTGAACTTGTGGACAACAGGCCATGACTCAACAGTGGCCTGTAGCTCCTAAGGTATGTCAAAGCTAAAGTTCCACATCTTGGGGAGAAAATCCAGTTTCCACACACATTCGGAGACCAAACCAAGAACAGAATGGTAAGTGAAACCGGTAGAAAAGAATGCTGGGCTAAAAACCAGCCGAATTCCCCCCAGTACAGAAATAGTTATATAAATACGGTAAATCCATACAATGGAATGCTATGCAGCCACTTAAAATGATATCAACGAGGATTTTTAAATAACACGAGGCAGCGGAGACAGGGCCAGCTTCATGGCCGTGGGACCTGTGCAGTTAAACGGGACTCTGTGCTTGGAAGTATGAAAACGTTGGGGTCTTTTAAGAATAACTTACAATTTTAGGAATTTCTAGCAATTGCCAGGAATTCAAACTTGTCATGTGTAGACCCTAAAGACGAATATCCACTGGGTGTTTGGAAACACAGATTCTGTATATGGTTGTTCAGCTGGAGACTGCAGCTCCCAGCCTTCCTTGCAGCTGGACAGAGTCAGACTCTAGGTCTTGGCCACTGAGATGTAAGCCACGTGAAGTGTGCGCATTCTGGTATGTTTTCACGGGGAAGCTGCTTGCCCGCATGCTCTCTTTCCCTCTGATCCCTGGCTTGGGAATGATGAAAACTGCAGGAGTCCCCTGGGGTCAGGCTACGGTGACCAAGTGATAAAGAAGAAAGAGAGCTGCTCCTCCAGCCTGTTCCCTGGATGACCTTGTGGAGCAGAGCTGTCTAGCCTACCTTTAGACTGTTATTTAAGAAATAAAATTCTATTTTATTTAAGGCTGTGCATTTTGGGGTCTTTTATTTCAGTAGCTTAGCTTATACAAACACGTATAGGGACATTCTTATGCTACTTGACAAAGCATTATACACAATTGCATATCACATTATTTTAAAAAAATTTTTTTTCTTTATTGATTTTTAGAGAGAGAGGAAGGGAGAGGGCGAGAGAGATAGAAACATTGATGAGAGAGAACATCGATTGGCTGCCTCCTGCATGCCCCCCACTGGGGATTGGGCCCACGACCTGGGCATGTGCCCTGACCAGGAATCGAACCGGCAACCTCTTGGTGCATGGGTCGATGCTCAACCACTGAGCCACACCGGCCGGGCACATTTTATTAAATTATACTGCATATTATATTGTACACAATTGTATATACATTACACATATATATATAATCTCAATCACTAACAAATAAACTAAGAAAATGCTCAGGAGCAAAGCCTGGCAACAAAGGAGACAGGAGAAGCCAAGTCAGACACTGTTCCGGAAAGAAATTAGGTGGTCCTACCTCTATACAGTCCCTAAACTAATACTGAGCCCTACTTATGTTCCAGGCACAGAACTAGAACAGAGAGAAACAGAGTCTTGGTCTCTGTTTGATGGAGTTTACAGTGAAACCAGAGGGGAAGATGTTTTTAAATAATCACCAGTTTGAATGAGATGAAGACTTTATTCTCTCTGCCTTCAATGAGTCTTTTTCCAGATATTGAAATATCGGTGAGACCTGATCGGCCTTCAAGGACTGGTCACTTCTACCAGGCCTCGTACAAGCTGCTGGTGTCACCAGGAGGTGGTCCACTACCTCAACCTCCATCACTGGGCAGCAAGAAATCCCAGGGTTTCCATGAACCATTCCTGCCTCTACCCGCCAGAAACCTCAGCCCAGCTTCTCTCCCCTTCAGAAACCTCAGCCCAGCTTCTCTGGCCCTGGGCTAAAGAAAACTGGAAAATACCTGAGCCCCTTGAAACTCTCCCTGTCCAGGGAGCCCTCCTTATCTGAGAACACATGGCTGGCTGTTGGGTTGCCATCTTGGGAAAGCCAAGAGCGTCTATTTGGTTTGGGCTTGGGGGGAAGGGAAGCAAAGAAAGCTGAACAAACACACGGGTGGAATTTTGGCGCTTGTCTTACACAGTAGCTGTAATTCTTGTGGCCTTTTAAAAAGTGAGAAACTCTAGTGTTCTGTTAGCAGAAGTCATTCAATATCCTGTAAGAGCCTGTCTGAGTCAGCGAGGGGCGGTGAGTGTGCTGTTGAGTCATACTGGGGGTTCACTGAAGACTTCGTGGTCTCCCTATTCATCTGCCTGCCCAGCTCCCACATCCAGCTCCACCAAGCAAATTGCCGGGCCACTGTGTCCACGTACCTGTCAGATTCCATCTTTCACCAGAAGCTTCATTAGGAGATAGAGGCTGAGCATTCTTAGGGGCACTTTAAACATTGAAAATAATGAAGGAGAAGTCAGTGCAATTAACCAAGCCCTTGGCATGAGGGTTTGAGTAGTGGAGGAACTAATTGTGTGCCCCAGGCACCCACACCCTGTGTTTGCCTCAGCACCAGGCCACAATAAAGAATGTCTCCAAGCTGCGCATCTCACAGGACAGGAGAGAGGCAGGAGTTACCTGCCTGAATTCCTTCTCCGTAAAGAAGGCTGATTCTTGCAAAGCAGAGTTGGCCATTGTTTACCACTCTCCATTCTTCCCTTCTTCCTTACCAAGGGAAACAAGATTTTACTCAGGCTGGCAATGTGCCAGATAAAGGAACATATTTCCTAGTCTCCTTTGCAATTATAAGTGACCAACGAAATGTCAGTGGAAGTCAGTTGAGGCTTCTGGAAAAACCATCTTTCTCCTATGTCTCTTTCTTCTATCTAGAATATGGATATGATCGATGGAGCTCCAACAGCCATCTTGCTACCATGAGGCAACCATGGGTGTGGAATTCATGAGCTTAAGACAGAAGAGCAGAAAGATTGAAGGAGGCTGGATCCCTAATGACCATGAAATACCATATTGCCATGGGATTCTCAACCTCTAGACTTCATGTTACATGATAGAAAAAGAAATTTCTAATTATTTATTACAACAGTTGATACAGTGTCTGTTCCTAGTAGCAAGTCTGATTTTAACAGATACAATGTACATTAAGTTTCTATCTCTCCCACAAATCTTTCCAAGAGCTCCAAGAAAAATCCATTTATTGACTGAGGCAGTCATTGATCAACCGACATTAACTAAATGCCCACTGTAGGCCCAGCTCCGTGGTTCACAGGGGGATGCAAAGGTGAGTATGCGGAGTTCCTAACCCTGGGAACACACCCACCTATTAGAGTGAGTGGCTCTCTCCCACCGAACTTTGATTCTCTGCTGGAGCTGCCTGCTGCCAAGGAATTACGTAAGCTGCTAGAAGACGGAGAACCTGCCTTGTTCATCTTGGTCTCTCCCACCGTCCCTGGCACAATACCTCTCCCTTAGGTCCTCAGTGTTTATGACATAAGCGTGTAAAAGTGGAGCCTTCAGCACAGCATGGCCTGTTTTAGCAAGTGCCCACATCTGACAGTCGGCATATAAAGAGTTGACCTGTTTTGCCTCAGGGTTCACGGATGATGCCCATCTTTCCTCCAGCCACGGGCTTTGGGTCTCAGACCCCCATTCCATCCTCACCACCCTCTTCAGGTGTGATACAGAGGAAGCTGGGCCTTTCTTTCCGTTCTGACTCTGCCTCTCCACCCCAGCCTTGCTTCAGGCATGACCCTGACATCTCAGCCAGGTCCCAGTACCCTCAGACAAGGAGCACACTTCACGTTCCCCAGCCTGGCCACTTGTGTTCAGGGTGAAATAACCATCAAATCTGCCAGCCAGTGGCCCCTTCTATCAACTGGCCTAGAGATGGATAATCCCTAAGTACCAAGAGTTTCATCAGAGAGGAACCTGTAGGCCTCTGATGGTACATCACTGAGGGTCATTTTCAGCAATGGAATGATGGGTTAAATACACCATGTCTCCAGCCTCCCTAAACTCTTTAATGTGCCAGTTCCCAAGCCAGTCATGACCGAGGCAGGCTGTCTGCCAGGTCCTTACCCTGGCCTGCTGGTGAGGGAACATCAGTCTTGCTGTCCAGGTCCAGATTGTGTTGGAAAGTGGTGAGGTTTAAATACCAGCTCCATCCCTTTCCACCTCTGAGACTTTGGACAACTTACTTAACCACACTAAGTTTCAGTCTTCTTACCTGTAAAATGGGGATAACATATTGACCTTACAGAGTTGTTGTAAAGATTAAGGGAGTCGATGCATAACAGCCCTCAGGACGTGGTGAGCTCTCAAGAAACGGTCACGGTCATCATCAGTATCACTAAAACCTGGCATCCCCTGTGGTTACAACTGTCTCATAACTTGATGAACATTAAACCGTACTTAAGGCTCGAATGTTAATAAGGAATCTCAGATTTTCTATGGGAGAAGTCATTTTTAAAAATGACCTTTTCCTTTATTTTTCTCAACTCCCTACTTTATTTCTCATTCTTCTCGCTGGTGATATTATTTGTCCTTGAGGTCATTCGGAAACAACGAACTTGCAATCCAAGCTCTCGTTCCAACAGCCTTGCTCTGGGCAACTTCACCACTCACCATCCGATCAGGTCAACTTGCTGAATATTTTCTTCTATGACGTTCACAGGGCAGGGTCAGGTTACCTGTCCGTTTCCTTCCCAAGATGCTCCGATGCATGGACGTGTCTGAGGTGTGCTGAGACAGGCAGAAACGCAAAGACTCTCGTGGGAATTCATGTGTAAATGTATTTAGACTTTATTTGGGAAAACTGGGCGTTTGCCGTCATCCACATTCAACAGAGGTGTCTGTGCAGACCAAACAGTGCTTAGTCGTTGACACCAAAACCCATTTGCAGCCCAGATTAGACACAACAAATCTGGGAAAGAATTTTTGAAAATCCAAACTTTGCAACCCACCCCGCCCCCCAGACTAGTGAGGCATGTGACTTGCCGGGAAATATTCATGCCCAGAGGAGGCAGGAGGCCAGGGACGGTTCTTCCGAGGGCTACCGCAGGTGGAAACACATTTGCTGAAGCAGAGTGTGTTTGGGGATTGGGACAGATAAACCGGGGGGCTTACCGTCCAGGCCCTTGGTGCTCCCCTCTATTCCCACTGGAAAGCCGTCTAACCCGAGGGCTGGGTCCTCCCTGCCAATGCTGCTGATAAACAGGAAAACTCAGGGACTCAGAGCCTATGAGTCTGGCCGAGGCTCAGCACACAAAAGCCTGCAAAAGTCAGACAGGGACAACAGCAAGTGGAGTGGGTGGCCTGAGGCCAAAGAGCTCGGGGGACTGGAGTGGACCAGAGAGGCAGGCCCTGCGGGAGAAGAGAGCCTCCCCCCGCCGAGGGTGCTGTCTGTGCAACCCTGGCCAGTGGTTGCGATGGAGAAACGTAGGCCTAGTCTGGCCAGATCTTCAGATGTTTTAGGAGATGCTATAAGGCTCCTGATTTGCAAATGTTGACCACGGATTCAGCACATAGTGCAGTGCTGTGCACAGGCTCGAAGCAAACACACGCGGCTGGACCCCGTGTACAGGGCGCCCGCTCCCGGATTCGGCGGGGCTGACTTCTCTCTCACCTCCAAGCGCCGGCTTGCGGGGCGGGCTGCGCGCCCACAGGCATCCGCGTGCGCGCTCCGGCCCAGACCTCCCCGGGCAAATTAACCCAGCCTGAGAGCTGCTTCCCAGCACTGAGCAACGACAGGCTCCCCAATCAAAGCACAAACCCAGACCGAAAACCTTCCAGGTAGAAGCCTCAAAGAGTGAGCTTTATTTTACTTGGTGTGTGTTCTGTCGTGTCCCCGACGGCTGGCCGTGTTAGGATCACAGGTGGCAGAACAGCCACCGAACCTCTAAAGCTCCCAGGACGTGACAGGCTTGGCAAGGAAAGGAGACGTGGAGGGTGGTAAGTGACACATCCAGGACCACCCAGGGGTCTAGTCAGGGGCCACAGTTATGTCCCTGCACCTCCGACTCTTAGTTTGAAGCCTGTATTTCCAAGCCACCCTGGAATTTGGAAGGTCCAGATGACAGCTCTGTTGGACTCCTTGGGGACCGAGGTTTGGAGGAAAAAGCATGTGTGTGGGTGGAAGAGTGAGGTCAGAGCCTGCCCCATTGGCAGGGCTGAGGGAAACCCCTGTCCCCAGCAGTGGGTCATGGTGGCACCTCTAAGTCTTCACATTAACTCAGCAACAACTGTCCATGGGACCCCACATATAGAACAGGCCAACATGTCTTGGGGTGAGAACCAGCATCAGAAAACATACACCACTCAAAAATCTCAAATTCCGCCCAGCCAGTGTGGCTCAGTGGTTGAGCGTCAACCCATGCACCAAGAGGTCACCGGTTCGATTCCCGGTCAGGGCACATGCCCAGGTTGTGGGCCCGATCCCCATGGGGGGCATGCAAGAGGCAGCCAATCGATGTTCTCTCTCATAGATGTTTCTCTCTCTCTCTCCCTCTCCCTTCCTGTCTCTCTAAAATCAATAAAGAAAAAAAAATTGTGTTTTAAATTTCAAATCCCAGGCAAGTGATGTAGCCACCCAGCCAGCAGAACTTCTGGAGCCTCTTCTCTTCCCTGCACAGCGTGCCTTGCCTGGTGCTGCACATCCGGGGAAAGGGGAGAAGGGAAAAGCAGAAAACAAAACAGCAGCAAAAACCAAAGGCAAGGTAGACTCCCGAGCCTGTGATTAAGCCCTAAAGGGCTGCCTGCAAATCAGCGTGGTGAGCGCGTCTCTGCCCACACCGCCTTGCTCTTCCAAAGTTCCTCTCTCACCCAGCGGCGCACGAACCTTTCACTTCCTTCCCTAGAGCTCAGACACTGGGGCTCCTCAGAAAGATCTGGGAGCCTGCAGAGCATTGTGGGTACTGACATGCAAATGAGGAGCACAACCAAGCGGTCCCACATTGCTTCAGAGGACCTGAATTTTTTATGGCTTGTATGTGCTTTTTGATGTTTTCATTGTCTCCCAGCATAACTGATATGCATCCCTATTCTGACAACTAGAAGTTGTCTTTTTTTATATATTTTTGTTTTTTTGCTGGAGCTGGTCTTCTCTACTTTGAAAACAAAACAAAACAAACAAACAAACCAAAAAAAAAACCGAGGAGGATTCAAAAAAAAATCCACCGTAACAAGCCAAGGTTTCTTTAAGAATTGAAATGTTTTAAGCAATTCAGGCACAGATGCAACCAGGAAAGGAAAACATGTTGATTCTCTTAAATTCCTTGGAGGAAAACAACTCCAGCTTGCCTACCTCACTTAAAGGGACAACTTCCAAAAGAAAGGAGAGAGGGAGACAGTGAGTGGATTTTTATTTGATGGTGGTCAGTCGTGAAGAACCTGTTTCTCTTATGAAATACACCCTCCCCATCTGTTTGCACTTGCTCTTAATTAGTTCGGGGAAGTTCATTTGGAAAAAGTGAGAGACTTATTGGGTCCCCACGCCCCTGCACACACACACACACACACACACACACACACACTCCAAGGACTAAGTGAACTTGTAGGGAAACCATTTTCATTTTATAGCCTTTTGCCTTTAAAGGGCCCAGAACACCATCACCCATGCCAAATACCTCAGCCTCAGTGGCTTTTCTGGTTTGGCTGAGGGAAGGAATTGCTGGACAAATCACAGGAAAGTCATTCGGAGAGAATCCAGCCAATGTCTGCCCCCATCCCTCCAACTCAGATAATGGGCTGGATTAGAGGGCCTGTCTGGACCTGGGCATAACCTTCCAAGCATTCCAGTTCCATTCCAGTCATAACCACACAAAGAGAAAACAGGACAAGCCTTGTAAACGTAAATGCAAAGGTAATATCTAAGAAGCTGAACAAACCTTGCATTTTGCTCACCGATCTCCTCATCCAAGGTCTTGTAACTCATCATTCCAGCCTCTGTATCTCTCCTTCATCCAAAGTCAGCGTCATTCTTTCCTTTCAGCACCATTCCTGTGCTCCCATCAGCCTTGGACAACTTGTCAACCAACAGAAGACAAACTTCCCAACTCCCCAGGGCCCCAGCCCCACACCCCACATATCTTGGACAGTGGAGACCCAGTGGCTTCTTCTCATCGGTCTTTGGAACGTCTTCCGCTCGCAGTCCCTCACCTTCGTTGAAGTTCCCCCATAGCCTGGGTGTGGCTCCAGGTTCTGAGGCCAGGGCTGCTCAGTGGTGCCATCAAGGTCAGGAATGTGCCTCTGACAACTTCCATCTCCATCCCCAGCTCTTAGCAGCTCGCTTTGCACGAGTTGGCATTCCAAAGAGTTTCTGAATGAAGTAATACAGGTCTTCGTTGTTTACTAAACACTTTCAGACACTTTGTGTCTAATGCCTGGTAAAGGTCTAAGAGGCAGGTGCTGTCATTTCCATTTCACAGATGAGAAAACTGAGGCTCCGAAAGGCAACATGACTTGCCCAAGGTCCTCAACTGTTAAGTGTCCAAAGTCCAGTGATCTCCCAGTGACACACTGCTTCTCCAGTAGAGATACCCCTCAGCCCTCTTCAAGTTTTAAACCACTTCCATAAACAATATTTCTGGGACCCTGTCAGATAGATAGTAATAATAACCCTGTTTTACAAATGCATATCCCTGCATTTCCAATGCAGTTCTGTCCTCTTTTTCCAGAACCTTCCTTGGAAGACCACAACAACTGCAGTGATTAAAAAGGAGTCTGATCTCCCACAGCATCAGCCCATGGGGCTGGAAGGTCAGTCAGGCACTTGAAGAAGCCATGGTAACCTGTGCAATGAGAAAAGCCTTTAGGGACTTAATTCACCAAACCACCCCCAAGACCACAAGAATTTATGATCCTTCTAAATGTACACAAATGAGTCTCCGGAACTATCTCAGGTGGTCAGAATCCAACTCCGTGAAGCATATAAATATGTCTTAAATAGCAGTCAGTGTTTCCACCCTTCCATTTTTTTTTATGACTGAAGGTACCCCAAATAGAGATGTCGGCAGCCACCCCTTTAATAACGCCTTTGATATTTACCGTATCAGGGTATAAATAGAGGCTCAGTAGGCTCACGTACCAGATCTTGGTCTATGTGCTCTCAACTTCAGAGCCAGACAGTCCTGATTTCGTCCTGACAGTAAAAATAGAGAGAGACACAGTGTTCTCACCTCACCTTGGAGTCCCAGCTCGTGTGTCCTCCAGCGTATCTTGTTTTCTCCCACCGGAGCACCCGAGAGGTCTCCCGGGGGGAAAGGAGAGACGCCCAATGGGCTCAGCTTTTCAAATAATGCAAAGGAAGAGGAATTCTTCAGAAAGGCTTTGCGGTGGTGGCTCTAGGAAAACTCAACTGGCACAAATTAGCTTGGACAGAAAAAGAAAGAATATTCCTAACTCCACATAAAAGCTGTCCAAACGTCCCCCACTCAAACCTTCCCCAGCACCCTCACATTGCTTAGATTTCAGGCTCTTGAAGAAAATGTATTTCTTTTGACATTTAATGATGTCTGTTGACGTGCAACATCCCTGCTAGGGCTTTTCTTCCTTTCTTTTTTTTATTAAATGATGTAAGTTCTGTAACTGATACCAGTTGTCATCAAACATCATAAAGCCAATCATGCCTCAAGTCATCAATATTTATTGTCCCTGGTCGAGGAGAGGCTGTTTTCAGTTTGGGGCAGATGGGTTTCATTTTTAAGTGGAATCGTTAAAGCAGACGCACCTAGGATAAAATATCAGAGCAGGAAGGCTCGCCGACACGGCGCAATTGAGATGTTCACGCAGCTGAAGGAGAGGATGGGAAAGAGAAGGCGATGGAGGAGGAGAGAGGAGGGGGGCAGGCGCAGACCACGAGGGGGGAGGGAGGGAATGGAGAGAGAAAAAGGAAAGGAGTGTAGCGTTCACGGGAAGGAAAACGTCTCTTCTCTGGAGGACCTCAAAGAAGACTTGGGGAAGTGGAGAGACACGGTGATCTGGAAGGGCAGGCTGAGGGCGACAGCAAACGTGAGTTAGAGAAAGTGAAAGTGAAGCCCAAGAGAATGACAGGAAGTAAAAGAGAGAATGTGAAAGACAAAGCAAAAGGAAATAAGATAAAATGTGAAAGACAGTGAAAGACAAAAGAACGGAGAATGAGAAAGAAAAGGAGAAAATGAGAGTGAAGTTAAAAGTGAAAGGTGGAGAGATCTGTAGAGGGAGAAGGTGAGGGAGTGGGGGGCGTGGGGTCATGAGATCCCAGCGGGTCTGACACCGGGTACCAGCCTGGGCAGCAGGGCTGAGCAGGGGCCAGGGGACGGGCCAGCCTCCTGCGGGGCTTGGGTGGGCTTTGGCCAGGCCAGTCCCAACCAGGGCCAGCCAGGAGTGGGTGGGGTTTGTCCTTGGCGTCTCTATGCCCCTTCCCCTCAGAAATTACCTTATGGGCCGGCTTCTGGAGGGCTCTAGAATCTTCCTCTCACACTCTACCATCAGGAGAGGCTCTGAGTATCTCATTCACACGGAGGCATAAATGACTGATAGGCTAATGGGATACTTCCAGCTGGACTCGTTTTCCTTGTTTGATTTTTAGTTCTGATGGCAAATTCTGGGACATTTGTCAGCCAGTTAGGGAAAACGTTAGGAGATGTGAAGTGGTGGCCAGAATGTCATCCCATAGCTGAGACTATTCTGTCTCCTGAATGTTCTGTGGGGGACACACTTTGTAGATGGAGGAAGTGTGACTAAGTGTTAGGCCCAGATGGCCCAGCACAAACCTGGGGACCTGAGGCCTCTGCTTGGGACCCCAGTCCTAGGCTACTGAATGAGGTACCAGAAAGTGAGTGCTCTAGGGGACAGAGGATGAAGAGCCTTGTCCTTTGATCTTGGGGCTCTGTGGGCCTCTTGCAGAGACGGGGGACTGGAGGGAAGAGGGCCCAGGCATGGACTCATTGCTCCTCAGTGTCGAACGCCCAAATTCTGCCCATGCTGGCTTTGTGCTGACGTCAGTCAGAGGGGAGAAAAGAAGAAGGAAGGAAGTACCTTAACAAAGAGTTTCCAAAAAAGCTCCCTGCGAAAAAGAAATAGGTCAAACCTCAAAGCAGCCCAGCACACTCTTCCTGATGGCCCCGCCCACCACTTGCCTTTGAAACCCCAGGCCTTCCTGTGTGCACAACCTGTTCTGCCAGGTAGGCTGGGGCAGGGGCCCCTTCCACGCAAGGCAGGACGGGAGACACAGAGGGCCCGTGCAGGGTCCCAGACACCTGAGAGGCGTCAACAGGGCCAGACCTGAGGCTCTCACTCATACCTGCCACCTTCTTTCGTCCTTGGGAGAATGAGGTGAGTGGGGGGCAGGTGTTAGGTTCCAAGGCCCCATCACAGGCCTCTTTTTCTCCCACCCCTTCTTGCCATTCCTGAGTGGAAAGACGCTGCTCCCTGTAGCCCCTGCTCCTGAAAATTCCCGTTCAGTCTAGGCAAGCGCCAGGACGTGATGGCCTTCCAGTCTGTTTGGTTGGTCCCCAGGCAGCCCGAGGAGATTGCCTGGTAGCTCACTTCCAGCTCTACCTTGCCTCGCCTGAGTTGGCTCCAGGCCATCCCTGCTGGAGCACCCGGCCAGCAATCCCGAGCTGGGGGACGTCGGGCCGTGCATTTCTAGAGAACGCTGCTCAGTGCTGACTTGGCACAGAGCTGACCGGAAGGTCCTCCTTTCCCCGTGTCTTCTCACATGCTATCTTTTCTTTCTGACTTTTATAATGTTTGCCGATCAGCATCTCGTTGCTGTTTTGATTTGCATCTTTCTAATTACTGGTGAGGTTAAATGGTTGTCCATAAAATTACTGGCCATTTAGCCTCTCTTCTAGAAACTGTCCTATTTCCTCACTAGATTCCATGTCTTTCTCGGTAATCTGCCTTATCTTATATTCTAGTTCGTTCCTCTGTTGGTTTTAGACAACACTCATCAGTGCCTCCCAGTCTGCCACCCATCGGTTAACTGGCTCTGGTGGCCGTGTTGGAACAGGTATTTTTAATTTTAATATGGTCAAGTTCAGCAATTTTTGCCATGTGGTTTATGCTTTTGGTGTCTTATTAAAGAAATCCTTACCACCCTAAGGTCAAAAAGATACTCTTTTACATATTCTTCTATTGAATATGTAGCATTTTTCTCTCACATTTAGGTCTCTTTTGAGTTCATTTCTGAATGTGGTTTGAATTAGAGCCCCGACTTTATTCAGCTTCATCCAGTGGGCCAGTTATCCCAACAGAATCTACTAAATAATTTATTTTTTTCTCCACTGAATCCTGATGCCTCTTTATCTTAGATCATGGGTCTTTTTCTAATTTTTTTTTTATTCCACTTGTCTGTCTGTCTGTCCTGCACTAGTGATGCTATCTCTATGACCGTGTCTTTATAGGATGCCTTGATATCTAACAGGGATCTAACTTTCTTTAATCTTTTTATTTTTCAAAATTATCTTAGCTATTTGTGAAGATTTAGTTTTTTGAATTTTGGAATGTTTATAAATGTCCCAAAAAGAAACTTTTATTGGAATTGATTGAATAGAATTTAAAGAATTAATGTGGGGTAGATTGATATCTAAATTGCCCCAGTCATAAACATGTTTTATGTCTCTTTTTATTTAGTTTTTTTTTTTTTAATTTTCCCTTTGTAAAGATTTTGTGTCAATTTCTAGATACTCCTGGTGATGAAGGATGGAGGAAAACTATTATGAATTGTGACATGACTTTGATTATATTTTTCTACGGGGTATCACTGGAATAGTGAAAACCCAATGATTTATTTTTTGAACCTCAACTTTTTTGACACAAAAATATATAAACAATAAGGTATACCCATTGTAATTTTAGGATCCAATGAGTTTTGACAAGTGTGTACACCTATCTAACTATCATCACCCCAATCAAAATATAGAACATTTCCATCACCCCAAAAAGTTCCCTCATGCTCATTTGTAATCAATCCTTATCCCTTTCATTCGCCCAAAACAACCACTGATTTGCTTTTCCTCACTATAAATTAAAATAGTGTTTTCTAGAATTTTATTTTCTAATTTTTCTTTGATAGTTCATAGAAATATAATTGATTTTTGCGTATTGACGTTGTATCATGACATATTGGCAAATTAGTATATTAGTTCCAAGTTCATATTTATAGACTCTCAGGATTTTCTGCATAGACAATCAAATAAATTATCCAAATGAAGAGAATTTTACTTCTTCCTTTTTTGTCTTTATACCTTCATATAAAAAAAATCTATTGTGTATTATTGCTAGGACCTCTAGTACTATACTGAACAGACATGGTAAGAGCAGACAGCTTTGCCTATTTCCAATGATAAGAAAGAAGTTTTCATCTTTCACTAATAAGTGTGATATTAGCTACAGGTATTTTTTGCAGATAAACTTTATCAGTTTGCGGAAGTTCTTTGCTATTACTAATTTGTTAAGAGTTATCACAAATGGGTATTGAATTTAATCAAATGTCCCTTCTGTATCTGTTGAGATGATCATATAAGATTTCTCCTTTATTCTATTAATAAGGTGAATTGTGTTTATTGAATTTTGAATATTAAACTACCCTTGCATTCTTGGGATAAACCTTACTTGGTCACAATGTATCATCTATTTTACACATTTATGGCTTAAATTTACTAATATCTTGTTAATGATTTGCATATATTTTATGAAGGATATTGGTCTGTAATTTTCTTTTCTTGTAATGTCTTTTCTTTTCCTCCCTTGTTTTTTGATATCAAATAATATCAGCTTCATAACATGAGTTGGGAAGTATTCCCTCTTACTCTGTTTTTTTGTTTTTGTTTTTTTTTATCCTCACCCGAGGACCTTTTTGCATTTATCTTCAGATAGAGCGGGAGGGAGAGAGAGAAACATGGATGTGAGAGAGACACATCAACTGCTTGCCACCTACACGACCCCAACCGGGGCCAGGGACAAACCGCAACCGAGGTACGTGCCCTTAGTGGGAACTGAACCCAGATCTCTCTGGTCCACAGGCTGACGCTCTAACCGCTGTGCCAAACCGGCCAGGGCTTACTCTGTTTTCTGAAAGTTGTTTAAGAGTGATGTTTCTTCCTTAAATATTTGATAGACTTTGCCAGAAAAGCTCTGAGACAAGATGTTTCTTTGTGGGAAGGTTTTTAATTATAAATTTATTTTAAAATTTTACAGGATATTCAAGTTTGTTTCTTCTTGAGTCTCTCTCACTTTTTTTTTTTTGGTAATTTGAGTTTTTAGGTAAGTTTTCCATTTCCTATAGGTTGTTAAATTTGCTTGATAACATTGCTTATACTTATTATCCTTTTAATGTCTGCAGGATCCACAGTGATGTCCCCTCATTCATAACTGGTGCTGGTTATTTCTGTCTTCTCTCTCTTTCCTTGACAACTCTAACTAGGAATTTCCCACTCGTTGCATTTTCAAGAAACTAGCATTTTTTTCCATTGACTTTTTCTATTATTTGTTTTCTATTTCTTGTATTTCCATTCTTATATTTATTATTTTCTTCCTTCTACTAATTTTAGGCTCATTTTGCTCTTGTTTTTCTAATATCTTATAGTGAAAGGTAAGATCATTGATTTTAGACCTTCTTTTCTAATGTGGGCATTTAAGGCTATAAATCTCCTTCTAAATGTTAATTTAGACTATATCCCACAACTTTTAATTTGTTTTGTTTTTGTTTATGTTAAGTTAAAGTATTTTCTCATTTCCCATTGAAACAGCACATCATTGGGTCTAGTCTGAATCTTTGTCTTTTAATCAGAGTGTTTAGACCATTTACATTAAATGTAATTAACAATATGGTTGGGTTTAAATATGTTGCTTTGTTATTTCTTTTCTTTTTTTCCCATCTGTTATTCATTTCTTTTTCTTCCAATTCCTGTGTTCTTGTGGATCAGTTGAGTATTATTTTACATTACATTTAATCTTCACTAATAACTTATTGACTATACTTCTTTGATTCTTTTATGGTTACACTAGATTTTACCATTTATACATTTAAATTACCACAATTTATCTTTTAACAATAATATACCACTTCACATATAAAACCTTATGAGCGTATACTTTCATTTCCCTATTCCCATTTTTTGTACTATTTTCATGGTACATTTTACTTATACATGTTGTAAATTTCTCATTAAATTATTATTGTGCTTTAAAAAGTCAAAGATTATGTAAAGAAATTTTTAAAATGAGAAAAATGTCTTTTACATGTATCCACATATTTACCATTCTTCATTCTTCTATGTAAGACAAATTCCATGTAATACACTTCTGCATTCTTTTCATTTCTGTTTGTCTGAAACAATTACCTTACATTTACCTTAATTATTCTGGACATGTATCCTATGTTTTATTATCTTTTGGCTGCATAATTTTGATGATCAATCTGCAATTATTCTTACCTATGTTCCTCTGTATACAAGCACTTGCAACGTGGGCAACATTGCTGATCCCAATGAGCCAAAGATTGGTTCTTCATTGTGTGTGTGTGTGTGTGTGTGTGTGTGTGTGTGAAATCATACTCTTTTTATGTTGAAAACATAGATATACATACAGTACATAAACAGGTATGCAATATGTCTGTGGTATTAAAACTTCATGGAGGGGTGTCGTTAGAAATGAATGTTTAAAACGTTTCCTGGGAGGAGGGCAATAATAAAAAAGTTGCTGAGAAACAGTGTTCTATATTTAATGTGTTTTTTCCCTTTGGCTGTTTTTAAGATTTTTATCTTTATCATTGGTTTTCAGCACTTTGAATACAAAACATGGTATGTTTTCCATTGGGACTGCCTTGTTTGCAGGTTACTACACTCTTGGATCTCGGGATTTATAGATTTTATCAAATTATGACATTTTTAGGCTATTAGGTTTTCAAATAATTTCTATGTCCTCTTTATGCCCAGATTTCTCTTTTTGTGGAAGTTAAATTTTATGTATGTTAGAGCACTTGATATTGTTTCAAAAAAAATCAGGACCACTTGATATTAGGCTACCTAATTTTATACCTTAGAAGTTCTGTTCATTTTTATCAGTCTTTTTTTGGATAGTTTCTATTGCTATGTCTTCAAGTTCAGTGATCTTTCCTTTTGCTGTTTTGAATCTATTCTCAACCCCCTTTCATAATTTTTCATTTTTGATGTATTTTTTTCATCTCTGGAAATTCCATTGGGTAATTTTTATATCTTCCATTTCTCTTATTATGTTTATGTTTTCCTTTAAATTATCAAGAATATTTATAACAGCTAGTTGTAAATTCCATCATCTCTATCATTTTCCTGTTTGTTTCTTTTGACTATTTTCTTTTTTCCTTTCTTGGCTAGGGGTCATATTTTTCTGTTTCTTGTCAGTTAGAGTAATATATTTGGGATGCTGGGTACTGTAAATTTTATATTTTTGCACTCTGGATCTTGTTGTATTTATCCCAGAATGTAGGGTTCGTCTCACAGGCAGTTCAGTAATGTGCAGATGAGCTTGGTTCTTATGGGGCCTGTTTTAAAGCTTTTTAAAAGTAATTTTTACTCTGCGCTATCATAGACTTATTACTTAGGTGTGACTCTTTTAGTGACTTTCTGCTTCCATTTTATTGTTGGGTTAAAAAAAATAAAGGCAGTTTCTTAGCAATAGGAGGCCTTTGTGGGTTCTGGGAGGGAGGAGTAGTAGTGGTCTCAGATAGGGTGTGTGTGAGTGTGAGTGTGAGTGTGAGTGTGAGTGTGAGTGTGTGTGTGTCCCTTCCCAGAACAATTCATTTTATACCTCGAAGCCTTGTGCTGTTATTTATTTATTTATTGTTGTTACAAAGTATCCTCATTTCACAAGTAGCCTCAAGCAACAATTAGTTCTGCATGTAATTTCTGAATCAAATGATAGGTTTGGGTGAGAACTGTGCAAGCAGTCTGGAAGCAGATGTAGCCCGAGGTGAAGTCACTCCCCGTGTTCAAGGGGGGGCTGGGAAGGAGTGGAGGGGAGAGGGGTGGGTGCATGGCCTGGTGTATGGCCCAGAGCTCTGAAATAGGAGCCAAAAAGTGGGGATCACGTGGCAGACAGAATAAGGACCCCTAAAGATGCCCACACCCTAATCCCCCAGAACCTGTGAATAAGTCACCTGACAGGGCAAAAGGGACTTTGCAGTTGTGATTAAGGTTAACGACCTTGAGAGGGGAGAGTAGCCTGGTTATCCAGGTGGGTGCAATCTAATCACCAGAGGAGTCCTTAAACATGGGGACCCTCTCCTGGCTGTGGGTAGGGAGCTGTACTGATGGAAGACGGTCAGAGACGTGCAATGCTGCTGGCTGGGAGAGGGAAGCAGGGAGCCGGGATCCAGGGGCCAGGCAAGGCAGCGGCCTCGAGAAGATGGAAAAGGCAAGGGACTGGGTTGTCCCCTCGAGCCTGCAGAAGGAATGCGGTCCTGCTGACACCTTGATTTTAGCTCAGTGAGACCCGTGTCTGACTCCTGTAAGTTACTAAATTTGTGTTGTTTTAATTTGTTACAGAGCATAGAAAACTGATGCAGCCTGACGCCAACTCTGCCTTCTGCTCGTCCTACGGCTTTGGCCACACCGCTGAAATCAGTGAGCCTCGGTGCCTTCCTTGGTAAAATGGGGACATGCTCATTTTTCTTAATCCCAAACACCTTCGGCCTGGCCAGCCCACAGGGACTGGTGAAGTCAGTCAGACATAAAATACAAATGTGTGACTCTGAGTCAGAGGCAACCAGCAAGTCTCCCCTCGGACCTTCCTGGAGGACAAAGGCCACGCCTCTGCACTCGCAGGAGCATCCTGTACCTTTCCTGCGGGGTCCCACAGGTCTGCTTCAGCTCAGCCCAGCAGAAAGGACGGACTCTGCTGTCAGTCAATTTCACAGGCCCAACTGCATACCCCTTACAGGGTGCTCAACCCTCGCTGTTTGCTGGACTCACGGGGGGCCTTTCTCTTCTACGTTTTTATTGATTTTAGAGAGAGAGGAAGGGAGAAGAAGAGAGAGAGAGAAACACCAATGTGAGAGAGAAACATTGATCATTTGCCTCCTGTACACACCCCGACCAGGGATCAAACCCACGACCTGGGCATGTGCCCTAACTGGGAATTGAACCAGCAACCTTTTGGTGCCCGGGATGATACTCAACCAACTGAGCCACACTGGCCAGGGCAGATGGGGAGCCTTTGAGAACACAGACTCGCAGACCCACTGAATCAGACTCCCTGCGAGGCCCTGCAAACTGCCATTTTGCAAAAGGACGCTAGGAAATGTGGGGGACGGAGGGTTTTACCTGTGTGCTTCCGACACAGGTAGGCCTCTTTTTATTGCACTCGCTTTATTGTGCTTCACAGGTGTTGTGTGTTTTTAAAATCAAAGGTGAGACCCTCCACCAGCACAGAGATTGCGACTCGCTTTATTGTGGCGGTCAGGAATGGGACCCACAACATCTCTGAGATGTGCTTGTAGTCACATCATTTCTGTGTCGTCTGGGCACGTCATTTGATCTTTCTGGGCCTCGTTTTTCTCATGTCTAACCTGAAAGTGTTGAACTGCTCATCTCTGAAGTTTCCTTTTATAACTGAAGATCTTTCCTGTACAACTGTATCTTTGTTTCATTTTCTGAAGACATCCGAGGATTGTACCCCGTCTCGGGGCATCGCGGCTGCCGTCGGCTCTCTGTACGAGGCTCTCAGTGTAGATTTGGGCCCTGCCGTGGATCTAAACTAAGACTGTGGCATGGCCCAGAGTTCATTTTGAAATAGGTAAACACATTTTTAATTCTTAAAAAGGTAAAATCAAAACAATGCATCAGATATTCTGATGCCCATTCGGAGATGAAAACTAGTGCCAGGTGTGGGGGAGGTTGGAGGGTGGGAACCCAGAACGGCAGGAGAGTCAGCCTCCTCCTCTCCACCAAGGATAAACTCAGCCTGCTCTGCCCACCTCCTAGGTGAGGGTGGGAAGCAAACAGGATGGCCTCTTTGGACCAGGCTATAAACTGTTCAGTGTTACACGACACTAAAGGATTCTGCTTCTTCTGCCTCCTTGCGTGTGGACTCCTAGCAGGCCAGCCTTCCACGACAAAGTCACCCTGTGAAGAGCAAGATGAAGCCCAGAGAGCAGAAGTGACTGGTTCAAAGTCACCCCTTCTTCCCTGATAATCAGAATAATCTACCCAGTCATGCCCATTGTATCAGTCAGGATGTCAGCTGTGCTACAGTAACAAACAGCCCCCAGATGGCAGTGATCTAAATAAGCAGCTGTATTTGTCACTCATCCCACAGGTCCATCATGGGTTGGCAGGAGCTTCTGTTTGTTGTAATCGTGGAGGGACCAAGGCACATGGAGCAGCCATCGTTCCAAATAATATGGGTGTCTGTCCAGAGAGAGAGAGCTTTGGAGGGTCTAGCACTCTGGCCTGAAAGTCACACATGTCACTTTTGCTCACACTCATTGGTAGGAACTAATCACAAGGCTCCAGCCAACCACATGGGACAAGAATAAAAGGAAGCACCAACCTACCATGAGCCTGGGTGGCAGAGAGCTGAAAATATTTGGCAAACTGTGCTATTGCCCATCACAGCCGTCCTTCAGGTCCCGGTGCACTGCCGGCTGCCGTCCTCTCCAAAGCCTTCAGCTCTCAGCCCTCAGCAGTGTGTACATGCCGGGACTGGCTCTTCATCTCTGAACCTCTGACACCCAGCACAAGCTTGGGTGCTGAATCAAATGGGCACGGGATAAATTAATGCTGCTTCCAAGTATACACGACACTTTATTTTTTGTTTAACAACTATACTACACCAACACTATTTAAATAACTTAGAAATTATGTAATACTTAAACTACCCTTTGAGGTCATAACTATTATTTCCCTCAATTTTATAGTTGAAGACATTGGGCACAGAGAGGGTAAGTAACTTCCCCAGGGTCACAAAGCTACCAAGTACCAAGTGGAGACCAGGGACTTGAACTTGTGTCATCTAATCCGTGAGTCCAAGTGCATAATGACTGCACTCTGCGACTTCTTGTTTTGGGGCAGGGAGAAAGGGCCCCTTACAGCTTTTTAATTCTAACCTCACACCTCGGGGCTCAGCAGGCCTCCGTTAGGGCCCCCTTCTTTTGCAGGGAGCATCCTAGACTTTGTAAACTTCCCTGTCCTGTGTCCCAGCCCCTTCCCTCTGGGGCTCACCCTCTACAGATCTGATAACTTCCAGGAGAGCTGGGAGGTGCCAAAGATCATTATTTTCCCCTTGACAGTTTTGCCCAAGGCTGGCCCTGCAGCGAGAATCCACCCAGGGCAGGTTGGTGGTGCAGACAGCTCGGTGTTCTTCGATGCAAACTGTGCACAGTCTGTGCATTTGGAGCAACGCCTTCTAGAAATCAACCTCCAAGCACGTCGTTGAGGTTTTGCTTCTTCATTTCCAGTGCAATCCTTCTACGAGGAGCCCAGGACGCCACAAGATTGCGGGAGGGATGAGAAACCGCAAGCATCCTGTTGTCTCAACGCTGCCGTCACCTTGGAATTGGCAAGTGGCTTTTCTACCGGAGTCCTCGGCAGTCCTGCTGGGGTCCCAGACCAGCACGCCCTTGCAGTGCAAGCTGAATCTATCCGTGGGAATGCCATCCAACTCGCCAGTGAGCTTTCAGAGTGGCACTCTGAGCTGGGACACTTCAGACACTGGGGACTATCCTCGCTCACTCTCAGTGAAGTACTCTCTCCTAAACAAGTCAAGAAAGATTCCTAAGAATTCAAAAGTGCACTCTGGTTGCACTCTTTTCAGAAAGAAAAATTCCAAATCCCCGAGTGACATTCAAATGTGACTTTGTCACTACTCTGGAGCAGGGGCAGGGATGTCAAGATGGAAAAAAAATGAGTAAAAGGGAAATGGGAACTTAGGGGAGCCTTCGGGGACCTGGCTGGTTGGAGGAGTTAGCCCAGGAGCGCCTTGCTCTGGCCTGAAGTCGCCACAAGATGGCAGCATTTCTGAATGTTCCCGAGGCGCCCAGGGCAGCCTCTCAGGGCGCTGGAGTGCCTTGGCGCCCAGTCAGAAGCACATCCTCCCTTGAGTTCAGGAGGATTAAGAGTCCCGACCGGGATGCTCTCGTCCTCAGCCAGAGAGGGAGAGAAGAGGCCCAGAGCAGAAGGCCTGGCTCTCCATGGTGCACATTCAGCATTTCAACAAAATCAGCATTGAACCCAAGTGCCTGTTGGCCAGGGGCCACTTTGGATGCTGGGCTGGATTGTCTTAGTTGGTCTTAGAAACGGATGCTTATTTGACCAGATGTTGTGCGGAGGCCAAGGAACTTTGCAGTGTTTTAGAAAGTGCACTCTTTGAAACCTCAGTTTGCGTGTTCTGGGGACTTGTTCTGCACAGCCTGGCACAGATGCCAGTGTTCAGGTTTTACCCACTCCCCCTCCACCCTGGATGCCTGCACCATCACCTGGCATGAAATACTAGACAGTTTTTGCTGTTAAAACTCTTTCTGGCATCTGTCATACATACCCTCTTTTTCATTCTTTCGTCACTTTCAATATTTATTGAGCACCTACTATGAGTCAGGTGTTCTGCTATCTCCTGGGGATACAAGAATGACTGTTCTGCCATCGGAAAACTTGCATCCAGTCAGGTGGAGAATTAATTAATCACGATGATAAAAATGCTATGTAGGAAAAGCGCAGGGTGTTATGGCAGAGATTCTGGAAATCTCCACCACTTTCAAGCTATCGACCTTGGGCTAATTAGCCAAGGGACTTTGCATGGTCCCCGAGGTTTTGCATGTGAAGATTATAGAATTAACTCATGGGACAGTGTCTGGCATATTGTAAATGCCAAATGAATGCTGCCTGCCACCTTTATTACTGTGATGCAGCTCACAACTCCAGGGGGTGCTGCTCACAGAGACCACCCATGCCACTAACAGATTGTGGCAGCTTTGACCGGCCCTCCCAACATCGCACCTTCCTCATCTGTAAAAATGAATACTAATACTGTGGGACCATCGTGAGCATGAAATGAGGCTTGGAAAGAGCATTAAGTAGGTAGCTCGGTACCTGGTGTCTGTTATTGTTACAGGGTGGGGCAAAGTAGGTCTACAGTTGTTCCTATGGAAACAATGCAAGAATTCATAAATACTAATACAAGAGAAAACTCTGTGTTTCGCAGACTCACAAGTGTAAACCTACTTTCCCCCCACCCTGTAAATCTAGAAGCCATGGTATCAAGGTTAAGCATCAAGGCTTAAATCTGCATTTTGGAATCGGACATAAAGCCCCAGGGTGCCCATTAAGGTGTGTTTGGCTAATGGATGGTCGGTTTTCCTCTGGTGCCTGCCTCCTCTTTCTACCACCTGAAGGGGTCGTTGAGATAGCCAATGCCAGCTGAGTGGCAGTGTGCCCTGCCCCTGGCCCTGCGTTCTCAGGCTCAGGTCTGTGCCCATCTCTGTGGATAATGAAAAGGGTGAGTCCAACCAGCCACGTCAGCAAAGTCAGCTGAGGGATGGAGTGGGGGGCACTCCCTTTGTGGACTGATTTCCACAGTGGCGGCTGCTGGGCCTAATACGTGTCCCTTCAGGCTATGCTCAGGGCAGCTCGGTGACATAGGCCTACCTCACAGGTTAGAAAACAGAGTCCAAAGGCCACACCAGAGTCTTTTGGTGCTTTTGTAAGTTCGAGTTGAGTTACTGTCTTGGAGACCTGAAAGCATCCTGTCTAATGTGGAAACTCTCCCAAAATACATCCGTAAGGTGGGTGCTGAGAACACAGTAGAAACGTCATTTGGAATGTTTTATAACACTTAGTATCAATCACGATTGTTTTTGTATTACAGATACTAAAGACATACGAGAAATTGTGCTATGCCTACATTCTACATTATATCATGGGGGAAAAATAAACCAAACTAAACAAATATTTTCACAACATTATCAATAAATCCCAGAGACCTGCTTCTCTGGAGACAGGAAGATCTGAGTTGGAATTCTAGCTCTGCGTGTTACCTTGGGACACTATCGTAACTGTCGTGGGCCTCGGTTTTCTCATCCGCAATATGGTGATAATGAGGGTAGCTACATCACTGGGTCATTCTGGGGAGGTATCTGAAATAATAAGCATATCCGGCCTTACGAGAAGGGAACTGAGGGGCAGCTGGGAGGAGGCAGAGCTGGATCTGAACCTGGGCAGTGTGGCTCAGAGCCTGCACCCCGAGAGGCTGAGTAGCCTGTCCAATGTCACATCTCGTAATATTTTACACAGAGTGCTTCTCATGGGGTCTGATACATAGTTAATCTCAGCAAATGTTAACGAGAACAGAGAGAAGGAGAGTGTTCACCAGCTGATCACATTTCAGGGCGGGGCCCTGTGGGCAGTAATGGGGGCGCGCAGGAATGGAAGTCAGGAGCCCCGGTTTTAGACCCTGCTCTGTCATTAACCTGACGTGTGACCTCAGGCTGGTCACTTGCATCTCTGGTCTTCGGTTTCTCATATGCAAGTTGAGAGGATCAGAGTTATTGTACTCAAGGGCTCATCCATTGTAACCATCTACTAGTCCAGGGTTGGGAGGCATTTGTCACAATCAAGGTGACTGAGGCTACACGACCTGGATGTGGAGAGGGTTTTTATGCAAGGAGGCTGCCTTAGAAGCTCTGGTCTCCCTGCCTGTGAGTCTGAAGGTCCAGGGCTCCATCCTCCCGGCTGTACACTGCTTCCAGCTCGGGTCTCCTCTCCCAAGTGTTTCATCTTTCTCTAACCTGGTGCATTTCCAAGATCAAGGAAGAAAAATGTGACCAAAATCTCTGACCCAGAGCAAAGAAAGTCCGGGCCGGACCCTCAGCCTCCTCATATGTCTAATCCATGACCAACTTCCAGCCTCTTGACCGGGCATTTTAAAGGCTTTAATCACATCTGAAATGCTTCCCAAATAGCAATAAACTCTCCCAGGGAAAAAATAAGTGTTCTAATGAGTTAAGTGTAAATGAATCAAAACCATATGGATTAAATTTCCCCTGAAATACACTCAGGATTGACCATTAAGGACAAACGCTTTGGGACAATATGGGCCGTGGGTGGAGGGGTGGAGGGGTGGAGGGCCTAAGGTCCGACTTGGAACTGCCTCTCTGCTCCTTAGCGACGGGGCCATTTGTCCCAAGTGTGCCCACACCTGAAGTCCCAGGCCCCTGAACCCACACTCAGTTTTTCACAAATGAACAGATCATCTTAGAATTTAACGAGACCTTGCAGGAAAAAAAATCAATGAACCAAGGGCATCTGTTTGAGCTGCTGCGGAAGGTGGTAAATCTGTTCGGGGTGGTAAACAACCTGGAACAAACAAGTCAGTTTGTTCGTCCAGGGACATTTAGTGAGCACTTAATTTGTATCAGAACCTGTCAAGTAGTGGGAAGGAAAGAGGAATAAACCAGAGTCTCAGCTTCTCTGTCCCACTCTCTCTGTCATGATGTCACTGGCCCCGCTGCTACTTCTCGGTGGATCTCCCTTGCTGTCGATGACACCAAGCTCTCTGATGAGATGCTTTCAGACCAGCCTGGGAGTATTTTCTCCAGGATGTGGTTGAGGTCGGAAACACAGTGGACGGCAGCCTACCTACTCTCACAGCCCGCTAATGTACTGCTTACTGACCAGACCCACCTTCTCCTACTGAACACCAAGGCAGCCTCCTGACCAGTCATCCGACTCATCCCCTTCCAATCCACCCTCCACCCAACCACCAGAACAACCTGCCTGGGCCTCAGCTCTGACCCCGTTACTCTACTGTGCAGAGTCGGGGCTCCCAAGTGTCCACACAGTTAAATCCAAGCCCCATAGCCTGGTAGACGAGGCCTTCTACAGGACTTGGCCCTTACTCCCAAGCCTCTTTGTTCTTACCGTTCCACTCTGGCAGCACCCCAGTGCCCGTGACCTCCACTTCCACGCATCCACGAGCTCTCGTCTCTCCGCCCTGTCCACGCAGGCTCCTCTTCTCTGCCGCACCAACGGAAGCTGCTGGGTCTCCTCCCCGGACTCTGTTCCGAGGAACACTGGCTCTGTGGGACCTTGAAGCTTTTACTCCATGAAATAAAGGTTCTTGTGGCCAAGAAAGTTGGCGAAGCGCCAAGTTAGAAAACAAGTTTAAAGGGGCTTTTTCTTGCAGGACTTCTCAGAGCCTCTCCTTATGCTGATGTGCACTGTGGCTCTCCAAGACCAAACCTCATTTGATCCCAAAATTCTGTTTGTCTCAAATATTTATTATCATCTGCTGTGGAGGGAAACTGTCCTAGGCAGGAACTCATTCTACAACCTTGAACAAGCAAGTGAATTTGTTCGGTCAAAGAACGTTTATGGAGCATCGGTGGCAAAGTGAAAGTAACGTCGCCACGTTCACTGCTTCTAGTTCTCAGGGACCTCAGAGGGGCCAACATAATATATGGTAAGCCCTTGCAGGAAGTATATTAGATTAGAAACACGGAACACTATTCAAAAAGCTGCAGAGGAGATTACAAGCCTCCTGCAGGAGCGTGCCTTCGGGCTGATCGAGTTTGTATGGTCCGAACCGAATCACCAGCAACCTCAGTCATCAGGGGAATCTGATGAAACTTGCCATCTCAAGTAGGTGGGCACAGGGGGCGATCTCTCAGAACCATCTATAAAAGCGCGTTGGTCTTTTTCATATATATATAATTTTTTTTCTTTATTGATTTTAGAGAGAGAAGAAGGAAGAGGGAGAGAGAGATAGAAACATCAATGAGAGAGAACATCGATTGGCCGCCTCCTGCATGCCCCCTATGGGGGATCGGGCCTGCAACCAGGGCATGTGTCCTGACGGGGAATTGAATTGGCGACCTCTTGGTGCATGGGTCGACGCTCAACCGTTGAGCCACACCGGCCGGACACGTGTTGGTCTTTTCCTACCTTAAGCTTTACCTAACTCTCTGTTTTCTTACAGGTTCCATCTCTCAACTGCCTCCCAGCCCTCACTCATGTTGGACATGACAGAAATCGCAGAAGGACCACTGCCAGTGGGCTCACCCTTTGCAGGAGGAGGGTGGGTTGAGCTAGTGGCACTTCCGCTGCCTGGCAGAATAGAGGCAAACCCAGGGCGGAATCCGGTCCCTGTGTTCCCACATGAGATCCGTTATTCCAGGTGGGACCATGTGGCATCACCAACTCTTGAGCGCCACACCCTTTGTTATCATTCACACTCACAGACTTGATTCCGCTGTGAGCATGTGTTTTAAAATGGAACGAATCCGGAGCTCACGTATGTCGCCCGAATGTGACATTGTGTCATCGTTTTCTTCTCTCCCCTGACGATCCGTACCACTGCCCCCTTTAGAAACCCAGTCTCATTGAGTGGCATTAAAAACAAATCCAAACAAAATCCCCACTTCCCCTTAGAGGCCGAAGTCCTGGGGAGCCGGAGCAGAGGAGAGGTTGTCGCCTGTCAAGTTCAGCAATAAAAATGACTTTCTCCTTTCAGTGGCTGTTCCCTGATGTGACTCTGTGATCAGTATCAAATGCTCGGTAGCAAGGGTTCTGTAGAGGCTTCTCAGCTAAAATAGATTTAACCTGCCCGCTGCTCTTTGTGAGGGAACAATGGACGTGACAATGAGGAGCTGCTACATTGTTCGTGCGTGAATAGTCCCGCTTCTCGATGTTTGCTGTTGGGTCCTGTACGTTACCTGCAAAGAATGTCCGGCTCCCTCTGTCGAGAAAGGTTGTGCTACAGGCGAGCCCTGCAAGCTGTTTCATGGTAATGAATCAAGGGGGGCTTGCAATTAATGAAGTCTTATTTCCAAATGGTAAGGAGTCACCTTTTGAAATGGGGTCTGTTTTTGTCTCCAGCCTGATTGCATGGTCTGCGGTGCCTCCTGTTTGAATGGGTCAACTTCGGGTGCGAGCTGGGGGGTTGGGGGCTGGAGGGAAGGGGCAGAGGGTGACAAGCAAGGTGGCTTTGGGGGTTTACTTGGGCAATCTCTGGGGGAAATGAAACCCATATGTGTGGCTGTTAGCATGTGGCTCAGAACCAGGCGAACCGCGGAGGCAGGCTGGGAGGCCAGGAGTGTCTTCTGAGGTTCCCATCTCCAATTTTTCAACTGGCAAGAATTTTTTTTTTTTTTTTTTCTCTTACAGTTGACATTCAATATTATAGTAGTTTCAGGTGTACAGCACAGTGGTTGGACAATTATATAATTTACAAAGTAATCCCCCACACCCCCCAATAATTCAAGTACCCACCTGGCACCATACATAATTATTACAATATTATTAACTATATTTCCTATGCTGTACTTTGATCATCAGAGATTCCCACTATGTGGCCACGGATTGAGTCCTTGAGATCCCAAAGCTACTGCACAGTGGTGCTGGCAGGAAAAAAAAAAAAAACCACGGGTTTCCAATCCAGCCCGTCTGAATCCCAATTATTGCACAGTCATTTACCAACAATGTGACCTTAGGCACACTACTTAACCTCTCTGAGCATCCCTGTCTCATCTGTCAAACAGGGGAATCATTGCCTCCCAGCAGCGTTCTTGTAAAGAAAATATGTCCCCCCGGTGGGGACCCAGTGAATGAGTCTGGCAGACATCGCTGGTTTACCCACATCTATGCCCCCGTTCCTCCTTATGAACACAAGCCCGATTTTGTTCAGGACAGCAGTGTATTCAACCAAGTAAATCCTGATTTCCCAGGGTCCCTGTGGCTGGGGTGGCCTTATGACATAGTTCTAGTCAACCAAAAGTGGACATCTGCTGGGTGAGTCTTCCTAGAAAGTTATTGTTTCCTCAATTTAAAAAAGGAGAGAGATTTCACAAAGTTTTTGCTTCCTTCCCTGCCTTGGTCTTCCCTGCTGGAATGCAGCCACGGGCCTGGAAGGGTGGGAGCAGCCATCTCGCAGCCGTGAGGACGAACTGCATGTACTCAGGTGGAGGGACCCGGGACGTGCAGCTGCTGCGTGTGCCCGTGACTGCCTCCCTCAGGACCTCCTGTCAGGGTGGAAGGATAGATCCTCATGCGTTCACACCACTGTTACTTGAGCTTCCTCTTACATGCAGCCGATCACAATCTCTACATGATACCTGGTGATGATTATTTCTGCAGGCTGGCAAAACAAGCCTCTGGAAACTTCCTAAGGTAAGGGGGAGGCACGCATTGGAAAACATACCCTCAGCCTCTGATATTTCAGGACCTCACCACCTTCCCCTGTATCTGTCAACCCACGTACCTGAGCTTTTTTATTTACGTAGGCTTCTTTGCTTATTATGAAATCAAGGCTTCTGGGGAAGTGGAGTTAAATTAAGGGAGATCAGAGGCAAAGATACCCAGGCTACTCTATAAATACCTGTCTGTAGCATGTAAGATACTGGAGGTAATCAAGCCCAAAACAAAGGCAGTGCCTGAACGGAGAAAGTGCCTGCCGGAGCTGGCTGCGGCAACCCTGCTGAGCGCAGGAAGTAAACATGGGAGCCAACAGGCCAAAAATAATAATGGTCATGCGATTTGAAAAGCTTCGTCCCCGAGCCTTGCTGAATTCTCCTCTCCTGGAGAAACAGCCACGAGCAGCAGGCCTATCTAGGGGGACTGAGCGGGAACTCAGGGTGTCTTAGCTCAGGCTGACCCCTGGACCCAGTGAGAGAGCTAGGAGGGAGCCTTCTATTGACCTCTGAAGGTCAAGCGACTGGCCCCCAGCTCTGGGCCGGGTGACGCAGAGGCTGTTTTTCCAGGATAGTGGAGTAAAATGAGTCACAAATGAGCTAATCACCATTAATGTTTCGGCTGAAACTGCCAGTCTGACATCCCTCTTAATGGCTGACAAATGTCAGGGTGACTTGTGTGCTTTTTTTGTTAATTGAATTGGTTAATTAGGTCCCAGAGGCCTAGCTGCTAATTATGAGCTACAGCCGAATATGAGCTTAAAAAAAAAAAAAAAAAAAAAAAGATGCAAGAAAGTTAAAACAAAAGAGAAAACACACACACGCACCAACTGCTTTGTGCTCTCTACAGTCTGCACGGCTACCTTCCCTTAATTTTTGACCTGCCACATGTTACTACCTTCTTGATGTGTTTAAAAAAAAGAGAGAGAGAGAGTGCAAGGAAAACTCCAATTCCGCCTTTTCCCATGAAGAGCATCTGCTCGGTCGGTGCCTCGTTCATTAATTTTCTGCCAATTAGCAAGAAACAAAAGGTAGATGGGGAGGGGGGCCGTCCAGATCTGCAGCCTGACGCAGTACCTTGTGAGGACGGTGGTTTCAAAAGCTACACACACATCAGCTCCTGTTTGGGTGACGAAGCGGTAACTGGGCCCAGCAGTGACTTGTTGATGTTTACGGAAACTTTTCTAGAATGTCATAGGACAGGCCCCGGACACAGCAGCCTGCACTGTCCCACTAAGAAGCGTCCTTCCTGAACGGTAAATAAAGGGCCTTCCGGCTCCTGGCGGCCCCTAGAAATGGAGCACCGGAGGTGAGTGTGTGCAGAGCACCTCCCAGCTCTCAGCTGCATGTCCTTGGCCCTGTGTTAGGTCTTTGCTTCCACTAGGGGAGAACATTGGAGAAAGTTGGAGGTTCCAGCTTCATCCCTCCAGTTCTCTCTGCTTCTGGGAACTGGTGAGTCCCAAATATCTGATAAGCTGGTGGGCATTCTTTGGTTTGTGGGAGGATAGGCAGAGACAGGGAGGGAAACTGAGGTGGGGGAGGGAAAACAGAGGATCTCTGTGGCAGAACCAGATTTTTCCAGCCCCCGAGGTTCTGGCAGAGAGGTTTGGACAGGGGTAAGCTGCCCAGAATACGTCACTTGCTCTCAAAGTCCTGGGCTCGCAGAGTCTGGGATTTTGAAGGCATGTGGCCAGAAGCTTGGGGACTTGAAAAATGTATGTGACCAAGACACCACAAGGAGCCATCATCCCCTGACAGATTTAGGTGAACTTGACTGACCCCCGCAGTCCCACGGTCTGCCCTCCCGGCTCAGCCACCAAGTCCAGAGCCTCCTCTTGGTTTCTCCAATCCCCAGGCGTCTGTGCTGGTTCCGTGCACCTGCTCCTGGGGTGAAGCCTCGGGTTGTTCCTCAAGCCAGCGTTTGGTCCCTTACTGTCCCGAGGCCTCCAATCATAAAGATTCTAACTCACCTGAAGACTTGAGAGGAAGGGGCCATGACTGCCTGGCTTTCCCTCCAAACTCCAGCACCTTTCATCTCCCCTCTCCCACCCCCTTCTGAGACCCCTCAACAGTCGGACTCCCGTACCCGATCTCTGGCTGCCCGTCACTGACACACATGCACGGAAAGCTCCCAGTTAAAAGAAAAGGTGCGTGTTTTACAGTGATCCCACTTGAGTCTCTGCATGTTTGTTAGCAGGTGTGTGTGGGTGCGTGTGTGTGTGTGTACATGTGTGCGTGTGTGTGTGAGCGTGCACGCGCCAGCCAGAGTTCAAACAGCATTGACTCCTTGGGTTCATCCTGAGCACAGCATCTCGGACAGCTTTTTAGGAAATCACGTAAAAATCCAGGGGCACAGGCGGTGAGGTTGAATGACGCTGGGCAGGGTGGCGGTGGCTGGCAGTGTAGCACCCCGGTCAGAACCATGGTTCTGTGCCCCAATGACCGACGGACACAGCCTGGCCTCGACACCTGCTGGTGGTGCGGCCTTAGACCAGTGACTTCAATGCCTTTGAAGCTCATGTTTTCAACTCCAAAATGCAAAGAAAAATAGCACGTGTGTCTGGGGTTCCGTTGGGAGTAAGTGAGGTAAGGCGCGTAAGCGGTGAGCGCTGAGCCTGCCGAGCACCAGGGACTCGGGAGCATCAGCTCGTCCTTGCTCTCCTCTCTCATGCTAGTCTTAAATCCTCAAGCCCACAGAAACGTCAGCGACACTGGGGACTCACCAGTATCTTTGACCTTCTTTGCTTTGCTTGTGTTTAAATAATTCTCGAGTTTCTTTTACCTGTTTGGTAGAGTGGCTTCTGCTGCTCTTTCTCTCCGAGACGAAAGTTTTTATGACTCTTAAGCTAGAGCGATATCAAGAGTCTCTCCGGAGTTCCTGTGGGCACCGCTCTACCCCCGCCCACTGAAGACTCAAAGGAAACGGGCTTATGTGTCCTAAGAAGCTGACCGGTCTCCTACCATTGGGCGCTTTCGACAGAATCCCTTCTAGGAAGGACCTGGCTCACGAGCTCCCCGAAGAGAGAGGAACTATTTAAGCCCCAGATTTCAGAGCGGGGGGCCCGGGGACTCTTCAGGTGTCCCCGTTCCTTTCTGCTGGAGAAACCCCACCATGTGTCCCAAGTGTCTTGGCTTCATCACCAACTGAAAGGGAAGAACATCTGACTACCCTGGAAGGTAGGGTGACAAATTCCGCTGTGTGTCCAGGACGGAGGGCGTCCCTGGGACGTGGTCTTTCCGTCGTCAAAGGAGGGAAGTCCCAGGCCCTTTGGGAGGAGTTGAACCCCTTCTGGAAGGTAGATTTTCACTTGTTCGTTTAGCAGAGTCACTGCGGTTGGAGGAGACGCTCATCCCAAGCCACCCACGAGTGAACACACTCAGGGAAAACCGGGGCCTCTTGGTCCACCGACTGTGTACACGTGGCAGAAGTCACAGAAACACAATTCCTCCGTCACTCAGAACATGGGCTTGGCACTCAGCCCTTGGGAACTTGGAGTCCCAGGTGGGAACTTTTGAAAATGAAGTCCTGAATCATCCACACTGCCCCCGAGGTTACAGCGTGGAACAGAGCAGTGCCCTCCAGGGGCACGTCCTGAGGGAAGTGGGCCACGTCTTTGGTCCGGACACCTGTGCCCCTTCCCAACTGGGGTGACTTTCGAACCCTGGCTTGAACTTAAATGGCTCAACATGCTTCCTTCAGCTTTGCAAAGAATACCGCAAAAAGAAAGGAGGTTCACCGCTCCCCACAGAAGAGAGAAGGCGACAGTTAGGGCAAGAGAACCGGTGTGCCCTGAGCACCTAACACACGCCAGTCCATGGACCGCACGATCTGTTCCTTTATGTCTCAGAGGATCTTGAGAGGTTGGTGTCATGAGTCAGATTTCAAAGCGGAGGAAACCGGAGGCCAGGAAGGAAATTCAGTGTTCCAAATCCACTCAGCTAATACGAGGCAGACCTGGGAATTGTGATAATGATAAAATACGAATTTAAATAAAATAGCCAACAGAAGGGAGCAACAGTTAATATGGATTAAGTGTTTTTTAGGTCCAGGTGCTAGGCCACAACACCCTTTCGTGTTTAATCTCATTTAGTCCTCAAACAGCCTTCCAGGTTGGTACTGATATTTAGCCCATTCATCAGATGGGTACACTGAAGATTAGAGAGATTGTACAGAACGGATGGAGGGCACCCCGCCAGTAAGTGGCGGAACCGGGGTTTTAACCTATGTCTGTCTGGCTCCATAAACCATTGCACAATACGTTTGACCTTCACAGCTTACGAACACACTTTTGTACGTGTTATCACATTTAACCATTGAGACTGGTGTTTTCTAGGCTGATAAAGGGAGGCCAAGAGAGCTTTTGATTTGTCCCAAGTCATACGGCTTTGAAGTGTGGGAGCCTCGCAGAGCACTGACTCTGTGTCCAGCACCCCAGAAGAATCATGGCTCTGTGCATCTGTTGGGAAAATGTTGTTCTTCCAAAATGCTGACTTTCTCCTTGGCTGGAACAGGAAGCTTCTTCAGTCACCAGATCAGCCCCACGGGGAATCACGGAGTGACTCAGAATGGGAAAGAGGATGGTCGGTCATGCTGGAGGCTAAAGACCAGCCGGCCGCAGCCCCTGCCAACTGTGGCCTCCTCCCCCGGCCCACGCAGAAAGGCCTGGCCCTCTCCTGCGCGTGGAATATTGACCTGGCCATATTGATGCGACACCTGCTGAGTTGCCTTTCCTTATTGATAACCAATGACGGTGCCTAAAGTTCAAACACGGCTGGGCGGCTTTCATGTTTGTAAACAGTATTGATGTGCATAAATAAGGACCCATCAGACTGAAGGATTAAATAAGGACGGTGTCAGAACATTTGGGAGATGAAATCTGGAAGCGGCTAATTAAAATCAGAGCTGGGAACGAAGCCGTAAATGGTGGCCAATTACTCTAAATGCTTTCCATGCCTGGACACCCCAGTACCCTACATCAGGCTTTCCCAAGCAGGTGGCCGGTAATGCTGCCTCCTTCTCCTTAGGGCGAAAGTGGGCCAGGGCTGCCCTTGCAGAGCCTCATAGACCAGTGACCCCAAGGCAAGCTCTGGAAAAGCAGCTCTCAGAGAAGACCGGGTGGTCTGTGGGAGAAGACAGACATCTGACACCACCACGTCCACTCAGGATACTCTGATGCAGCCTGGAAAACAAATGCTTAAACTTTCCATTTTAAAAAACAACAACATTATTAACAAGAAATGTGGAAATGGCAACACTTCCTCCTCAACTCCAAGAGGGTCAGTTTCCAGGGTAAGACTGGACTTAGGGAGGGAGGAAGGCTCCAGGTCATTTGTCCTCATTATTTATCAAATTTTGTTTTATCCTCACCCAAGGACTTTTTTTTTTTGCATTTATCTTCAGGTAGGGCAGGAGGGAGAAAGGGAGGAAGAGAGAGAGAGAAACATTGATGTGAGAGAGATACATTGGGTGGCTGCCACCCACACGACCCCAACTGGGACCAGGGACAAACTGACACCAAGGTACGTGCCCTTAGCGGGAACCGAACCTGGGACTCTCCGGTCCGTGGGCCAACGCTCTAACCACTTATCAATTTTTTTTTTAAAGTTGCTTTTGCATTATGATGGCTCAAACTCAATAGGACCACATTGAAATGTCCCCTGACCCAAAACAGCCCTGTGCAAAGGTCCCACCTCGCTGCTGGGACAGCCTAGGTGTGGGAGCCAGTGCACTTGGATAAACAGCCACCTACCCAGCTCATTACTCAGAGGAGACATCGTAGGAGCTCTAACAATAGGGAGGTGACTCGGGCTTCTGTTGGGACTGCTGTTTCTCCTTTCACCATCCTTAGTGTGGCTTCCTTCAGAGCCAATAAAAATAATGGCCGGCATTGATTCAGGACTCACTGTGTGCCAAACACAATCTTAAAGCACTTCACATGCATTAGCTTATTTAATTTTCCTAAAAACCCCAAGAGAGGGAGCTGAGAAATAAGTAGATGATGTTATTACACAGTGACTTTGCTTTTCCCAGCCACCTCAGAGGCCGGCAAACAGTGTGAGTTCCGTTTTTGAGAAAAAGAACAGAAGCCTGAGGGGTGAAATGATTTGCCCACCGTCAGAGGCGGACCCCTGGCAGAGAGCCCCCTTCAGGGCGCCTGGATGACCTACTTTTGAAGAGGTGGGAGGGTCGCCAGGCAGCATGTCCCATCAGCATTTTCACCCATTGTCAGCCGTGGTCCAACATGCTTCCAGAAGAATTGTACTGGCCTTGGAGAGGATGAGATGCTCTCCGACAAGAGGGTGTCGTGAAGAATAAAGTTAAGTATTTGAAAGAGCGAAATGCTGTATACATTTATTGGGCTATTATTCTGATGAGAAGAGCTTCCCCCTAAGTCAGACCCCCAGGCCGCGTGGTCCTTCGCTGGTCCGGGCTCGGGCGGCGGCTCTGCGCTGCTGTACCCTCCCCGGATCTCGGGGAGAGAGCTGCGTGTGAGTGAGCCGCGTCACGTCCCCGGTCTCAGGTTAGTTCCAGGTCTGGGATGCTTCACTCATGTGGTTTTTCAAGATTAATCATAAGTTACAACAAGCTACTCCCCCTTGGGGTATTTCATTTGCATCATTTTCTCTCCCAGAGGGTTGAAGGAAGAAAAAGTATCCGCTGCACAGCTTTGGAAATGAGCTGCTTGTCACTCGCTCGCTTGGAGTGGGATTTGGATCTAATGGCCTTCGCTCCGGAGCTCTGGACCGGCTCCCCGTTAAATAAGAGACCCGCAGCTGGACAGGTCCCTCTTGCCAAGGCGCTTAGAGTGAGGAAAGCCAGTTGTGGGCAGCTCAGCCGTAACGTGAGCCCTGGCTTCTGAGTGCCATCATTTATCTGCGGGTCCCCAGGCACCTTCAGCACCAGGCCAGAGGCCCTCCCACACCGGAGCACCGGGAGTCAGCCGCATGCCCGTCCTCCACGGGAAGGAGAGCCTGTGGTTACGTCTTGGGGGAGGGAGCTTTACGTGAGGTATTCGGGGTCCCAGTGGTCCAGGTGGGGCAGCCAACTGGAAAGGGACCTGGCTTGGAAGGCTGTCGATTGCCTTTCAGAAGAGTAACCTGTTGTCCGATTTTATGTTATACAAACTGGCACAGCAAGCCCAGACTGGACGGAGTCAGTGTCCGTGGGAGCTGGATCTGGGGGTACAATGCGTCGCCATGGTTCCCCAGGCACGAGTTCCATACTGTCCCGAGGAGGACCTCAACCAGAGCTGGAGGGTGGTGGGTCATCGAGCCCCAGGACACTCGGCTGAGATCAGTGCTCTGAATTCAGAGTAGTGGGAAGACTGCCATGGGAAACCAGGAAGGCAGGCAGGGCTGTGTCACATGGGCATGGATGGGGCGAGCACGGCAAGGTCAGGTCACGGCCGGGCTCCCGGGCAGGTGTGGAGCAGCACAGGTAATTGCTGTCCCCACCCTCTGACCGGCCAGAGGCTGCAATATTCTGCCTGCCTTGGGTGGACTGACTCAGGAACAGGGCTGATGCCAGGCCTGCCAAGATTGTGTGCCAGTTTTTGGGGTGCTGACTGAGGTGTCATTGCCAAGTGATGAGACATATCAGAAGTTTGACCAATAAAGTAGCTTCTTTAGGAAGCGGTATGCTTAACTGTGTAGCCAGAGGGAGATCGATTTACTTCCTGAAAGCCAACCACTCTAGAAAACTGTTCATTACTTTGTTACTTATTGTCCCAAATTGATCATTCTCTTTGCTCCTCTAGACATGGCCCTGATTAAATTTTGACTATTCACAAACCCCAAATCCACCAGAGAATTCTTCCTCAGAAAGTAATAAACAGTCCCTGCCTGTCAACAACGAAAGCATTCAGTGTTCGCCCATTCATCAGGAGCAAGGGTTCCTCTCATGACCCGGCCCCACCTACCTTCTCTCAGCATTGCCCACCCGACACACGAGTGAATCTGTGTACCTGCCAGGCCTCAAACACACAAGGTGGAGTCCCCACTCCGGACCTCTCTGATGCCACACAGTTGCCTGGCGTATCCCTCCCTCCCCACCCCTACTTTTTATTTTCCAAAGTTCTTCTCATTCTGACCTAATTTGATATCACCTCCATGATCTTAATAAATCGAGAGTTGCCTTGGGTGTATTGTTAAGGCTGCCATAACGAAGTGTCACGCGGTGTTTGGCTTAAACAACAGAAAACATATGATCTCACACTTCTGGAGGCCAGAAGTGCGAAATCAAGGTGTTGGCAGAACCGGTTCCTTCTCTCCGTGGCTTCTGGTGGCCATCTTCATGCCCACGTGGCATTCTCCCTGCATGCATATTTCTGTGCCAAACTCCCTCCTTTCATGAGAACAACAGTTGTATTGAGTTAGGGCCCACCCTAATGATCTCACTTTAACCTAATCACTTCTGTGAAGACCCTATCTCCACATAAGATAGCATTTTGAGGTACTGGGGATTAGGATGTCAACATATAAATTCAACCCATAAGAGGCATTCCTTGTTAGAAGTGTACAGCCTTAGTCCGTGATCAGAATTATCGGAATTTGTGCTAATCAGGCCTAAAAGGAGAAGAGAGGTGTGTGCTAAAATAGGCACCGTTGTGAAACCCCTTGAGCTACCTTCTTCTAAGAAAGCGAATGTTCCGTGGAGGGCAGAAGGCCTAGGTCTTGTGCATGGAGGGGATGTTTTGGAAAATGAATATTATCAGTTAGAATAAGCTAGGCTTTGCTGCAGCAACATACACCCCCACAACTCCGATGGCTTACACCCACAAAGGCTTGCTTCTGGCTCATGCTATATGTCCATTGAGGGCCAGCTGCAGCTCCCTGTTGTCCTCACCATGGGACCAATTGATGAAGCAGCCTCTATCAGGAACTTGGTCAACTTTATGGCAAAAAGGAAAAGACATGTGGCAAATTAGGCATAGCTCTTAGAGCTTCCTCCTGGACAGAGAGCACGTTTCAGTGGCCAGATGACGTCACCTGGCTAAGTCTGGTGTCAACAGGCAGGGATGTGTACTCCTCCTGTGAGGAGGGTCATCGCAGGGAGAGGCAGTGACTATAGGCAATCAGAAGTCCAATCCACCACTCAAACATAAGCACCAAGGACGTATCTTTAAGAGAACGAGCTTTCTGTGACTTCTCTAGCCCTCAGTTTCCTCCTTTATTAAATGGGAACCATAATATGTATCCTACCTTCCTCACAGGGCCATTGAGAACACTAGCCACGAGACTAAATATGGAACTGCTTGGTGGACGAGTCTCCAAGCACCCCAAGAACAAAAGGCAAACATCTACCATATTTGGGATATCAAATAAACTACAGTTCATGTCAACTGCAAAGACAGGTGGCCAGTAACAGACCAGGTCTTCCCCCTAAACTCCTAGGAAGGAGGGCAGCCTGCCGTGGTCAGCCGGTTCAGCAAGGCCATGCCCACAGATGCCAGCCTAGGCAACGGGGAGGCCTGGAAGGATGGCTATCTTGCTGGCATGTGAGTCCAGTCACCACAGTGGATTCTTTCCTTCAACAGCCACCCTCTTCACCCACCCTCCTGGTTGATGTAGGGCCAACCACTGGTCCACATCAAAGAAAAATAACCAGGATGGCATTGCTACCTGCACTTTGGTAGCTGAGGAAACTGGCTCAGAGACATTAAGCAACATGTTCAAGGTCACACAATGAGCAAACACATAGCATCACCTTTAAGCACTTCGCATCCATTCATATGTAACCCATACAACTGCGTGAAGTGGGTGCTTTCACTCTTCCCATTTCACAGGTGAGGAAGCTGAGGCACAGGGAAGTTCAATAATTCGCCCACCATCACACAGCTCCTGAGTGGCCAGTCTTGGGGCTGGACATCCTAAGACACACATCTTCTCCCTTGATTTTAACATCTCTGCCATTGGGATGTATCTTTTACTTGATGGCATATTATAGGTGAAGAGTCAACAGTTTTTCTTTCTTAGTGGAATATAAAATAACGATACATCTTCAAATCGATGACATCTTACTCGGAATCGATGAAATATGAGACATGATTTTTTTCTCGACCTGCCCCTCTCCACTTCCCTTCATCAATTTTGAGATTTAAAAAATGATTTTTCCTTCTGGATGGAGGGGAAATGAGACATAGATCCCATCATCATTCCTTCCCCATCCCTCCAGCCCTCTGGGTGCACGCGCAGGTGATGCTGACGAGACGCGGCCAGTTGGCGCGCAAGGCAGCCGACGTGTGAGATGGGGTGTTTGGGAGAGGACAGAGCGTTCCAGCCTGCACTTCCTGAGGTCAGAACCGTGGTCAGAGATCCCAGCACACAAAGCCCATCTCTGCTCCCCGACGCTGAGTGCAGACCCACTCTCTGATGTGCAGAGAGGACGCCAGGAAACGCGAGCAGGAACTCGGGGGCAAATGCAGAAGGCACGTCTGAGGCGCTCAGTTACTGAACAAGATGCGAATCTGTGTCCCTTTCTTGGGGGGTAAATACTACCACATGTTCCTGAAACTCTCACATCATTTAGTCTGCGCTGACATGAGTCCCCTTGGAAGAGTTAGCGTTTGGTTAGGTAAACGTTTCCCCTCTCCCTCCCCTCCTCACCTCCCTGGTTCTCCATCAATATCTTGCAGATGTTGGAACAAGCCGATGACTGACTTCTTTCCCACACTGGAATGCCGGTCCGCGGAAGAATGCCGCCGAGCCTTCTGGCTGCTGTGACCCTCAGCTAGACGGGCCTCCTACATTCTCTTGCTTGTGCATCAAGACTGGCTGCTCGCTGCCAAGTATTAAGTGCTTGTTCCACAAACCTGGTGTAGATTATCACTTCGCTGTATAGATGTATCTAATAGAATTAAATAGTTGGCTCCTGACCAGTAACAGATGTGCTACATATAATGCAATAATAATGAGATAGAAACCACCATGTAATATTGAGGGGAGAATGGAAGGCGACTTGCATTTCTCAGGTTGGGAAGGCAGCTTGGAGGGAACAGAAACTAGAGAGGACGGCGATTTGTGTGCACTGAATGAGCTGTCTCCGTGTGCGTCGGATTCCCCAAGGGGTGCCTTTCGCAGCCCAGTGCAGGACCAGGATACGAGGGCCAAACAGGGTGGGAGTGGGGATGGTGTGTGCTGATGGTGGACTGATCCAGCTCGTTGATCACCTGACCATTCCCCCAGCCTGAGGCTGCCCGGCTGGGGGGCGCTGTAACGAGATCATAACGGGACACACTCTTACAGGCTGCTCCAGGTGAGGGAGGGCCAATAGAACCTGAGCTCAGGCGGCCAGCCACGTGGGCAAGGGAAGCCAAAAGTGCAGACAAGGACAAAAGGAAATCTGGCCCCTGCTGGGCAGGGCCCCAGTGCTCTCAGGTGTGGGGATTCCAGTGCTCTCTTCTGATGGTTGTGAAGTTCCAGAACCTTCCTCAGAATTAGGATGAGCTGGTGTCTGGGACATCTGCTTTCCAAGAGTTAACAACTCGAGTTCCCGGGATTGCTAATCAGGAGGCCCAGAGGGGAGTACGCCTACAGCGGAGGGGTAGCCACACTCGGCCACGGAAGGCAAAGAGCAGCCTCAGGGGTGGCGTTCGTGGGGTAGGGCAGTGTTTCATGTGAATTCAGACGTGCGGTTTTTCTGCGTGATTCGTTCTGTTGCTGCATCCTCTGTCTTCTTCCCGCGTTGTCCTCCTTGTCTCTGTTCTTCAATGTTAATGTCTCTATCAGCTAGTTATTGCCGAGTAACAAACAACCCCGAAACTTAATATATGGGTTGTTGTTGTTTTTTCACAAGTCAGTTCGGCAGACCTGAGGGGTCTGATCTGGCAGGGCTGCAGTCAGCTGGCGAATGGGCAGGGGCTGGCTGGTCCTCCTAGCTCGCCAGCTCTCCCACAGGCTGGTCCTGCAGTCTCAGACTTGCAATGAAGAGCAGGGCCAGTTGCACCAGAGGGTTGGTGGAAACAGGCATGCACTTTGAAACCTCCACTTGAATCACTTTTGCTAGCATCCCATTGGCCAAGGAAGTCTCATGGCTAAGCCAGAATCTGAGTGAGAATGGATTACAACATTATGGGGCCAAGGACATGGATTGAGGGAGGCCATTAATTAGTGCCATCGGTGTAATCAATCTACTACAGTATCCTTGGAATTTTCCAGAAGTTTTCAAGTCTATGGGTAGGTAGAGTCAATGGGACAGGTCAATAACATGCCGTAGAAACCCAATCTTCCTTCAGTCCATCCACAGAAATGGTCAAGAGGCAGTTGGACCAGTTTCTGGTTGTCTCCACCTAGACTTCCATCTTCCATCTTCCCATACACCGACACTTTAAGACCACCTGCTTCTTCCCCTTCTCTTCCTGTCCTCTGACATATGCATACATACTCAGGACAGACCCTGGTCCAATTTCTGGGGACTTTTCTTGACACAGTCCCCAACCCCTAAAAGAATGGGTAACACACAGAAAATGTGGGAATGAGAGCACAGCAAACAGACGAAAGATGAAGATAAAAAACAGACTTGGTACAGAGAAGAGTCCAAAGAATACAGGGGCTCCCATGCCCTGGGTCCAGAGGTACTACTGAGGCCCAGACAAGATGGGTGCAAACAGGTCCACCTTGTCAGATGAATAAAATCAAGGGTAGCATAGGCAAGCAGTCCTCACAGCACCAAAAGAATCAGGCTCAGAAAACACAAGGAAATCTGCTAGCACATAATAATTGTTCATTGAATATTTGTGGCCCAACTGGCCAGGAAACTATTCTAAGAAACCAACAGAATCTCAAAGATTTAGAAACAAGGAGAGTCATTGAAGCGTATTTGTAAGGGTGGAAACAAACCAAATGTTCAACAATAAGGAGATGATTAAATAATTTATGGCACATCTATATCATGGCATATCATGCAGTGATTTAAAGTGATGTTTTAAATTAAATTTTTATGACTGGAGGAGAGGCTCACCATGTAATTTAAACTGAAAAAGCAGGTTACAAAAAACTTCATGCAATATGATGCCAAGTAGGCATAAAATAAGTGTGGTTTTAACAGTGGTTTATGGGAGATTTTTGTATCTTTACACTTTCTATATTTTCCAGGTTTCCCATAATGAGTCTATATATATATATTTTTTAAATATTTTCATTGGTTTTTAGAGAGAGAGAAACATCGATGTGAGAGAGAAACATCGATCGGCTGCCTCCTGCATGCCCCCTACTGGGGATGGAGCCTGCAATCCAGGCATGTGCCCTGACAGGAATCGAACCAGCAACCTTTTGGTGCACAGGAGTGAGCCACACCGGCCAGGGCTATATTTTCTTTATGACTATAAAAATAACTGAAGTTCTGAAAAGAACATGGATCTCAATTTTGAAACAGGGACCAAGTTATTAACATTTTGTTAAGTTTCAGGCATTCTTGATATACTCTCATATTCTCTCCTGTATGTTCCCTGGTGCCATTTTCCACATGCTATGAGTAGTCGGTGGTCTCTCATCTCTCCCTCCCAACAGAACGTAGACTACAGGAGTGCAGGGATTTTGCCGACCTTGTTCACGGATGTGTCCCCAGCACTCACCAGGGCTTTATAGACAGCAGACCCTCAGGAAATGTTTCTTGAATGAATGAATGAGTGAATGAATGAATGAATGAATGAGAGAAATCATGCAGAGAGAACTCCCTTTTCCTTCTCCTGAGTCACCTAGAATGTCCTGCTGTATCAATGTTAGGAGCACCTTGGTTGATCTGCAGAGAGAATTGTTAGGAGCAACTTTGATTTGTGAGTACTCTCTGCCTCCAATGGCATCGATTACCTACTGGGGACTTAGCGTGGTACCAAGCACTACGGTGAAGAAGAAGGCAATGCTTCCCTAGACAGAGTGCACTGCAGACAGGACGTTCGTGGGAGCAAGCAGGGAACTCGAGCACAGGGCTCAGAGACAGGCTCGGTTAAAGATGGCTGCTGCTTCCCCCCAAGACGTACCATCCTCGAGAGCCCCAAGAACCAATGAAACTGTTCTTGGCCTTCTACACCATGTTGGGGGGCAGAACCGAAACCCCACACGTGTCCTCCCCACCCATCTTCTTGCAAATGATTCCCATTCCAGACCCCTGTTCTGCCTCCCACCACACGGAACTCACTCGATCGCATCTCTGCCGGTTCTTTGTCTCACATCCAGGTCAAAACGGTAACTATCCTATTAGTGACTATTAGTTAACTATTCTAATTGTCATTCTGTTCTTTCTTCATCCCTGTCTGCATCCCTATTTTCCAGGCACATCAATAAAACCTTTATTTCCATCTGTTCTTCTGGTCTCTTTCTTTCCCTTGGTCCTATTTTTTAACCCTCCCCTTTCCCTTAAAATGTCTCAAACACCACTAAAAAGCAAAGAGTCATGTCAGTGACAGGAAAGGAAAAGGAAAGTGACTAGAAAAATTAGCCCTAAAGAGCATATTCACTGTTTAAGGTTCTTGAAAGTGCCCCCAAGATTCACATCAGAATCTTCTCACATTCTTTAACTCAATCTGCCTTTTCACACCCACCGGTCTTGAGACAAAGAAAATAAGTATTCTCATCAGGGGGCTTATTGGTCTCTTGTTTCTTTAAAAGGGACATTTCCCACTATTTTTAAAGCACAGACAAGCAGTATTTCACTTGGTAATAACAATGGCTCCTGTCATTGAGCTCTTACTGCTGCCCAGGCAGTGTGCTAAAGACTGAGTCTAACAATTCTTTCCTTACCCCAACAAGCCATGAGCTAGTGCCCTCGTCATCCTCCAGAGGAGAACGGAGGCTCAGAGAGAGTAAGCAACTGGCCCACAGCCATCCAGTTCACCTCTTCTTAGGCGGGTCTGGAAGAATAACCATCATTCATAGCATCATTTCTGGAAATATATAGTCTTGTTCTAGAGTACGAATACACACACACTCATGTACACACATCACACACACTCACACACACACACTCATACACACACATCACACACATACACACACACATAACACATCACACGCACTCATACATACAGGTACACACACATATACACTCATACACACATACACATGCATACACACATACACACTCGTACACACATACACATACTCATACACATACTCATACACAGACACATAACGTACACACACATACACACACATACACTTGCATGCACACATACACACATGCAGACATATGCACACACATACACTCACACACACATATACACACACCAGGAACACAACCTGCTTCTGCGTCTTAGAGGAGGGAAGCGTCAACGTGTGTGACACCTTTGTCACTGTGGAAGATTCTAACGTGGGTCGCTTCTGGTGATAGATCAATAGATTTGCCTCTGGATTAATATACGTTCTTGTCCCCTCCAAGCCACAATGATAAGTCGCAAGGCGAACCTATAACTTAAGCTGAACCAATCAGGTCCTCCCCTAGAATTAAAAAGAAATTGAAATTGGGAGGAAGTCCTACTCTGTCTGCCTCCTCCTTATCACGGAAAGGCTGTGAACCCGGGGATGCTGAAGGCTGTGGAGGAAAGCGGGACAAGGCTGGAGGACAGAATGGGGCCAAGAAGAGAAGCAGAAACTAGCAATGACAGAGAGGGGAGGAGGCGAGAACGAGACTGAGCCCAGTTGTCCTCAAGCTCTTCTTTTGGTTTTGTGAGCTGCCCCCTTAACTGGTTCCTTTGTTTCACAATTGAGGAAACCGAGCCAGGACAGTGAAGATACTTGCTCAAGGTTATGCATTAAACCAGTGGCGGGGCCCAGCCTGGAGCGCAAGTCCCTGACTCCCAGCACAGCACTCCACAGGCCCGGGGGACAGAGGGCAGGAACACACCCAGGGCCCAGAGGAGGGCAGTGCTCTAAGCTTTCGGTTATGCCCAAGGCTTAGCCTTCCATGATAAGCTCATGCCCCAGCTCCATGCAAGCTGCCTGGCTGGCTCAGTGGCAACCTTGTCAATACCTCATTAACTGGATCCACCTGTGGGCACTTTATTTAATTATCTCAATTGGAATGGACTCAAGATGCTAGAGTTAATATCCTTCCACTTTCTGAGAGCTAATTATCACCTGTAGCTTGGCCCGGGGCACATACGAAGGAGTCACCAACGGCACTGTGAATGTGTTGACGGAGGAGAGCATCCCCTCATTCGGTGGGAGAGGTGAGTTAAACATGACAGAAGGTCAGAAAGCATCTGGGCAGTGCCTGCCTCCAGAGATGAGAGCTCTGTGCCTGGGTCATCCAGGCCCGTCAGCAGGCTGGGCATAGGAAGTGCCCAGGATCCTGGGCCCCGGAAACCACACGGAGCACGTGCCAAGCCCTCCTCGGCTGATGTCGCAAGCTCTCACAACAGCTCTGAGCGTGTGTTCACCTGCACTTCTGCCCGGGAAGGGTCTGTTGGCTCAGGGAGGCCATGTGACCTGCCTGGAGTTTCACAGGTGGGTGGCTGAGCGAGGATTCAGATGTCAGTCTGGTTCTTGTTGTAGCCAGACCTTTCCCTTGTCTCCTCTGCTCAAGGTGGGGAAGCGGTGACCTACTGTGTACCAGGCACTGTGATCAGTTTGGGAAATAGAAAGACATATTTGCTTTTTATGTATCCATTTCCTTCATGGAGCTCATACAAGGTGTTTTAGCTATTGAAATAATTAGACTGTCCTGATACCGTAAAGTAAGGTGCTGCAAAGAGCATGTAGAATGCGGAATCAAAAAGTGTGGACGGGCTCAGTGGACTGAACATCCTCCCACGGACTGAGAGGTCCCAGTTTGATTCTCGGTCAGGGCACATGCCTGGGTTGTGGGCTCGATCCCCTCTCTCCTTCTCCCCCTCCCTTCCACTCTCTCTAAAATTCAATGGAAAACAAAAAACAGTGTGGACGGCCCTCGGACCAAAGGGTCATGGGTTCGATTCCTGGTCAAGGACACATACCTGGGTTGCATGTTTGACCCCTGGCCTTGGTAAGGGTTGTGTGGGAGGCAACCAATTGATGTGTCTCTCTCACATCGATGTTCTTTCTCTTTCTCTCTCTACTTCCCTCCCTTCCACTGTCTCTCCCTAAAAAAACAAACAAACAAACAAAAAAACAAACAAAAAAAAAAAGTATGGAAAAATATCCTCGGGTGAGGATTAACAACAACAACAGCAAAGGTGGCTCTGCCCTGGCTGGTGTGGCTCAGTTGGTTGGAGCAGCATCCTATGCACCAGAAGGTCGAGGGTTTGACTCCTGGTCAGGGCACGTGCCTGGGTTGCAGGTTTGATCCCGGTCGGGGCATGTGCAGGAGGCGGCAACTGATCGATGCATCTCTCTACATCGATGGTTCTCTCTCTCTCTCTCTCTCTCTCTCTCTCTCTCCCCCTTCCCTCTCTAAAAAAATAAAAAGTGTAGATCTGTTTCCAACTCGGCTTCTCCCTAAATATATGATCTTCCATAAATGGCTTACCTTTTCCAAACTCGCTCCCCCCATCACGGAACACGGAGCATGAAAGTCGTTCATCCACCCTGTCTGTTTCGGGGGGTGGCCAGGAGCTGCAGTCAGATAGCAGATGTGAAGGATCGGTTTAGAAAGGCATGGCTTTGTTTGCTGTGGAAACTATTGCCAGTGGCTGGGCTCCAAGACTGACTGGACTTCTCAAGGAGACAGGGGCTTGATTTTAGCGTAATTCACAAGCGAGAGGTCTCGGCTTACGCAGCGGGGCCCAGAAGTGGGAACGGGGTCCCTGCCTAGGAATTCTTTCTTCTGCCTTACAGTTCCCATGGTGAGCAGAAAGAGTCCCTCTGTGCTTTTAAAATGACCTGCTGGTTAATAAGTAATGAAAATCATAATTTACTTACAGACTCTGTGGACCTGAATTTAAGAGGATGTCCCCCTGCCTTTGCTGGAAGACTGTTCCAAGGGAAACTTCTGGTCTTTTCAACAATAGTAGTGTGTGTCGTTATTGTTATTCCTTTCTTCTTTTGTCACCTATCAGGAGAGTATTCGGGGGGCTGCCCTATAGGCAAGAAATAGGGTGCTGGTACTAGAATTTGCCACTTCGCCTTATAGGGACATAACTATGGGCATCAATGCCTGTTTTTCTGAACAATTCTTGATGTAAACACCTAAGGAGGTGGCTCAGTCAGACCACCTGTACTCAGGGTGACCAACTCGTCCCAGTGTGCCTGGAACATTCCTGGTGTTAGCACTGGAAGTCCTGCTTGCCAGAGTCCCTTCCATCCTGGGCACACGGGGACCGTCGGTCGCTCTATCCACACTTCACATTCCCCTTCTGGGGCAGACAGCATAGTGGGGCCGAGTCGGCTCTGGTACCAGCAAGTGCCCCATCCCTTCTCCGTCCTGTGGGGCAAGTTGTTTCGTTTCCCCGAGCCTTAGTTTCTCCATCTGTAAATGGGGATAACAGCGGAACCTCCTCAGAGATCAGTGAGCGGAAAATGAATGCGTGTGGAAGTACTCCGCACTGTGCACGCCCGATACTTGGCTACTGTTACTGTGACTTACGTGCTGGCCGTAAGGAGCTTACGCTCAAGTCAAGGAGACAGAACAAATACCTTCCAAGGTCCTCTAGTTTCTTCTTCCTCTTCTCTTTGCATCTCTCTCTGGTTTTACCCCCTCGCGACTCCTGCTCCCCAGCTCTGCCTCGCTGTTTCTTGTTCCCTCATCCCAGGGCCCATGATGCTGTTTCTTTCACAGTGCATTATTCATTTCTTGGCAGGGAATGCCGTGCTCATAAGAATTAACATTTGGGTTTTATTTACTGGCTTGCAAAGTGCCAGAATTGCATGGGGGAATTCAGTTTCACAAACTCTCTTGATGGGAAATCAATGACAAATTGAGAAGAAGGGGGTCTCGAGGATCAAACAGCAAGCCCTTCACAATCCTTGTTTGAAAACTCGGTCCTGGCTGATTTATTGCTGTTCCCAAAGTGGGAGGGGCAAGGTCTCTCTCCGGAGTCCCCTCGCTGGCCACCAAATTGAACAGTTAGACCCGTTCCCAGTCTTACATGAGATTAGTCACAGGATATTTCATTTTAAATCCAATGGAATGTTTTCCTAAATCAGATGAGACTCTTTCAATGTTTATGGCTGTTTTGCTGGAATTCTCTTTGGCTCCAGGAGGGATTTGAAAATTAAATACATTTCCTTTTGGTGACCTGGGGCCGAGCTGGAGGGAGATGAGGCCCTAGGCTCGGGCCAGCGGTAACTTGTCAGGCTGGTTCCAAGAAGTCTCTCCCATTGGCCAGCCTTCCCAAGCACCTGCAGCCCACCCCATGGCCAAGCCAGACACCTCATCCCCACAGGCTCCCCTTCCACTATCCGGCCTGCCAGTGTACCAGGGAACACACAACACAAATGCCTTACAAAATTAAAAAAGGTGGGGTGAGCCCAAGCCATTTGGCAGAGGAGTGGAAGGATCACATGAGGCTTTCTTTTCACATCAGAGCTTTCTTCTTTTGCCTGCGTGGTGGGTAAAACTATAAAATTTTTACCAAAGTAACTGTGGTCGGAAGTTGTAGAATTTGTCTGATAGTAGATCATTTCACTTGTTCTTACATAGACGAAGAGCTGAAAAGAGAGATGGCCATAGAGAAGTGATGGACAGAGGAGATTGTGAAGACAAGAGCTGATGGCGAGAGAAGCAGGAGGAAATGCCTGAAACTGACACTCTGTGCTCCAAGCCTGCAGTGGCTTCCTCGGAGATGGGTAAATCTTAAAGTTGTGTTTTTTCCATTTTATGATTTCAAGTAAGTTCTATTGTAATTGCTCATTTCTGCCTCTTCCCTTATATACTTTTTTATCTGTGGATCATAGAACCCCCTCAAATGAGGAACAATTCAGCTAATGGCCCAGACTCTAAAGCCAAACTACTTGATTTTGAATCTAGCTTCAGCCACTCACTAGCTGTGTGTCTCTGGACAACTTACTTAATGGCTCTGATCTCAGTTTCCTTATCCACAAAATGTAGATAATGGCGAGATCCACACCATGGGCTGTTGAGAAGAATAAAGTATGTAAACTGCTCAGACGTGTCCCTGGTGCATAGCATGCTCTGGGAAAGTGCCTGCGATGATTACACCTGACTTCATCCAAAGGGTTGATATCACCACACTTTGCATTTCCAGTAGGGCTCCATCCACACAAGAATGAGAGCTCCTGGGAGCATCTCAGAGGCTGTCAGATGATCAGGAATTAGGCTAAGCTGAGTGTGTTCCCTCTGGGGAAGACCAAAGCCCTGACAAAGCCAACTAGAGATATAATCATTTAAATAAAGTCCTGCTTCTCTTGTATTAAGTGTGCCCATTAGGATGTGTTAGAGTGCAAATAATAGATAACTCCATTCAAACAGGCCAAAATATGTAATACATCCCAAGTGCAGAAAGTCCAGAGTTAGTTGGGCTTCCAAGCTGGCTCTGGTTGATCAACTAGATCATCAAGGACCCATGTTCTTCTTATCTTTCTTTCTGCCACCCATGGAGTTGGCATCATCCTAGGGCAAGCTTCCCTCGTGATTGCAGTGTGGCTGGCGATGGCAATCAGGGTGAAGTGTCTCTCTGTCCTATTTATCAGGAGACACTCTCTGGATATTCTCCATTAAGATTTTCTCAGAAGCCTCCAGTCCACCTCTTCCTATATTAAACTGTCTTCAATTGAGACACATGCTTGTTCCTGAACCTATCACTTGCTAGAAGGGAGGGGTTACCCCCAAAGCTGTGGTCAAATCACAAAACAGCACTGCTATGACTCAGGGGAGGAGCAGATAGACAGTGGGGAGTCAGCCTCATTGTCCACCATTCTGCAGGTTAATTGCCCCCCCCCCCACATTAGATGGTCATTAACGTTCAGGGTTGTAGGACTTTCCGGGAGTTTCAGCAAGTTCCATATTATCAGTTAATTGTATAGAACGCTCTGCATGGTGGAATTGCTGGGAATAAAGTTCTGAAGACAAGATTTTCAAAGAGATGGGGAACATTAGGTTCACTGTGTGTCCTCTCCATACCAAAGCCCTCAGCTTTGACTTAAATATTGTCTTGGATTAGACAAAATATTTTGGCACTCTTCCCAAGTTCTTTCTCCACAATGGTCAGTTGAGAACAAGGATTACTTCTGCCTGGTTCACCATGATGTTCCACGCTGCCTGGCCAATGGTAACGTAATCAATGCTTATTACACATATGAACACACACCCCCAAAAATTCCGGGTGAGACGTTCTTTAAGCTTGTATTTATGCTCTTTGCTTCTCTTGTTCTGACTGTTCTATCTCTTCCTCTCTGTTCCCTTGGAAGCCTTGAAATGACCACTTCCTCTAGGACTAATAATAGCTTGCTTTCATTCATTGAGCACATACTATATGTCCTGCCTAGTGCAAAGCACCTCACAGATATTATCTCATTTAATGCTCACAAAATCCTACAAGGTGGATTTATAGGTGAAGAAAATGACTTACCAAAGGCCACATAATCTGTGAACAGAAACAGAAGAGAGATTCAAGCCCAGAGGGGCACAACAGTTTGGCGTTCTAACCATTCTCTGTACCCATCCTCTGTGTGCCTCCCCAGACTTCCAAAGCCCACAGAACCCCTGCCAGTGCTGTTCCCTTGGCCGATGCTCCCCTCTTGTTTCTAGTGTCCATGTATAAGTCTCACTCCCCACACACCATGTTATGTTCTGAAGACCAGAGGACTGTTTTTATACCACTGGGCCCCCTACACTCGCCCTAGCAAAGATCCTTGTCTTGAGTAGATGTCATTTGCATTAAATTGCATCCTGGGCCTTGGCCTCTGGATGGCCTAACTGCAGCCAATGTGTGGAGACTGTCAAGGCTCCCCCTGGCCCAGCCTATGTCTTGGCCAACCCAGCTTGGAGCCCGCCACTGCCTCAGTCCATCAGTCTAGAGCAAAGCTCAGTGTCCATCTGAATAAAGCATGGTCAGACATGGGGACTCGGGATGACTGACTTAGCTTGGTTCTCCTCAACACAAGCAAGGTCAGAGACCCTGGCCTCCTGGCCCTACGATGGACCTTTCTGCCTCACGCTGTCCATGGAGGTATTTGTCTCTGTATGCATCAGGGCACTGGACCCACCCTCCTCCATTAGCCAGAGAACATATATGTGCAACCCACAGACACAGACAACAGTGTGCTGATGGCCAGAGGGAAGGGGGGACAGGGGCTGGGTAGAGGTGGGCAAAGGGGGTGGGGGTGGGGGGATGGAGACATCTGTAATAGAGTCAACAATAAAAATATACAAAAAAGAACTGTAAAAACATTTGACCTCTGGCTAGACTCACAAGAATGGAATAATTTACAACTGCTTATTATGGGTTGTGCCTTTCAGGCCCTGTTTTAAGAGCTTCCGGCTGGGCCACACACACACACACACACACACACACACACACACACACAATCTGCTCAGCACAGGCTTGACCACTTGTTCCCAGAGCCCAGCCAAACTTAGGGCAAGTGTGTGACCACTGGTCTATTGGGCCAACCATTGAAGAAGCTGGCCAAGCTGTGGGCTGGCTGACTCTTCTGTAAACCAAAAGCAATTGCTGACATCTGAAGACCAAGGGATTGGGTTCCAAGTGCTGGGTCATTAGCCACAGTCTTGGGAGAGAAAAGCAGATAGCGAGGGCAAAGGCAGTTACCAGTCCCAAAGGTGGAGAAGGCAAAAATCCCTCTGTCGCCAAAGCAGGGGGACCCCAGCTGGTGAATCATGCTCTACCATTTAGACTGTGAAGCTTTATCTGGCTCTGTCTGATGTATCTCAGAGCCAGTTGCTGCCACCCTCTCTGCTCCTTGTTCTTTCCGATCTAATCCCTGACCCTTTCCCCCTGTTTCTATGTGGGCAAAAAGACTAAGGGTGCAACACACCCTTCTCTTCTTGGCTCAGCACCCTGTTTTTCTCTTCCTACCCTAGATCTGCAGGCCTCGGGGAAATAAAGAGTTTGGAAAACTCAGCACAGAAAGGACGGGCTTTCCTAAGGAGTTCAAGGAAGCACCCATGTGTAGTCTTTGTTTGAAACAAAGAGGCAACAATGTTTGAAACAAAAAGGCAACAATGTTTGAAACAAAAAGGCAACAATGTTTTCCCTCGTGCTCAATGCAAAGCAAGTTGAGAAGATAGAAAGATTAGATAAATAAAAACACACAAAAGAAAATGGTTTGAATAAATCCAAGCGGCTGAGTGATCACAATAAATGTGAATGGATCAAAGCCACCACATTAAAGAATAAAGACTTTCATATTAGATTTTTTGAATCCTCTAAACTAGCTTTTTGGTACTTAGGAGCGATACCTAAAATAAAATGACATAAGAAGGTTGAAAATAAAGGGGTGATAAAACACTCAGGCTCCTGAACAATGGGGAAGTAGAAAACAGAGAGAGAGTGGCGACCAGGCCTGTCCCCACTCTCCGAGAAACAATATGTTTAGAAAAAGTGTGTTGCTTGGCTCTATCCTCAAAGTGACCTTGAAGAAAAGCACACAGGGAAAACGTGTTCTCCTGGGATCTCCAGGACAGACTCCACATGAAAGCTTCTCCTCCATTCACCAGACCCGCCTCAGTCCATCACCCTAGAGCAAAGTTCAGTGTCCATCTGGATAAAGCATGATGTCAGCCATGGGGTCCCGGGATGACTGACTTGGCTTGGTCTCCTTCAAGCAAGCTCAGTGACCCATCCCTTCCAATTTTAGAAGTTAAAAGAAGCACAGAAATCTCATAGATGGACTGTTCCCTCTGTCTCCTCTCTATTTCCAAACAAAGGTGAAGACGTTAAATTAAAAACAAGTTTAGGAGTCTCTCCATGCTGCTTCCCAGTACCACCCCAGAAAATAGCTTCCAGCTGGCCAGTCTGTATAAGTCCTCAGGCAAAGAGGTCACACATGGGCCACAGGGACAATTCTGTGAGTGGGCCAATTGGGTTGTCCATTTAAGCATCCAAGTGAAACCAGCACTAAGAAATTTGGTGATGACCCAACAGAAGAAGCAAAGGGCCAGTGTATGTGCATGTGGGTATTCCATGGGTAGGTTTCAAAGGGTTTGGAAAATCCCTTAATATTGTTTGCAAATTATGATTCTATGAGCTTCCCCACTCCCCCCGCCCTGGGTCAGGAACAGAGTTCATAGCTTCCAGCACATTTTCAAATGGATTCATGACCTCAAATTGTTTTAGAACCTTTGGCTGGTACCGTCATTTCTAAACTGAATTGAGAGTCAGTGGCCTGCTTTCTTCCTGGACCCACATGTCAAGGCTTGGGTTCCTATGGCAGTTTACCAAGCAGAGTTATTTCCAAAGTTGGCAAAAGTAAGCATAAAACTCAGCCCTCATCTGTAGGGGGTAAGGGAGCTATAGTAAGGGTTTGAGGAGGGTAGGGGCTGGTGCAGGCCTCACAGTAATCCAAGACTGGAATTGCTTTTTTGGTGATTCCCTTCCCCAACCACTCATGGAAAAGGAACTTTCAGAGTGTTCGATTAAACTAATCCCATAAACTTCACTTTGAAAAAAATGGATTCATTGGTAGAATGAATCTGGGAAATGCCCATGTGTTATTGTCCCCTAGTGAAAATTCAGTGTACATTTTTATAACAAAGGCAGAAACCATAGCCACCTCTTCCTCCAGAGACTGATGGTACAAGATATTGTTCCATAATCTTGGGATTAACGGGTAGGCACTAACCCACCCTTGGGTCTGTGGGCATTTCTTGTCCTGGGGGCACCCAGAGCAGCGGAGCCTGGTTCTCAAGGCAGTAGCATGGCAGCAAAAGATAGCAAGAGGGCCCTGGTTGGTTTGGCTCAGCGGTTAGAGCATAGGCCCATGGGCCAAAGAGTCACAGGTTCAATTCTGGTCAAGGGCACATACCTCAGTTGTGGTTTGGTCCCGGCCCTGGTTGAGGTCATGCAGGAAGCAACCAAGTGATGTGTCTCTCTCACATCGATGTTTCTCTCTCTCTCTCTCCCACGCTATCTGGAAAATCAATGGAAAAATATCCTTGGGTGATGATTGAAAAATAAATAAATAAAGATAGCAAGAGGAATGGTGCCAATCCAGGTTCATGCCCTGCCCTGACCACTGCCGGGCTGTGCAGCCTTAGGCAGGTTACTTAATCTCCTCGTGCTTTAGCTGTTTCATTTCTGAAATTTCAAAAATGAAATGAAATATAAGTAAAACCCCTAAAAAAGTACCTAGCTCATATAGACACTGGCGAGTAGCAACTGCCATCGCTGTTATCATCAGTATCACTATATAACACCCTGTTTGGGAGTTCATGTACCTGAGTTCTAGGCCCAGGTCTACAACTAATATTCATCCTGGGCTTGGAGCGCTCTGGGTCTCAATTTTCCCATCTGTAAAATGGGAGTTCTATACCTCCTCAGGAGGGTGTCATAGGCTCGAATGAGATAGAAGGTACTGAAGTACTTTGGGACCACGGAAATCTCTAAGAGAGTTGTGAGATGCCATCAGGAGTGACCAGGTAGCCACCGCATGCCGTGTGGGTCACCAGAGTCTTTACTGATCCTCGGCATCGCAGGGGACGTGCCCCTCTCCCAGCGCTTCCTCCTTTTTTGTTGCTGTTTTGTTGTTGTTTGTGGTTCTTCCAGCTCTTCCCTCTCGCTGAGATTCTGGACTGAGATCACTTGCACTGAGGCATCTGCTATGACTGCCAGGACTTCCTTTGCTGTGGCCCCAGCCCTGGAGGATCCTCGGGAGACTTAGGAGATGACAGAATATTCTGTCTTCCAGAATCTCGGGAAACTTCATTGACTTCATTAATCTCGTGCTGTCTGGCTGGACACCAGGGTTTTTAGAAGAACTCCAAAATGGACCTTCTGAGCAAGGCTTACCCAAGAAAGAGAAAAATGCTTCCTATGATTTATTATTATCATTATGACTATTGTTGTTGTTTTTCTTCTTAGCAAGGATGACCATGACTGTGATCATAGCAACAAGCCTTTGCTGTGAGCCGGGCACTATGCCGAGAGCAGAGAGGCATCTGTACGTTCACTCTTTACAACAGCCTTATAAAGGAGGTCGTGGCATCATCCCACTTTACGGATGGCGAAACGGAAGCTCGGCCTGCTGCCGGCCCGCAGCAAGGAGGGGAAGCAGGGGGCACCGTCAGAGAAGGAGAACGCAGCCCCCTCTGATGCTGTCTGTCTCCTCTACAAGGTGCGTGCCCTGGGAGCATGCTCCCGTCTTCTCCTGGTGGGTCCCTTGCATCTGGATGTGAAGCTATCGCATGGAAGGATTCGCGCTGAGCTGGTCACTGTGGTGCCACAGCGCCACTTGGGTCCTGAGTCTCAGGTCTAGCATTTGAAGATTAGCAAAACTACGTTGCTTTTTGTTGTGTTCTTTACCTTAAGGATAGAGTGTGGAGGTAACTCAGGATCCTATGTTTAAGATCCGCCCGTGTCAATGGTACACACACTGAGCCCTTCATTCTAAACATTGGACGGTTTTCCACGGGGAGGGTGAGGACAAATTAGATGGAGAGCATGAGGATTGTTTCATCAACAAGGTAATGTGGGACTCTGAAACGGGAGAGGAAGGAAGCAAGGGTGGAGGTCAAGCACAGTGTATACTCACCCAGCCACTTCGCTCTGACAAACCCACATCTTGAAGGACATGCGTCATGAGGACGGGCCTCACAGGGCCCCACCCGGCTCCCCGCGGCTTTGCCAGGAGGGCATGTGTGTCTCTGTGGCTGCAGGCCACTTCCCTGGCAGGTCAGAGGAGCGCTCTCCACACGTCCTGGGCAGAGAAGCTTGGCCCGAGGGGCTGCCAAGCTGGGGGACGGGGGCCATCAGCTATCACCTTTCGGCAACTCTTCTTGTCCCTCTATATCCACACAGAACCAGAGGCAGGGCTGACTTTTAATAAATCAAAACCAGTTTCATTCTTTAAAATTGAAATTTCACAGGTCATCAGCCTACCCCCATGGCCCGCTGCCCTCGGAGAGGATGGAAAAGTAATTGGAATCATATGAGCCAGTTCGATTTGAACAGTGAATGTAGTTTGGAGTGAAGGCCTGGATCCCCTGCCCGTGGTGACTAACTTGACCTCCCCGTCCCTAAGCCTAAACTCTTTAGAGATAAAGCTGCCTTCTTGCCCGGGGACATCATCCCAGTGTAAGAGGCAAGAGGTTGCCTGCCTCCCCAGGGACCAGAACAGAGAGATGAAATGTGAAAAAATCAGCCACATAACAGAGTGTATCCAAACCTTTGACAGGTGGCTGCCTCCTGCCCACGACCCCCCACCTCACCCCCCAGAAGTGCCCAGTTGTTTGGGTCGGCTGTAGACACAACTGTAGACCATACAATTTCATTAGTGACCCCAAGCGTCAGAGTTTGCTGTGATAAACTATTGCATGTTTACAAAGTAGCTCCTGAAATGATGACGTAGGAGAAGAGGGAGAGATCGTGTAAAGGGTTTCTTACATTTCTCTAAACACTCTCTGGGCAATCTGATGTATGTTTCCTAATTTGGCAGCAGCTGTAGCCAGTCAGGTCGGGGTCGGGGGAGCAGTTAGTTTGCCATGTCCCACCGAATGAGGCAGAATCCCAGAAATCCGTTCTTGGACATCCTAAGCAAATACACAAAGAAATACATACAGTGGTCAATAATGACCATGTCTCTCTTTTGTGATGTTTCACCCAGGAGTCTGGGAAGTTCTGCTGTGGAAGTTGAATGACCCCTTAACTTGAGTGGCCTTTTCTAAGTTCTGAGGCATTCTTCTCTCTCAGGAGACTCAACTAGTCACGAATCCCCCTGCTTTCTCTAAACCTGGGAACACATCCATGTTATCCTTAGGGCTTGAGTGACAATCTTCCCTCACTGACAAGAAGAGATTCTCCAGTGACACTCTGCATCTGATCACACAAAAAGCAACTTGCCTTCGAAACAGAAAAAAATTAGTCAAGCGTCTTCTCTGAGCACCTCGTAAGCCTAAAATCTCCCAGTTCCCAAACTCTGAGTGGGGGATCGGCGAGTGGCTGCAAAATCGCCTCCAGCTGCCTGAGCTCCCCCCATAACCTCGATGGCCCCGCAAGCCAATCCCAGGGCCACGTGAGCGCAGACCAGCATGGATCTCTAACAGCACGGGGACCTTAACAGCCACCCGTCTCAGAGCCAGGGGTGCTCAAGCCAGATGTGCACGCAGAACAGAGGTGGTAAAATGCTGAAGGTTCTTTTTTTTGAGTACCTGTTGTTAAACACGTTTTTCCCAAGACCTCCAGCTATCTATTGCTTTTTTTTTTTTTTTTAAGTCTTAGTGAGGTGAACTCCCTTTCCCCCATAGACCTCCCCTGCAAATTGCTTTTCAATAATCCCAGCACAACCTGCTGGCAGCCGTACTCTACATGACAATGCAGCGCGCAAATGCATCACCTGCAATTATAACTCCAGCTTTGATGTAAGGCCGATTTAAAGATAGAGAATCTGGGTCTAATGAAGGCAGCTCCAGCTCAGACTGATAAGGGCCACCTTCATTGCAGCTCACTGAGCTGAAAGCCTCCCCAAGACTCAGGACTTGGTTGGGATATATCCCCGCATTTCAAAGCACATTTCATTGTGAAGCAGGATTCTGGCCTCTCCATTTACTTCATGGACTCATTAGCAGAATTGTCCCTTCCTACATGGGTCTGCCCCTGCAAAAACATTTCTCTGTGTTGGAAAGAGACCATGACAAAGGGAGGTTTCATACTGGAAGATGTTCACTCTGGGTCAATCCAGTGATGCCAGCCCTGCTTACAACCCTCCAGTGGCTTCCCTCGACTCCAGACTAAAATCCCATATCCTCGCCATGGCCATCAAGACACAGAAGGGCTGGGGCCTCGTCTGGGCGTCCAGCCTTATCTCGCTGCCCACTCCCCCGGGCTCAGGGATTCAGCCACAGGCCTTATCTCTGTTCTTTGACCCCATGGAACTATTTGTATTTGTATTTGCTGTTCCATCTGCCTGGAATCTTGTTCCCTCTGCTGTTTGCTAGCTGGCTCCTTCTCATGGTCTCCGACCCAATACCACCTTCTAGGGGAGATCTGCCCCACCCACTGTATCCACAGTAACCCCATCCCTTCCCAGTCTCTTCCAGTTTCATTCCCTGGGGCCACCTTGTCATTCACATGTCCAATCTGAGAGAGTTTCTCTAAGTAGAGCTCCATGGGAAGTTCTCCAGTACCTAGTACAGCATTAGTAGACACTCAATACAAATTATAAAGTTAAGAAATTGACAAAAGACCAATGGCCCCTAGTTAACGGGCTGATACTTTTGTGCAAAGCCACTATTCCCAAAGCTGCACAGATTGTAGGGGGTTGGAAGAAGGGAGCTCAGATGCCCCTGGCCATGCTAAAACCCCCTCTCTGAGGACCCCCCTCTGCTAGGACACCTCCTGTGACAGATAGTCTCATTGGCCATGACAGCCCATTTTCAACAAAGCTGTTTTGAATCCCCATGAAAAGAACTCTGGGAGAGTCATTTCTCAAAAGCACTCATGCCAGTGGTTACTTATCTTAACCAACCCTCCCTGGCAAGGAGCAGGATGCGGACGGCTCCTTCTACATAAAGAGTCTTGAGGCCAAAGTTAGAGGCATAATGAAGCTGCTGCTGGTGACACTATCTAACATTTACTGAGTACAGGCCATGCACGCACCATGCACTGTGTCAAATGCTGCACACGCCTTCTGTCACTGAATCATCACAACAACCCTAGGAGGTAGATACTGGTTGTATTCCCATTTTACAGACAGGAAAATGAGGTTCAGAGAGGTTAAGCAACTTGCCCTGAGTCACACAGCTCGGTCTTGGGGAGTCCAAGTCCAGTTCTACCTCTACCTCCTGACTCACTCATCCCTATTTTGTCTCATTTTTAGTCGGAAGATCACAGAAGCCAGGCCTGGATCTCTACTGTTGTCAGAAGGAAGATTCCAGAGCTGAAGTGGGTGTTTCTGCTAATCTGTGGGCATATAATTAATTCGCAGGTGTGAGGCAGGCTGTTCGGTGCCCTTCCCTGCCAGTGCTGTGCAGACTAATGAACTAAGTCTGAGGGCAGAGGCAACGATTAGGAAGAGCCAGCTGGGCCCGAGCTGGGCCTGGGGAGCCCGCGCTGCCCCGCCGGCCTGCTGTGTAAATGATTTCACACTGAGGCGGCCCAATCAATTGGGTGTTTCTCTGCTTAAACATCACTGGGATGAAATGTTTCCTTCTCTATAGTCAGGGCATGTTCTAGGCCCTTCAGGGGGCCTTTGAAAAGGGCTGGTTTTGTATTTAAGAGTAAAGCGTTGTTATCAAGAATTTTTAATATATTCTCCAGCAATTGAGAGATGACATCGCCTCAGAAGCTCCTGAAAGAGATGCGTCTGGAGGGATTGAGAGGCAGCCCAGGGAGGAGGAAGGTCAGGCTTTCGGGCTCTTGGCTGAGGAGAGGCAGCTCTGGGATGGGGGTGATGTCAGAGGTGGGAGGGATGCCTGATTTCAGGAAAGTAGGAGGGGAGCAGAGCTCAGGGCAGTAGGCTCCCGGGGAGTTTGTGGAGTGCCCTAGCGGGAGCCCCGCTGTGTCATCAGCTGTGCAGAGGCCTCGAGGACACCCAGTGAGTGAGCCTTCCACTCTTCTCTGGCCTCCGCGCCCGCAGGGCTTCCTACCTGCCTTAGAAAATAATCTTGCAGCCCCGCCAGTGTGGCTCAGTGGTTGAGCATCCACCCATGCACCAAGAGGTCACTGGTTCGATTCCGGGTCAGGCACATGCCCAGGTTGTGGGCCCGATCCCCAGTGGGGGGCATGTAGGAGGTGGCCAATCGATGTTCTCTCTCATCGATGTTTCTCTCCCTCTCCCTCTCCTTTCCTCTCTCTCTAAGATCAATAAAGGGAAAAAATTAAAGAAAAACAAAGGAAATAAAATAATCTTGCAGGTCCTGACACAGGACGTGGTGTGAGCTCCAGGCAGAAGTGCTCCACAGTAGGACTCCGGGGCAGCTGGCCGTGCCATTTTGGGGTGGGCATTGCTTTTATCCAGCACAGGTGTTGGGGGTCGGGGTAGGCAGGCTGGATTTGCCCTCGGGTTTGCAGGGCCGCCAAGGCTCAGCTCCTTCCTGCAGCATCTTCCTCACGGACAAAGGGAAGGAGCCGAAGTGACTATGCCCGCAGAGCTGTCACCTTGGTGAGGGTGGGGGGAGGACGGGGGCGGGGGAGAGCTGGAGGAATCCGTGGCATTTATAGGAAACCTCTTCGTGTTACCTCCTCCAGGGAACCGGGAGGCTGGCCCACCTGTGCGTAGCTGGAAAAACCAATTCAGGCAAATAGCCAGTCATTAGTGGCAAAGACCCAGACCCAGTGAAAATACTTGTTTTCCTGAAGAACTGAATCAATTCAGTCAAGGTGATTGATCCTCCTTCCCTAAAGGGCGAGGGGAGGCAGCATCCTGTATGTGTGCTGTCTGTGTTTCTGGAAGTTTCCCCCACTCATTGTCTGCATCTCCCCAGACTGAAAGCAAGGAAGCTATCTTTTTTTTCTTTTTTTTAACAGAAACGAGACGGGTACAGCCCCTCAGAGTGCCACTGCCCACCTCTGCTGTTCACCTCTCTCCAGGCCAGGGAAGAAACTTCTGGAACCACCCCATTTCTCTGCATGCTCGGAGCAGTTAATTTTCTGATTACAGGTCTCACACAGTGATCTGAACCTAAAATTATAGTGGCTGATCTGGAGGTCAGTCACTGAATTGACTGTAATCTTTATTAAGAGGAAAATAGTGGTAATTTGGTATTTCAATAGAGAGTTTTTGAAGAAGAAAATAGGACTCACAATAGTTTGAAAAGATGATAAAATCTCTAAAAACTGGCAAAGATTCAACGGCTCAGTGAATTTTCCAAATGAACAGCCCATGCACCTGTATGAAAAATATAAATTTACTAACACGGGAGAAGAATGCTAAGTAAATAAGTGAGACAGGAAGTGGATAACATCACCCCAAAGACGTGGGCACTGTGCCGGCACAGGAGCGGGCCGTGCCCTCCCCTCCGAAGTTGGACCAGTAAGGCGACGACGTGGCAGATCCCTCCCCCGCACTCAGGTCTCTGGAGCTGCAGCGCGCATTGTCCTGATGGGCCGAGGGCCTGGTTCAGAGGGTCCTTGCCGGATGGTCATCTGCCAGCAGCCGCCCGACTCCCAGTTAGACTCCCTGGCAGAACAAGCAGCCAGGGGCTGTCCCTGCAGAGCCCCGGCAGGGCGGGGCGGGTGAAGGTTATCGATGACATCTGTCTTCTGTGCATTGGAAAATCTCTTCAAAATTTCGAATGCTTCCTTCCGAGATCGTTAGCTGAGTCTTCAGGTATATTCAATATTTTCAACTTAGGAGAGAAAGGAGCCACTAAGTCAATGCCATTGTCCCCGCATCTTTTCATGTGGAAACCTTTCCAATACATAGCCACGTTGTAATTAGTGCACCCCAGCCAGCCCCCCCCCCCAGCATGGTGGGGCCCAAACAGCTGCCTGACCTTCGAGACCGGCCTGCGCAGGCTTCACCTGCCCAGGAGCTGCTGCCGTGCTGAGGACAGTGGACACAGCAGCGCCCAGTGCGTCTCCCCAGAAGGACCCGTGGGCACGCAGCGTGCCTGTCTGACATGGAGGGCCACGCCTCCCCGAGCCCCCGCTGGCAGAAGGTCCCCTGTGCCGGCGACATTGAACACCAGATGTGTTCCCTGAGAACTTGAAAATACCCAGGTGCCGCCTGTCCTGACCTGAAGTGGCCCTCCCCGGTAGGACAGCTGCTCTACCCAGAGCTCACTGGCCTGGGCACAAGTCTGGGCCTCCGTTTCCTTATCTCCCAAGTACATTTAGATAAAATAGTTTCCAAGGTTACCCCTGAATGTCCCCTCTAGCAGACGGTATTAGTGTCCTGCGGCTGCTGTAACAAAGGGCCCCAAAGTGGGTGGCTTAAAACAACAGGCAACTGTTTGCTGACAGTTCTGGAAGCCAGAAGTCCAAAATCAAGGAGCAGGCAGGACCATGCTCCCGCTGAAGGCGTCTGGGAGAATCTTAATGAGACCCTACCATGCGTCATAGCTGGTGCCCAGGGCTTTACACTACTCAGCTCTGCACACCAGGAACCTAAAACATAGGTCTCGTGTTCATCCCCATTCTGCAGATGTGGACACTGAGGCCCAGAGCATTTTGGTAACTTGCTCATGTCACGCAGCTGACCCTGTCACCCTAGGCTTCAACCCAGACAAAACTAACTCGTAACCCCCAAGTTGCGCTGCTGTGAGATGCTCTCACAGAGAAGAACCTGGGATGGAGAAATTCTTCCCTAGGCCTCAGGAGACAAGCCGACCATGTTGAGAGCAAGAAATCCCTGGCAAAACCCAGCCTGCCTCACACACCTGAAGGAGAGAGACCCTGGCCCAGGCCGCAGTAGCTCTGCTCGCTCCTAGCTGGGAGCTTGCTCTCCAGCCCGGGTTAATGGGCCCCACTCCCCATTAGCTCTGCTCGCTCCTAGCTGGGAGCTTGCTCTCAGCCCCGGGTTTTGGGCCCCACTCCCCATTTCCTCTTGTGCACTCTTCTCGCCCAGGGAGGAGCCGCAATCACTTCCAGACCCTCCTCACATTGCACGCTCGGGAGCACCTGGCAGCAAACAAAAAACATACACACAAATAAGAGTGACAGCTCCCAGCCTGGAGACCAGATTTCTCCCCGTTCCCAGGCAGAAACACGCAGGGGTGTAAGCTGAGCCTTCCGGGGTCACAGTTGGCCCTTGGGTAACCCCGGGCCTCATGTCTCACTTCTCTCAGCCCCCAGCTCCGTGCACAACCTTTGGCACTTCTGGAACTAATGGCCTGGACACCAGTCAGAGCCTGGCAGCCACCTGGGCTGTACACTGTCAATGCCACTGGGCGGTCTGCCATCCTTTTCTGTGTGGCAGCCGCAGAAGCAAGGAGGTGGGGGACGAGACGGCCACCAGGCTGCAACCTCACCCCAAGCCCGGAGACACCACCACTCCTGACTGCCCACCCTCCTCGCCCTGCCATGCTCATGCATTCTTTTCCTTTCTGCCTGGCTGATGGCTCTGACATAAACCCACCAGGATGCTCAGGGTCCCCTGGGGCAGGACATATGCTACCAGGGCAGCAGGGAGGCACACCTGTTCAATCAAGAGGTTGGGCTTCTGCCCAACATGTTGACTGCTTCTCTGCTAATTGGGCAAGTTCTCAAATCTTCCTTAAGCATCAATTTCCTCATCTATTAAATGGGTATAATACCATCCTCATTGTGTGAGAAGCCAAAGAATGCAAAGAATGCCCCGAAAGTACTTAGCACAGAGCCTGCCACAGTCATTAGATGTGATTTTCATCTTGATCATTAGAAGGGCAATGTTCATGAACTTGGAAAGGCCATTGAGCTGCAATTTGGGGGTGGGAGATGGGAAACAGGGTCCAAGATTCATCCTTGGTTTCCTGTGACTTTCACCTTCCTGCTCTGGGCTTTGTGGGACCAGGGAGGAAGCGGCTGGAGTACCTGGTCTGGGAAAGGGAGCTGGAGAGAGAAGAGGGGCGTCGGAGAGAAGAAAACCTCTCCAAGGCCTGGCTGGTGCCTGAGATAGAAACGCAAGTTGCTCTTTCATTTAGGCCTTACCACAGCCAACTAAGCAGTCAAGTATTTTTCATTTTGCAGAAGAGGAAGTTGAAATTTGGTGACAGTAAGAGCCACGTCCCTAGCTGGCTAGGCGGTTGTGTTGAGAGCTGAACCCATCCCTGGCCAACCTGGGAGGTTCACACTGCGAAGTAGCCCCAAACCTGGCCCGGGGAAAAGCTACCTCCCGGATGTAAACGTCAGCGAAGGCTAGAGCTGGAAAGTGTCTCCAGCATTAGTCCAGCGCGCCTTCTATGGAAGAGAAAACCAGGCGCAGGGAGGTTAAGTCACTTTCCCGAAGCCACACAGTGAGCTGGTGACAGGATGAGGACCAGAGCCCAGATCTGGAGTATGAGGCTGAGTCACCAGAATGGCGACCAGACCCTTCCCGCTCAGGAATACAGATCTGGGTTTGGAAGGATCAAAGCTCTTTAACATGTGCAGGAAGAAAGTTCCAAGGGTGTCTTGGTGAGAAGTCGGGGTGAGCCGTCCTTGCAGCTCCTTGTTCTTCCCGCATCAGGAAGCACGCCCTCCTGGAGAGCACCTTCCTCGACACCACCTTCTCCGCGACCTCACAGCCCTCCGACAATGATTATCGTTTCCTGATCTCAGTCCTTCCAAGAGAGAGGATCAAACACCTCGCTTTCAGGATTCGTGAACTATTGTTGAAAGGGTAATAGACCCCAGAAATGTAATTTTTCAAGAAAGATTTGTGTCTTGAAAATATACCTGTGTCAAGAGGCCGCAGCGTTTGAAATAACGTTCTTGCCGATTCTGAAAGGATGTTGGTAGCTGTTGTTGAGAGCTGTGCCCAGAGAAAGGGGTTAGGTTAAATGCTCCTTACTCAGCTCACCCGAGATTCCAGCCCTGGTCTACTTAGCTGTCTTCAACTTGAACTGCTACTGTCACAATGACAACGATATTCTTTACGGTAATAGCTGTTCACTGAATGCTTATTTATGTGTCAGTACCTACTGAGTGTGTTACACAATTTCTTCTCACGCTCACACGCCACCTCCGCAGGCTGCCCCCAGGTAGGTCGTGTAGTTAATACCACTTCACAAATGGGAAAGTTGAGGATCAGAGAAGTCAGGTAACTTGTCGAAGAACCACGTGGAGCCAGGTTTTGAACGTGGGATTCATGCCTTCAATCTGTCCCCTTCACCACAGAGCCATTGAATAAAAGATCTCTGAGTTCCACAGAGGCCCCCAATGCAGACATATTTACTTATTTTTCTGTCTCTCACCAGCTACTCCTTTCAACCAGGTGTGGCCAGTTCTCAGATCTTCCTGTGACCTTGAGCCTATTACAAAGTCATCATATACCCACACACTGACCTTCCAGCTAGGGGTCAGGCGCTGTCCTGGACTCTGGGGATCCCAGAGTGAAGAAGGCAATGTTCTGCTTTCAAAGGTCCTCTTGTCTACTGGGTAAGGCCGGGAAGGGGTGGCCCCAAATGACGACAGCACAAACGACGGAGGGGCGGAATGGGGAGCAGCCTCCACATCCGAGAATGGGGCACTGAAGCTCGATCTCTAGGACGTGTGAAGGTAGAAGGAGAGGTTGCCAGACGTAGAAGGAAGTGCAAGGAAAAGCATTTATGCAGAAGGCACAGCATGTACGATGGCACAGAGGCATGAAAGACTGGGCAGGTTGAAAACAGTGAGAAGAGCTGCCTGCATTTCAGGCATTGCCTGCCCTGGCTGGGGCACGGAGAGCTTGCTGCCTCAGGGCTGTCCTGAATTCTGACTTCTTGTGCACTTTCCGAATCCCCTCCCTGGATCCCTGGGAAGCGCTATTTCTGACAGGGAGCTGACTTCCGCAGAGTTAGACGTGCTTGTTTGCTTGACTCTTGCCCACTCACCTAGGTTCTGACACCTAGGTTCTGACTTTTATACTGCCAGGTCCTAAAGTTTGGAGGGCCAGATGGTTTCTAAATCTACCTTTGGTTCCCTGCTTCTTAGCACCATGTTGGGAACGGAATAGGTGCTTTGAATATAATGGTAGTGAAGGAGACCTGTTCCACCTGGTCTCTGCTTGTTCCTGTGAGGGCAGTGCCCGTGTATGCAGGGCACACTCAGGACCACCCACAGGCGGAGGATGCCAGAGCTCTGCCTGAGAGCCTGCTTCTGGAAGATGCGTCCTGCTGCCCTCCCTCATCTGCCCCGGCCTCCTGCCCACAGCCGTCCAGATGCACTGTCCCTGCAGCCCAGCTTTGCAAAGCAACGCCTCGTAGATGCAAAGGGAAGGCCATTCCAACCATTCAGTGGTCCACGGTGGGCTTCGAGGGCTCCAGAACCTCTTGATGGTGTATGCAATTTTTTGATGTGTGTGCGTGTGTTTCTAAGGAAGTAGTTCAGTATTGCCATTACAGTCCAGGTCCAAATCCTGACTTTACTACTCACTAACTGTGATGGGTTGATTGTGCTCTCCAAAAAGATAGGTTGAAGCCAGGGCTGGGTGGCTTGGTTGGTTGGAGCATCATCCCATACACCAAGAGGGTTGTGGGTTTGCTTCCCGGTCAGAGCATGTGTCTGGGTTGCAGGTTTGATCCTTGGTTCGGGCAGGAGGCAACCGATCGATGTTTCTCTCTTACATTGATGTTTCTCTCTCTCCCTCTCCCTCAAATCAATAAACATATCCTCGGGTGAGGATTAAAAAACAATACGTTGAAGTGCTAACCCCCAGTACCTCAGAATGTGACTTTATAGGGAAATAGGGTCTTTGCCGATGTAATGAGTTAAGATGAAGTCATTAAAGGTAGCCCTCGCTCAGTGTAACTGCTGTGCTTAGAAGAAGATGGGAGGAGACAGAGAGACACAGGAGAAGAATGCCTGTGCCCACAGAGACCGAGGCTGGACTCACTCAGCTGCAAACAGGAGCACCAACAATTTCCCACAACACCAGAAGCGAGGAGAAAAGCAGGGAACAGATTCTCTCTCCAAGCATGACCCTGCCGACACTCTGATCTCCAACGAGATTCTCTCTCCAAGCATGACCCTGCCGACAGTCTGATCCCCAACGTCCACCCTCCAGACTGAGAGAGAATACACTGCTGTTGTTCTAGGCCATCGGGTACCATTGGTCATGGCAGCCCTGGCTGTGCCAAGTTCCTGCACGTTTCCCTGCCTCCATACTTCCATGTGGCGACAATACGCAGCGTCTGTCTTCTAGGGTTGTTCCGCGATGAAAGCACTCAGCACAGTACTTGGCGCATAGTAAGTGCCGAATAAAAGTTGCCATCATTGTTACTCATGTTCTTATCCTTGTTTTTAATAGAGAGAGGGACCATGGCTGTTCTTTGATGTTCAAATCGTCTGTGTCACCAAAACTAAAAGCTGAGAAGCACTGCCCTAGGTCTTGCCATCTACTGGTGATTGCTGCTGAGCGGTGGGCCCCTCCCCGTCCTCCAGCACCCAGCTGGTGACTTGTGCGTGGTGTCCTGCCTGCCACAGGAGAGTGCTGGAGCCCTGTGCACCTCGCCTAGGCCGAACAGCGCGACTTCTCACGAGTCACACATACCGCCCCCTTGCGTGCTCACGAGGCCACTCTAAGAGGCAAGAAAAGTCATCTTCTGGTTCAGCCGCCACACAAAACAGTATGGAGTTTCCTCAAAAATTAAGAATAGAGTTGCCATAGGAGCCAGCAACCCCTCTTCTGGATATCTACCCCCAGAATTTGAAAGCATTTGTTTGCAAAGATATATGCACCCCTATGCTCACTGCAGCATTATGCACAGTGGCCAAGCACGGAAATGACCAAAGTTCTTTCGCTAGATGAGTGGACAAAGAGGATGTGGTCCACACACACAGTGGAAGACTTCGCCGTAAGAAAAGATGAAATACTGCCGTTTGCAACTACATGGATGGACCTTGAGAATATCACACCAAGTAAAATCAGTCAGGCAGAAAAAGTTAAGAACCGTAAAATTTCACTCACATGTGGGATATGAAACTGAAAGTAACAAATGAACAAACAAGACAAACAAAAACTCAGACGCAGACAACAGTGTGGGGTCACCAGAGGGAAGGGGGTGGGGGCAGTAAAGGGTAAAGGGGGTCAAATATGAGGTGACAGATTTGGGTGACGGACCCACAATGCGATATACCGACCATGTATCATAGAATCGTACCCTTGAAACCTATATCATTTTATTAATCAATACCACCCCAATGAATTTAATTTTTAAAAAGAAACCAAGAATTACTCCCTCCTGCTGGAGATGTCATGAATCACCTGCCAGCCTGGAGACCACAAACCTTTGTTGATCTGACCAAGTAGGCGGAGAGAGCTGTGGATCCCAGAACCACAAAATCTGGAGGACGAGTCCTCAGCAAAGGGCACAGCTTGGCCCCAGAGAGATGCTAACCTGGTGTTACATAGAGAACCGAAAGGGTTTAGGAGACTGAAGTAGGGTGGACTCATCCCCTGGCGTTCTGTGTGCTTGTGGAAAATATGCCACAGTCCACCCAGTTACAGACTGGTCCTGCAGAGGGCTGCTCAGCCTGCAGACGTCTCCATTGTCATCCCCAGACACTCAGCAGATGATGCTAATGAGCGGGTAGGTTCCGTGCTATAAGAAGGCAGACACCGTGTCGCCGGGGGCACTTCCTTTTTGGCTTCTGCTGCTAAAAATGTCCAGCCTAGGTCACCGCCCAAGTCTGAAAATCTGCTAGACCACGTTCCTCAAAGGAATGACTTTCCCCCCCACTTCTGTGAGATAATCTTGACTTCCTCCTTTTACGGGGCTGAGCTCGGTCCTTGAATGCATAAACTTCCTCGAGACATTCGGGGGGAAAGCTGGGAGCAAACTTGAAATGCACAAGTTGCAATGAAACAGATCATTCGTTGAAAGTGTCCCAAAGATCGACAGGAAAATGGGTTTTCCCAGATGGCAGAGCCACACCTGGGGGACACAGGTGGAGCACAGAAAGCACGATATAAAAGGAGGCTTCTTGGCCAAATGGTGATTCCTTCACCCTCAAGCCGTGGACAGGTGTGTGCGCCAACATCGGCCACCTATTTACGCTTGGTGCTCGGTGAGAGTGGTCGAGTCTTTCTCTAGACTGGTTCGGTCCTTGTGACTGATTTTATGGGTTGGTTCAGTCCCCCAAAATGTAAAATTTATTTTCAATTTTTCATTAAAAACAACAACTTTCCTTCTAATGACTTGATTATCTGAATAAATGACGAAACCCATGGGGTATACTTACACACATGCCAGGTGTAGATCACAATGAATCCGATAGATCAGATAGAATTTTTTAAAATGCAGGCAAGAACTAGTCTTGTTCCTGGATGAAAGACGAGATTTAACCATGAATCGTCCAAATTGGGTTTCTAACTGGGTTGAAGTCACAACATGAGTACCTTTGTCCCCAGACCTGCCCCACCCACCTGTATTAATTTGGGCCCAGTCTTGGCTGACCTAGGGTTTCAATTCCGATAGTTTGGGGCACCGTTTCTAGGAAAAAAGAATCTTGCAAAGAGATGTTCCAGAACATGGCATTTCTTCTCCATCCCAGATGTGTCTTTCCTGGGTTGTTTCAGCATTTCCTTCCCGGATGTCAGCCGGGACACCAGAGGTGAGCGCAGACCCCATTCCTGTCCCGAAAGCCTGCTGAAGACAGTGACCTCTTCAGTGGTGGTGGGAAGAGGGGTCATGAGACCCCAGTCAGCTTCCCCAGAGAGCCCAGGGCCCCAGGGCAGCCAAGCCCAGCGCAGACCAAGTGGTGAGCGGAGAGAAATCAGCAATGCCATGCAGATTCTAACAGCTCTGATCATCAAGGTGCTGGCTGCATCAGCCTGGCAGCCAGGCAGGCACCGGGCCATACTCTCTCACCTGGATGTTTTAAAAAGAAACAGTTCCCTTTTTTTAGTGTGGCTCAGCAAGCGCCTCCCAACTCGGGTTTCGGTTTGTGGGTCTTTATAGCTATGGTCTGAATGTTTGTGTCCCCCTAAAACAGAAATGTTGAAACCCTAACTCCCCAAAGTGATGGTCTTAGGAGATAGGGCCTTTGGAAGGCGCTTAAAGCATGAGGGTGAAATCTCAAGAGTGCTGACACCCTGACCCCACCCTTCAGCCTCAGACTGTGAGAAATAAATGTTGTCTACCAGCTGCCCAGGCTGCGGCACTTTATTACAGCGCCCGACTACCCTAACACGTTTACTGTCACAGTCTACCGAGTAAGTACCGGGCGCTGTATGCTGGCCACCAATTCGGGGAGACGGTTCTCTAACAGCCTTCTCATAGACTTGAAACTTTGAAAGCAAGCTAATAGCTAGCAATTTACAATAAACTTTGAGAAGCTTAAAGGACATAATTCCACCCCCGCCCCAAAGAGCCTGCTTCCGAGCGCCAAAATCAAAAGGGACCCGAGCGCCCATCATCCCCGAACGGGGTGTTTCATTCCCCCCTAACTTCATTCTGCGTGTTCTGAAATAGAGGGATGTTGGTTATGTCGTCTGTAGCAGCTCTGTGCCCAGCCTCCCAAAAGGCACCGTCTAAATATTTATCACAGTGTCACGGGGGGTCGGCTTGAGTTCATTCGGTTTTCTGATGATGCCCGGCATTTGATATGAGAAGGGCGTGCCGTGAGGACTGTAACGTTTACAGACTGCTCGGGTCAGAGTCTGGCTTTGGTTCCAGGTGGCTCGCCCCACATCTCTCCCCCAGGCAGGACGGACACCCGAGCACAGACATTGAGTGAAACCCCACAGGCACGTTCTAGAGCGGCCGCCGCCGGTGAAGACGACCACGCGTGGGAGGCACAGCTGAACAGAGACGCCCACGCTCTGCATTTCCATAGTGGGAGCACCTTTAATTATTCATACACATGAGGGTGTAACACTATTTATAGTATTAAAGTTAATCATTTATTTAGCACGGTTTCTCCCAAAGAGTTCAAGATAACCTTTATAATGCTCATTAAGCAGCAACTTGTAATAATTAGTACTTGTCACTGTTCTGTCTTCCTGGCTGGACCATAGGCATCCCAAGGGCAGGGCCGGTATCTGACTGCTTTGCTATTTTATCCGATGCCTAAAACACTGTCTTTCACATAGAAGGTGTTTAATACATATTTATAGATTGAACACATTGATTTAGACCTTTACTTTTTTTGTTGTTGTTAATCCTCACTAGAGGATATTTTTCCATTGATTTTTAGATAGAGTGGAAGGAAGGGAGGGAGAGAGTGAGAGAAACATTGATGTGAGAAAGACACATCAATTGGTTGTCTCCCGTACGACCCTGACCAGGGATGGGGATCGAACCTGCAACCCAGGTACATGCCCTTGACAGGGAATCAAACGCGAGACCCTTCGGTCCATGGGCTGATGCTCTAACTTCTGAGCCAAATCGGCCAGGGCTAGACTTTGCTTTTCATTAGACTTTCAAAGACGCACAGACCAGATATTGTTTTGAGGTTTAAGCTTAACTAGGTTAAGGTCCTTAATTTTAATTACTACCTTAAACTTCCTCTCAATGGTAGACTTGGGGATCTTCTAAAGAGCCCAGAGCAGAAAGTTAGGAGGCCTGGTATCCTTTATGTCACTAACCTCTGTGTGACTTTGAACACGCACTTGCTTTGACCATTAATCCAGAATTCTTTGTTTGGGGTCTTTGGATCCCCTAGAGATCCATGGGTGGGCTTCAGGGTCTATGAAACCTCTGACAGTGTCTGAAAAAATGTGCCATGACCCAAATGTGCACTTCTGTCTGATGACAGAGAGTCTACAGCTTCAACTAGAGTCTCTAAGGGCTCCCTAATTAAAATAAAGTTAAGAACTACTCTCTTTGTTTCTTTAATAATTGAAGGTGGTGGTGGAACAGGTTACATCAGGCCTGCCTGACATAAATTGTACCATGCACCTGCACTCCTGGCCCTGGACACCCCTCCAGCCCACACCCCTTCCTGAGGCTTCCTCCCACCCTCATATAGAAGACTACCTTCCTATGCTGGCTTCATCCTCCCATCCCCACTCGGTGTCACGGCTGGCTCTGCTGGCCAGGACTAAGAACTGTGGATTGGTCATCACGATGGCCCTTCCAGCTCTAAGTTCAAGTCCATGTTCAGTCTTCCCCTTCTCATCTTTAACCAGTGCAGGATGTTGAGCAACCTTTTTTTGCTACATCATAAAGCAATGTTTTCTTCTATCCGGACCTGCCTTCAACGCTGGCTTTGTGGAATGTTTTTCAGAAAAAAAACACAAGTGTGTCTCTAGGATCAGAAGGCTAGTGAGTACAGGTCTACTGCCTCGTTCTGCGGAGAGCAGCAGTGAGTAGGGTCAAGCCTTGGGCCATCTCAGCCCAGAATTCCAGCCAGCAATTGGGTGAGAAAGGGGTCAGGGGACGAGTTCGCCCCATTACTAGTAGCATCGAGTGCCTGTGTGCAGCATCGATTTGGTGAAAGTAGTGTTTGTCTTGGCCCTCTGCCTGCCAGTCAGTCACTGGGGCATCTTCCCTTCAAGTCCACACTTCTCCATTTTTAAGACCCATTTACAAATGTAATGACATTACTAAAGGTGATGGAGTTTGGGATTGGTGTTGCATTTTTAAGATGATCAGCGAACCCCTGAAGTAAGTTATTGCTTTAACGAGCCCAGAAAAATCTGCTGCTTAGAGGAGGGTGAGTCTTTTGACTTCTGTGAGCTTTTGTTTTCTCATCTCTGAAATGAAATGATTGGACTGTATTAAGCAAATAGGTTGCAACTCCAATGTAACTCTGGTTGCCTAGACCCATGTTTCTCAAACTTTATTGTGTATTCAGATGGTCCAGGGATCTTGTTAAATGCAGCTTCTGGGATGGGACTTGAGATTCCAAATTTCTGTCCAACTCCCAGGTGATGCCAGTGCTGCTGGTCCATGGAGCACTTTAGGGAACAAGGTCCTAACTTGTCATATTGGAAGGATTTGAGGCTAGTCAGGACCCACGAGGAAAGAGGAGAGGGGTTTGTTAGTGATATCTGCCCAGGAAGAGAGGGACATGGGAAAATGGCTGTGGAGTGTAATAGTCAGACTAGATGCTTCTTAAGAAACCTCCGAAATCTAACGAAGTCATTCTCAAAGCTGGTCTCCTGAGCAGCAGCAAGGGCACCGCCTGAGAATTTGTTGGAGATGGAAATTCCTGGACCCCACCCCATGCCCACAGAATCAGAAGTGGGCTCCAGCAACATGGAGTTCGGTGTGCCCTCCAGGTGACTCTGGTGAACACACGTCTTTTATAGGATTGATGGCTATTGCCAAAGTCAGGACTGAGCACAGGCTCCACATACTTAACACATATGATTATGGATTCAACACCTGCTATGTAAAAGACCACGTTCCAAGCACAGGAGTGTCCCCAGGGGAAGGGGTCCAGACAATAGAGTTGGGTTGAGGCCCAAAACACCCCTTCCTATGTACCCTGTTATTCAGTTGTGGAGCTCTGATCAAAATCATTAAATATTTATTAAGAGTGTGCTTCAAGTTTATTTGGCCTCCCCTAATTAAGTTTATCTTCCAACCCACATAAGGCATATCTTGTTCGTGTTTTTAAAACTGATCGGAATTAACACTGTAGCACGATCTACTTGTCATCCCCACAGCCTTGGGAAATGGGCCAGACGAGCCTTGAACAAAATTCCGTGAGCTGAGTCTCAAGCTTGACCAACTGTTCTTTCCTGGTCAGACTGTTTCCGTATTGCTTAGACATTTTAAACAGCTGGCCCCAGAGAGAGCTGGATGCTAAAACCTTGGGGTCAAGTCAAAGTACAGTCTTAGCCCAGGGGAGGTTAAGAATAATAGTCCGACTGCCAGTGACTCCTTCAAATGAAGGGAAAATCATCTACACGTCGAAAAGTGGGGACGGGCTCTCCCCTTCCACCCCATCTCCACAACTCTGGGAAAAGTCCTAAAAATCAAGTAAAACAACACTCAGGTGTGAAACAGATTATGATTCACAGCTGGAGGCAAAGAAGTTGCAATTCTATCCAATTACACCAATTTAATTGGGTGTTAAAAAAATCCGAGGTCCCAACAGTAGTTCCCTGGCCAGACAGCAGTCTGCAGTGTGGAGAAGCAGCACCTCTGTGTGTTAGGAATTGTGACTTGGAGCTGAGGAGAGAAAGCCCAACACATTGCTTAGCGTAACCCAAGGTGGGCACCATTTTGACTTGAAGGATGAATTGACATCTGGTTTGGGGGTTGAAGACTTCAAGGTTCTTCTCCAGGGCTCGCGAGAGCACAGCTTGAAGAAGGGGCAGGCACCCAGCCAGTGTGGCTCAGTGGTTGAGCGTTGACCCATGCACCAAGAGGTCGCTGGTTCAATTCCCGGTCAGGACACATGCCCAGGTTGTGGGCCAAACCCCAGTGAGGGGCATGCAGAAGGCAGCCAATCGATGTTTCTCTCATCAATGTTTCTATCTCTCTTCCTCTCTCTCTGAAATCAATAAAGAAAAACAATTTTTTTAAAAAGAAGGGGCAGGCAAATTCTTTCTGTCTTTGGATTATTAGGAGAAGACCTGTGTTCAGACTCTCTTACTTCTTACAAGTCTAAAATGAACCCCCAAATCTGTGAAGACTTGGACACAACCTGAATAGCCAACTTTAGGAGAACGGTGGGACGACTTAAGCTACATCGATATCATGGTCACAACTGCAAGCCAGCACAAGTATTCCTGAAGAATTGCTGGCAACACGGGGACATGCTGTGACATAATGTCACATTTAAATCGGAGGATACAAAATTGTGAAATGGTGTGTTCTAAAACAGTGTCCAAAAAGCATAGAAAAGTAGCCCACATTTAAAGGTGATTTTCATTGAATGATTGATTGACAGACAATGGTTTTTTCTTCATCCCGTTTTACTGTATTTTCCCAAATTCCCACAACCTCATGTCTTGTTTTTATACACAGAAATAAAAACAATACAATAACAAAAATTTGCTCCTACCCAGATGTGCCACTTTCATCTGTGCCTGGCTTGCACATTTTTTCCTACCTCTTTGCTCCAAGCCGTCCGCTTCCCCGGCACACTCCCTGCTCCCCTCTGCATTTCCGCTCGTTCCTCCACGGAAGCTCACGGGCCCATCCCAGTCATAGAACAGCCCCTCTTTGAACACCTGTGCCACCCTTCCACCCACACCATTTACAGGCCTGGGAATGTTACTTTTTTTTTTAATCCTCACCTAAGGATATTTTTCTATTTATCTTCAGATAGAGTGGGAGGGAGGGAGGGAGGGAGGGAGGGTGAGGGAGAGAGAGAGAAACATGGACGTGGGAGGGACACATCAACTGGTTGCCTCCCGCATGACCCCAACCAGGGCCTGGGATGAATTGCAAGCAAGGTACATACCCTCAACCAGAATCGAACCCGAGACTCATTAGTCTGCAGGCCGATGCTCTAAACACTGAGCCAAACCAGCCAGGGGTGTTATAGATTTTTATTGTCAGCATATCGTCTTCATGCCTAGTCCACACCCCAGACCAATTACCCCCAGAATCTCTCTGGTGGGGCCCAGGTATTAGCATCTTTTAAAGCTCACTAGATTATTCCTATGTCTCGCCAGGACTGAGAATCACCAGTCAAAAGTCAAAAGTCACCTCCTATATATAAAGCAATTACTGTATTTGTCCCAGATTTTCTGGGCCATTTCTAATTCAAGTATCTGTCTAGTTGATCCCACATAAACCATGAAAGCTTCCCAGAAATCCTAGTATTCTTGTGCTTAATAATAATTATTATTATTGATAATAATAAGTACTATTATTATTTTATTGGTAATAATTATTATTATTATTGGTATTGCCATATTATCCATGTCTCTGAGAACATGGGCACCAGACTCCATCACATTTTTCCAGTTGGTTCAGATATATTTGTTTTGAGCTCCATTAGGGCTATCTAGTTTAACAGATAAAAATATAGAATGCCCAATTAAGCTTATACTTCCGATAAACACTGAATAACTTTTAAAGGATAATTGTATGCCAAATATATCGTGAGATATGCTAAAAATTTATTGTTTATCTGAAATGCATATTTAAGTGAGCATCTGTATTTTATCTGACAGCCCTTGGTTCAAGAAATAGGGTTTGCATACTTGAGGGCTTTTCTTTCCTGTAGTCCCTCCTATCGTCAGAGCTGAACCCCCGGTGTGGCTGGGTTACTGACTGCAGCCTCTGCCAACTCCACAATCAACTTGGAGAAAGGTCTTGCTTTCCAGGCTCTGTCGCCGAGGGGGCTTATTGGTAACACTTGACTAGCAGGAGTGTGGATGAGGCCCAACTAGAAATATTGCCTCCAGCCTGCGCCTAGAGAATCACGAGCCCATTGGGCAACGGCTCGAGGCCCAGGGACCTGGAGTGAGAGAGTCCTGGGTGTGGATCTCGTCTCTCCGTGCTGATATGACTTTAAGTGGGTTAATGAGCCTCCTTAAACTTCAATGTTCTCATCTGTAGAATGGGGAGAGTAACACATTACTACCTAATAGTCGTCTAAGGATTAAATGAGATCATGTTTTAAAGTTCTTAGCTTGGGTCATCATTACTGTTATTATGGAAGGAATATATATATTTTTTCATATTCAACCAACCAGCAAACAAATACACGAGGGGGCTTACCACTGCTCCGAACCCAAGGACCCTCTGGTCCTTATCCTGTCACTTCTGATAGAAGCAGACACTAAAGTCTGGGGAGGGGGCTGGAGAAAAGCCTGCAGTGGGAACAGAGGGTGAGATTCTTCTAGAATTTGAGATTAAAGACCTTAAATGAGGCAGATCTCAGCTGGTAGAATTGTATGCACATCACAGCCAAGGGGCTAGTTTTCGCAGGAAGATTCTGTGCACTCGAGTATGGTCTCCAGTTCAAGTGGAAAGGAGTGGCCAGGGTCCCGGCAAACACTGGGGTCTTTGATCAGCCCTGAGTGCTGGAACCAAGGGCCAACGCAACTCTTGTGTGTCGCTTCTTCAAATTCCTGCAGGTCAAAAACTGTGTTTCTCTCTCAGTGATGGCTTCTACCCTGGGGCAATCCAGGCTCACCTCGTCTGATGCTACCCACAGCCACCCCTTCTGGGAGAGTGAGACACTAACCAGACTTGATTTTTCGGTTTTTCAAAAACTAGTTTGAAAAATATCACTTGGGACAGCCCGGAAAAGAATGCCAGGCTGCCTGCTTGCTCCCTGGCAGTCCACAAAGAGACACGTCAGCCGCCAGTCACTGTCAACTTTCTGCCCTGTCCGTGACAAGGTGCAGCGGAGGGCGGAGAAGGAGGCCTACCCCAGGCCCTGGGCACTCCGTTCCCCCACAGATCCCAGTAGGGACCTGAAAATGGGGCCAGAAAGAAGAGGGGACATGAGGGAATACAGAGGACCAGCGGCTTCCGGTCATTCCTCCAAGTTCATCTTCTGCTCCAAGAACGTCAGATTATAGGGAAATCTCCAGGTATGTTTGGGGGAGCGTGTGGGGGGCAGGAAGCCTCGCCCCCTCATTACATAGGCAAACCATTCAAACTTTCTGAGTCCCAATGCCCTCCTCTGAGAGAGAGGGACAGCACCCTCCTTACAGTGGTTGAGAGGGTCAAAGGAGGTCACAGATGTGAGAGTGCTTAGCACACTGTAAAGCACTGGCGACATCCGATAGATTACTGTTATTACGTCTCCTTCTCTGCTGGGAGAGTGGATCCGTCCAGATGTTGAAACAGCCAAAGCTGTGAAGAGTTCCATGGTCTCTCCGCACCTCCCTCAACTTAAACCGGGAAGACAGCTCGTGAGCCCATGAAGAACAATTACTGACGGCCTGTTCTGTGTCCCTTCCACGTGCCTGAGTTCTTTCCCAGGGTCTGTTCTGTGTCAGGGACGATACTGCTGGTGAGCAGGGGCGGAGGGATCAGTGGCTGTTAGGTGGTCGGGCTAAGAGAGCTGTGGGCTGGCGAGCGGGACGAGCTAGGTGTGGAAAGCCGTCCTGTGTGCTAAGCCCAGCTCAGAAATGGGGTTGAGCCCCTTGGTCTTCCCACTTGATGCACACACAGATGAGGTGACAACACACTGCAGAGGGCAGGGGGCTGGTCCTGTGGTCTCGCATCTGGTCTCGCTTGGTTTTGGAGGTTTGGCGCCTCCAACAGACACATGGAGAACAGCCTTGTCGTCTTGAATCAGGCAGTCGGCCTCACCGCGCACGAGTATGTGTGAGATTTCACACGTGTGCGCTGGAGGAGAGAGCCCAGGGGACCGGAGAGGAGGCATATTTACATTCTCTGCGAGTGTTTGGATTTTTAAAGGAAAAAAAATAGACATGTTACAGGGCATGTTATAAACCAAGGTCAGCTTCCCCCAGCTCGGTATTGCAGAGGCACCAACCGCCAAAGCAGGAGAAAGACCTGATCCAGGCTGCCGGGGCTGGGAATGCCCGCCTGGTTCATCCAGGGAGTCTCTTCCCTTTCACTCTGCCCGCTGTCATCTCAACAAGACGATCCTCAACAAGACTCGGGCAGGACGGTCCGTACACTATTCTACACATCTGTTCTGGGTAACACAGAGTCTGTAACCCACATGCCAAGAATAAGACAAACTAAGTACCGTGAAACACAGAGGTGAGCATTTAAGAAATATGACTATGTTTACTTTCTGTGTTACTTGATTTTTTACAATAAGCACAAATTCCTTGACAGAGACGATAAAGTAATTATTAGAGAGCTAGGCACAGCCCAGCCAGTGTGGCTCAGTGGTTGAGCATCGACCCATGCACCAAGAGGTCGCCGGTTCGTTCCCAGTTAGGGCACATGCCCAGGTTGTGGGCCAAATCCCCAGTTTGGGGCATGCAGGAGGTGGCCAATCAATGTTCTTTCTCATCGATGTTTCTATCTCTCTCTCCCTCTCCCTTCTTCTCTCTCTAAAATCAATAAAGAAAAAAAAAAGCTAGGCACATATCTATGTCAATAATGATAATGTAACTGGAGACGAGGGATGTGGGCGAGAGCTGGAGTAGATAGCTTGGTAGGACGGACAGCTATCATTCCCCACCCACGCCCAACTTGGACATGGTGCTTCCTCTCATTGAGTATTACTCTTCTCCAGGGTCTCAGCCGACCTTAGCCATGTTGAAAAGTGCCACTGAGAAACTAGCTAAGAGGCACTCCTGAAAACGCTAGAATATGTCAGAGTAGACCAAGTACTTCCACAGATCATTCCACTTAGTAGCGCCAACAACCCTGTGGATGACAGTTATCACCCCCATTCTTAAGGGTTGCAACTGAGACTCGGAATTCAAACATTTCCAGTTCCCAAAGTAAAGCAGAGATAGAACTGGGACTGCTGACTCTTAGACTTTGCCAGGGGCCAAAATAGCCTAGTAGTGAAGCTTGCAAGCTCTCATGCTAGGTGGGCTAGGTTCAAGTCCCAGCTCTGACACTCGTCTTTCTGACCTTGGGGCAAGAAACTCTACTCCCTTGTCAGTCAATTGGGGATGATAATAGTAGGACCCACTTTGTAAGGTCATCATAAAGAATAAATAAAAAATACATGTAAAGCACTTAGTCCAATGCCAGACACTCGACACATGTCAGCTCCCTGAACTTGGGGATTCTTGAGTACAAATGCAATTCAAACTATTCATAGTTTCCATTCTATTCACGTTCCTGATATGTCTTTTTTTTTTTTAATCCTCATTGTAATAGAACCCAATAGTCACTGTATCCATTAAAAGGTCTCTTCAGACCAAAACCTGTGTTTCTCAGGGGTGGGAAATTGGAGCCAGACTTGCTTTATTACAACAATGTAAAAATCTCTTCTAATGTATCTTCCACAGCTCTCAGGAAATAAGCAAAGGCCTACAGATTCCTCGGGACTTGCCCAAGATCCCAGTTAAATGAAAGGAGCAAGGATCTTCGTGGGACAATGTGAGCGTACCTTTGTGGGTGGAAGAAAACAGTATTTTTAATCATTTCATCTCTGGGGGAAAGGTGTAAAAAAGTCTGACCAGGAACAAGGGAGCACCACGGTGACTAGGGGTTATGCCTTGAGGGTGTGGGCAGGAAGTAAGGAGGCTAATTTTTCATATTTATACATTTCAATAATGTTTCCATTTCTTACCACAGATACATATTATTAAGTAATAAGAAATTTAAGGTGGCCCCCTTCCTAAACTAGTGACAGGGTGCACCCTGTGGAAACTGCCCCAGGCCCTTCTCAACATAGAAACGCAAAATTTGTCCACAAAAGTCAGCTCAAGTTAAGAGAGTTGATCCTGAGTCCTCTTCACAAAGAAAACAACAACAATAAACACGTTTTTTTCTCTCTCTTTTTGTATCTAGGTAAGATGATGGGTATTAACTGAACTTACTGTGGTGGCCCTGGCTGGTTTGGCTCGGCGGTTAGAGCGTCGGCCCGCGGACCAAAGAGTCTCGGGTTCGATTCTGGTCAAGGGCACGTACCTCAGTTGCGGTTTGGTCCCTGGCCCTGGTCAGGGTCAAGTGCGAGGCAGCCAATCGATGTGTCTCTCTCACGTTGATCTTTCTCCCCTCCCCCTTTCACCTTCCCACTCTATCCAAAGATAAATGGAAAAATATCCTCCGGTGAGGATTTAAAAAATAAAAATAAAATAAAAAACATAAATAACTAAACTTACTGTGGTCATTAGACAAAATATGTAGGTCAGGTCATCGTGCTGTACACCTTACACAGTGCTGTATGTCAGTGATGCCTCAGTCAGACCCGAGGGGAACGAGGAGACCCAGCTCAACCGTAAATTCCTCTGGGAAGCCTCTCCAGGTAGAATTCATTATTTCTTCTTCTTTAAAAAAAAATTCTTTATTGATTTTAGAGAGAGAGGAAGGGAGAGGGAGAGAGAGATAGAAACATCGATGAGAGAGAACATCAATTGTCTGCCTCCTGCATGCCCCCCACTGGGGATCGGGCCCACAACCTGGGCATGTGCCCTGACGGGGAATCGAACTGGCAACCTCTCGGTGCATGGGTTGATGCTCAACCACTGAGCCACACCGGCTGGGCCATTATTTCTTCTCCTGTGACCCAATAGCTCTTTGTGTCTCCTGTGTCACCGCACTTCATCCCTTCAGCCTGTCATTTGTTGATCCACTTGACAGAAGCGCTGTAAGTGGCCCTGTGGGAAGCCCTGGGAAGCCAAGATCAACCAGACAGACAAGGCGCCCACTGTGTGGAGCAGGTTCTGGGAGATCGACAGTGACCCCTAGTCTTGGAGACATCAGCGTCCTTTAGTCATGGGCTCTGATGGAGATGGGCCGCGGGCCAAGGGAACACACAGGCTCCAGAGACCTGACATAGCCCACGAGGCCTGGGAAGGCTGCTCTCTGCAAACGACCTTCCAGCTGGGAACTGAGATGAGCAGCAGCATTAACTAGGTGAAAGGGTGGGAGGAAGACCGACCAGCTTGTTGTGTTTGGGTCTGGGCACCCAGGCAGGCGCTGAAATGAGAGGGAAGTGAGCGCACCAAAGAAATGAGAGTCGATAGGCCCAGCCTGCTGGTGCGTTCGGCCCTGGAGAAAGTCTAGATGACATCAAAGAAGAGGCAGGGGCCTGATCACAGTATGCTCGGCAGAATATAAGCCTTCAAACCTCACCCTAGGAGCAGGCAAAAGCCGCTGAGCGATTTATCCCATGGACTCCATTGGTCTTCTTGTCTGTCTTTGCTCACCTTGACCAGCTCTTAGCTCAGTGCCTAGCAATTAACGGGAGCCTGATGCTGAGCAGAGGGATGGAAGAGCCGAGTGAGCCCAAGGAGGAAGACCCTGCAAGCAGAGAGCGTGGACTGTGCGTCTCGCCTCCCTCTCCTCCCTCTTGCCCCCGCTCCCAGCCCAGGCCCTCACGCTAAGTCTAAAAGCCCCACAAAGAAGGAGCAGTTAGATATGCGATGCGGAGCTAAGCCTTTCCTTCCAAAGTGTTCGCGATTGGCATCGGATATCATCATCTTGACTTCCGAGACAGACAAACCGAAATCGGAGGCTCCGAAGGGGTAAGCATTTGCCAAAGGCCATATGGCAAAGCCATGGCTACCCTGGAAGTCACATCTTGGCCAGTTGTCAAGGGCCGACTCCCCCCATCCGCTGCCTAAAATATGTCTTTATAGGCTTAATTATGTGAATTTGCTTGCCTTTGGCTCAAAGAGAGTAGGTACAGGGGCATTTTTAATGCTGCACAAAAATGAAAGTATCCTGAAACCCTCTGGCCCTCAAACCGAACGTCAAAGCAGTTGGATTCCTCAGCGGCAACCAAATACTTTTTATAGAACGGGAAGTCAATTGAGAAATCATAAAAAAATTAGAGTTGGGAAGGACCTCTGAGCTCACGAGGGTCAGGTCCCAGAGGCTGCTGCAGAATTGTTCCCTGTGGTGAAGGGTCTAATGTTTTGTCCACTCAAGTTTTAAATATATCTCCCAATAGCTCACCCCTGGGGACGCCTCTCCACAGGGCAATAGATCTTGCTGTCAGGGCTCTTTTCCTGCTATTCAATCTCACTTTTCCCTGCCCCCACTGCATCCCATTTGTCTTCCGCAATGATTTAGACAAGAGTGTGCTGACGTCTGAAAACAAAAAGGCCTGTCTTTGCCTTCAACTTCACTTTCCAGACCCCCTCTACCTACGGAAACTTCCAGGCCCGGGAGGGAGAAGAAGGAGGGAGGCAGGCGAACAAGCTGACACTGGTTCTGGAAGAAGCCATTTCAAAGAGCCAAGCCCCAAAGCCTTGAGCCCCTGGGTGGGCATGAGGAGAGGACACGGATGCGTTTGGAGAGAGCAGGTTACTCGGGGCCTGGCTGCTAAAGACTGCGGGGACAGTCGCAGGCTTTTCTGGGCAGCCAGGAGTTTTGCAGCCTCTTGGCGCCGGGGCTGGGACAGAAGGGGGCAGCAGAGCATCGGGCTCCGTGGGCCCGCGGTCCTCCTGGGCGACTGGGAAAGGCAGCAAGTCCTAGCAACCCGTGTGTTTCGTGGGCGGCCAGGGAAAGCTGAGCTGCGGCCAAGCCCGAGCTGCGGATCTGGCCGGCCTTGCAAGACAAACCCGAAACGGTCAGAATTCTGTGAGCACAGTCCATTCCCTCCCGGAGAACATCCTGCAGCCAGAATGTAATCCAAAGAATCACTTCAGTCCGAAACGGGGATGTGGGTCCAAGCTGAGCTGAACGCATAAACTTGGCGGCTGGTCTGGGGTGTGCTGTGAGCAAATTTTTGTGTTCCGAGAAATTTGAGGTTGTTGCATTTCTTTTCTTCCTTCTCCCTAGTGCTGAGCGATTTGCTTCTGCGTGTGTTTCTGGATTTCCGGTTTCCCCATCACTCGATTTCTTACTTTTTGGGTCATGTTTGCATGCGGTCCTTCAGAAGCAGAGATCTAGAGAGTAAGCATTTCTGACTTCAGCTGGACTCCTGCTGGGGAACCAATTAAATATCCTACCCACCAGGGAGAGTGTGATATTTTTTATTGCTTTCTAATTTCAGGCCCTGAAATGGCTTCAGTGATCAGAACATTCTTCTGCTTAAGAACCTAAAGGAGCCAGTGGCGTGAGGCTTTTGATTTGGGTTTTATTTCTAATGGCCCATAGTCGCCAAGTGTACTCCAAGGATTTCCATGGGGCCTCTGATTCTCGAAGTGGGACAAAGCAGGACAGAGAGATCAGCAACAAAACTTTTCCCTACTTCCCCTTCTCCTTCTGGAAGCTGCCAGCTGCTTGGGGAAAGTCTTGCTTTGAGAAGTCAGTAAACTGAGGACAGTGGCACGCACACACACACACACACACACACACACAAATGGGGTAGAAGAATTAGAACAAACAACTTCACTGGATCCTCGATCTGTTTAAAGTACAGTAGCAAATCTCAACCATGCCTCTTTCTCATTCCCAATGCATAGTAGGGCCTCCTAAACGCTCCAGGAGGCAAAATGGCACAGCTGGGTTTTACCTCTAAACACATTCTCAGGAACCCCCGCTCCGAGTTCTCACTGCTGTCTGTTTCATGCCCTTCTCTTTTTAAAAGTTAGCATGAGGCGGAAAGGCTTGCAAAGGAGGTGGGGGTGGGGGTCCAAATAGGTTCTTAGGAAGAAGAAGGAAATAAAAGTCCAATTCTCCCTGAATTTCTATTTGTTTATCTTTGCAACAAGGAAGGACACCTTAAAATCCAGAATTGCTCTCGGATAAAACCAAATACTAACAGGCCAGAAAAACAGCTAAAAGCCAAAATTAGGAGCCATTCCAATCTCTTCTCACTTGCCACAGGGATCTTGACTGAGGGGTGTTTTTTTTTTTTTAACCTTTTTTCTTTCTTTTCTTTTCTTTTTTTTTTTTTTTTTTTTTTTGCTGGCTTGCTTGCTTAGCCAGAAGGTAATTCTGAATGTTTATCTGAAGTATCTCCCTGATATTCTGAGGGGACGTTTCTCTCTAGCAAAAGCTCCCCTGAAAACAGGGGTTGTTTCAATTCCCATTAAATAATGCTCAGTGTTGAGTCTTCTACTAATGAATGGTTTTCAGTGAGACTGGTGACAGCATGGACACACACAACCATGCTCAGCGACAACCTTTGTAAAGCTCATTCAAAACTAACACTCATAGTTTTATAATAAGCCAGCTACCACACTTGCTATTAGATGAATCTCTGTGAAAAGCATCTTTCCTACTTTTAAATAGAAGCCCCAGAAGAGCAAAAATGTTTATCTTTATTGTTTATAGCCCTGTTAAAAACCACTTTATCATACGATTCAAAATTCAACAATATCATTTAGCAGTCAGTATTTATTTATTTAATGGAATGGGAAGTGTTTCTTCAGAGTTTGTCTAAATTTAAATTCACAAATTAAGTGACCTCTCTTCCTTCCTTCTTTCCTTCTTTCCTTCCTTCCTTCCTTCCTTCCTTCCTTCCTTCCTTCCTTCCTTCCTTTCTTCCTTCATTCCTTCCTTCCTTCATTCCTTCCATACATTTATTTTAAAACCCACAAACTGAATGTTGTTGGGTTTAAAGGGACTACAAAAATTCAATTTCCCTTCAGGAGTAGAGTTGTACATTATTTGAAATGACCAACTTCCTTGGCAGGTCTTCAGGGAGAATACTCTATATAACTTTGACTAAAAACGCAATGTTCCAGATCAAAATATAGTCCGGATCTACACTGGCAAAGAGAATCAACCCATTACACAATGAGCAGAAGCATAGACGCGTGAATGGAGGAATACACAGGCAGACATAAAGCGGGATCAAAACACTCAAAGCATCCCATTAACCGAGGCAATGAATTACCTGGACGACGGTCTCAATTCTCCCTGAGACTCTTGGCCACAACTGAGTAAACACTCATTGTGCAACCTCTCACCTCCCGCAAGAGAACAGATTGTTAGCCTCTGGGAAGTAGCACTATTTCAACCCACCAATTTGGCACGTGGTGTTTTACAGTTTCTAAAATTAACACAGAATCCAAACAAAAACACGGAGGGAGTGGAACTAGATGTGGAGGACACTGTCACCTGGTTCCTCCGACTCTGTTCATTATAAAATTAGCTGCCTTGTTTGCCTTACTGTCATTTTTTAATGTATTCCATTAATTAACCACACTGTCATCATGGGCCTGCAATGACCAACTTTTCCAGGATTCTCATTTGAAAGACAGAACTGGATAGGAGTCCCAAGGCTGGGAGGCGAGGTGGAGGAGGTGGAGAAGATTTGCAGGTAGGACTCAGCATCACTTCTCGCTACCCTTGATTGCTAGATCGAGGACTGTGCGTGGAAACGGTGCCAGCTGTCCTTTGCATGGAGCAAAGCTAAATTTTTCCAGGCTTCACCGAGGAATTTTCTTCACAATATCTGCATGAATTATGAGGCTGACTTCTCACCAGATGTCGGGCGCTCTGCCCTTCCTGTTCGCTCGCGGTGCATCGATGTTTAACTCATCGTGCCCCGCATGTTTGGCTCATTTTCTTAAACCCATGCTCATTTGGGGGTTAAAAAGGAACGGGGGTTTCTTTTTGAATCACTTTGATTTCACACGGTTTCGGCGGATAGATCCCTGAAACTCCGAAAAGAATGCTGGTGGAACTGCGGTGGGAGGGAAGGGAGGAGCGGGGAGAAAGCAAAGCAGATGATAAACAAGCCAAAGAGCAGCGGATGGCGCGTTTGCCTGAAGATCGGTGGCCACTCAGCTAAACTGAAACCATCACTCGGGGTGCTTCTTAGGGGTGCGCTCCCTGGAGGAAACACATCCCACGGAGGGCTTTGCAAGAAGCCAGCTCGATGTTAAAAGGAGGCACAGCAGATTCTTAACATTTTGTCTTTCACACCCTGACTTTTCACTTGAACATTCTTATTAAAAATTTCCTCCATCATCCTTAACATATACAATTTTCCAAGACAAAGAAGGACTTTTTAGAGTCTCTGTGAGCCCATAAAATTCTGTCTCAGAGATTTTAATAATAATCATAAAAACATCAGTATCTGTCAGAAGCACTTTGGAAAGGGAGAGGCAATTTTTCCTAAGAGCGTGTTCAAATTGTCTGAGACTGATGTTAAAATGAGAAGCGGGTTGGCTTGAGACTGAAGATTGAGCGACCTCCTTGCTTCCCTCCCATTCGCGTGGAGAACACGCCAGCCGGACGCTCACACAGGTCTGCTGGGCTGGAAGCCGGTACCCACCATGCCTGAGGCCAGAGCAGCCCCGGGTGACGGAAGCATTCCGACCTTCACGACTGCAGGTGGTGCGTTCATCCATGACGTGGAGGGCGGGGTGGGACCAGGGGTTCAGCACTACAAATTTTTATGGCATGAGGATATGTTTCTTGGGACCCTGAGAAGCTTAGAATGAAGTGCTTGAAACGACTGTTTGACTGCTCCCCAGCCAGCTCTAAGCACTGGCCCAAGAGATCTCGCTTGTTGATTGTCAGTTAAGAGCGACCAAAATAACGGACAGAAAAGTGATTCCTGCACAGGGGTTTGGAGGGTGGTCCCTCGGCTCACCTGTCAGAGCAGGTAGAGCATGACCATGACCCTTCTTCCCTCACGTGCCCTCACTTTCCTCTTCACATCAAACCTTACACCCTGCAGTCAGGCGAAACTTTACTACCCATTTTCTTAATCCTCACCCGAGGATATGTTTTTATTGATTTTAGAGAGAAGAAGGGAGAGAGAGAGAAACATCAATATGAGAAACATCAAACGGCTGCCCCCTCCCCCCACCCTATCCCCACGTGTGCCCTGACGGGGGATGGAATTCACGACCTAGATATGTGTCCTGACCAGAAATCAAACCCACAGCCTTTCTGGTGTATGGAACGATGCTCCAACCAACTGAGCCACCCAGCCAGGGCAGGCGGAACCTGTATCCAAGAAATTCAAAACTCTGATGACCAAAAATGTGTGAGGGATTTTGAGCCTGGAATGTAATGCATGAGGCAGCGGCCCCAGCAGTAGCAGAGTTGCTGAGAAGCCATCCATAGCTCTCATGACCCCCCAACACCCAGGCAGTGTGCGGGCTGGGAGACCATGCGTTCCAGGTCGAAGAGCTAGAACTCTGTATCTGTTCTGGTATTTCCAGGGACTCAACCTCTCTCTACCTCAGTTTCCTCATGTGCAAAACACAGGATGATACTACCTTCTTTCATGGATTATTGGGCTTTTAGGAATCCATGCCTGGAAAGCACCTGACACAGAGCCTGGTATCTAGTTGGCCCTCAGAATGTGACTAAATTCTCTTAACCACAACCGAGAATTGTTTTGTAATTACTTCCTGTAACAAAAATGATTCACTAAACTGGCTGAAAGGCAACATAAACTGGGGAAATGCATATTCCCAGATACTTTGAGGGGTGAGACCCCGAAATCTTCTCCAGGTCAGCCTAATGCCGCCCACCTGACCGAGGACCACAGACCAATACTCTGCCCCATTACTACAAGAATGATGAAGCATTAAATGCAGTCCCTGTTTCCAAGAGGTTTGTGGTCTGGTTGTGAAAATCAATACAGATAAACTATCAGCATAAACTATGCACCAACAATGTGAAATCGGACAGAATCGATGAGTCACTTGTGTGGCATTGTCAATAGACTCCGAAAGATTTCAGAGAAAGAGAATCCTGTCAACTGGAGTATAGCAGAAAGACCCAAGAATATTGTGAATTCCATGGTGATCTTCCGTGGTGGAGAGTCACAAAAATTGACTGCAAAATTCTGCCTGTGTATGCATGTCTATTTCTGGTGGGAGGAGTAGCTCTGATTACCTTCTCAAAGTGGTCCATGACTTTCCCAAGTTTAACACTGTAATCCTAGTGGCTGACACTGTCGAAAGCTTACCATAGGCCAGCCAGTCCCACTTTCCTTACATGATCTCATGTAATGGTCACAACATCCCTGGAAGTAGGTACCATTATTATCTGCATTTTACAAATGGAGAAGGAAACAGAGACCCAGGGACATCACACATCTCACCCATGGTGTTTTAGACTGAATGCTTGTGTCCCCCCCAAATTCCTATGTTGAAACCCTAACCCAATGTGATGGTATTTTGGAGGTGGAGCCTTCAGGAGATTATTACGTTTAGATGAGGGTGGTGCCCTCATGACAGGATTAGTGCCTTTATAAGAAGAGGAAGACCGATCCTCCCTCCCCCCACCTCTCTCCAGGTGCACCCACAAGGAATGGCTATGTGAGGACATGATGAGAAGGCAGCCACATTCAAGGCAGAAAGAGAACCTCCCCAGAACCTGAATCTGCTGTCACCTTGACCTCAGACTTCCAGCCTCCAGACCGTGAGGAACAATTGTTTGTTGTCTAAGCTCCCCAGCCCATGGTATATTTTTATAGCAGATCCAACTGACTGAGACCCTCAGCTAATGAGTGACAGAACTGACTTACCCCCTGGCTCCAGGGCTCATGCTCTTACTGGCTCTATCTTCATGCAGCACACTGTGTTTTGACACTTGCTCCATTTCTAGAAGCATCCGAATCATATGGCTCGGACTTGGAAGAGGAAGATAAGAGCCAGTCATCGAGAACCAACGCTCTGAGTACACAAGACCAGGGGCACTCACACTCTGATCTGGACTCATTCATTCACTGGGGATTCGTTCATGTACAGGGAAATGAATTCTTGAAATAATAATGCACTCAGTACTTCTCCCCGCCAAACTTTCCCCATTATCCAGTGTCCCTTGAGCCATGACCACAAGGTCAGGTAAGCAAATATATTCATTGGAGAAGTAATTACTGTAAAAGTGGTTGGCCCAAAACTGCGCCACAGGATATAAGTCCTGACAAAGTTTCTCATTCCTAACACTTTCTCAATTACTTTATTTTGAACATCAAGGAAGTGTTTGGGGGAAGACGTTAGCCCGAAGTGACCTCAACCGATAACAGTTGGTGCGGGGAGAGGAGACCAGAGGCTGATAGATGTCATCTGATAATATCAAGTGAAAAAAGAGAGATAAAAATATTTAACACAGATTTGGTTATTTCTGAAGATATGACTTCATCATTAAAAATATTGAAGGTATTTTAAGCAAGTTTTTTAAAGCTCACTTTTTTAAAAGAGCAGATTGTAAGTGGTGACCTTGTAGATATCATAAATATCCACCTATAGGACAACTGGAAAAACCTCCGGGGCTTGGGATGGAGTTTTCAGCAACAGTATCTTACACGGATTCAAAGTGCTGTGTCGTGAACAGTTTAGAAGTAAAGATGATGTCCAATGAAGAACTGTGTTTGATGATTCAAAAACGGCCTCAGTGACAGAGGCAAATGATAAAGGCTCGCTGAGAGAGCCGAAGACAATTATTTCATTACCTAAACTTTTTTTAAAAAGATGGGAGACGCCCTGCCAGGTTTGGCTCAGCCGTTACAGCATCAGCCCACGGACCAATGAGTCCCAGGTTTGATTCCAGTCAAGGGCACGTACCTCAGTTGCGGTTTGTCCCCGACACTGGTCAGGGTTGTCCGGGAGACAACCAGTCGATGTGTGTCTCTTGCATCGATGTTTATCTCTCTCTCTCTCTCTCCCACTCTATCTGAAGATAAATGGAAAAATATCCTTGGGTGAGGATTAAAAAAAAATGGGAAAAAAAGATGGGGGACATGATATTTCTAAATGTTTATACTATTTGATTTAATATGCAGTATACGCAAATAAATGGATCTGTTCAGTATGGAAGTAAATGTCTTACTGTTTCATAAAAGCTCATATATTCACGTTGGTTGTCCCTTTGGAAAGGGTGGCACTGCCTCATACTTGGGTTTGCTGATACTCAAAAACATATGCTTCATTGAAGTACCTACTGTTTTCAGGACTCTGTGAGTCACTGTGGGTAATACACGCAGCACGTGCTTCTGGCCTGTGGAGACTGCATTTCTCTGGGGGAGATCAGACAGAAGCAAGAGATGCAACTTCCACTTAATCCAGTGTGATTTGGCTTCAGGTAAATGGTTCGGACAATGTGTTAAAAGGAGGCGAGACGAGCTTTGAAGGGTGCCGCAGATGACCTTCGTGAAACTCAAATCAGATGTGTCCCTTCTTACTGAAAGACTGAAGATCAGCACCCCTCGCCTGGTTTCCAGGGCCCCATGGTCTGGACATCTGCCTCCTGACACCCCCGTCTGTAGCTTCACCTCTTTTTCTGCTGATCCCCCTGCCCTAACCATGCCTTGGACACCCTCACCCTCACTTCCAGCTTGAACTCTCCTCCAGCTCCCCTCCCTCCCTGGACTGGGCCACGCTTCTGCTCCTGCTCTTCCCTGTGCCTGACTCTCCGTCTTTGTGACTTGTTCTCTCCACTTCCCTCGGAAGCTCCCTCCCATTCTTCAAACCCTAGCTAAACCTTCACATCTCCTGCAAGCCTTCCCAGACCCCAGTTTTTTTCAGCTCTCACAAAACCGTGGTTCTTTCCTTTAAAGTATTTCTCTTTGTTTATGCTCATGGAATCATCAGTATCATGGTTGATTGAAGTGTGTCTCTCCCTTAGTGCTCTAAGCCTGTTGAGAACAGAGGCTTCATCCTTTCTGATTCATCACAGTATCCCCAAGGCCTGGCCCAAAGTAGATACTCAGTAAACAGTTGTTGAGTGAAGCAATGATTAATTGAATGTGCATTTGTGGCAACCTTTTCGCCTTAGGCGTGTTATTACTATCCTTATCATACAACAATAGCTAAGATCTAGTGGCATTACTGTAAGTCAAGCACTTTGTGTGTATTATCTCATTTAATCCTCACAAAATCCTACGATGAAAGTTCTGTTGTTGGTACACTTGTTTTTCATATGAGGAACCTGGGACTTAGAAGAGAAGTTCAGTAATTTGGTCAAGATTGCATGCATAGCTGGTGTGTGGAGCTGGGGTTTAAACCTGGTCTGACTCTAGAGTGCTACCACTATTATATTATATTATATTATATTATATTATATTATATTATATTATATTATATTATATTATATTATCATCTATGATACTCATTTGGAGTCTACACATACGATCTAGTATGAGATCTACTACCTCTAAAAAGTTCTTGACCACGCCTTTCATCTTCACCCTCTGACATTACTTTTCACTGGTTACCCACTATTTGGTCATTGATGTCCTGGCTTCTGGAGTTATTCTTATTATCTAATATATTCTTTATATTACTACCTTATTGAGACTGGATTATTGAGACAGGAAATGCATTTTAAAGTTTTTTTATTTAAGTATAGTTAACATGCAATATTATATTAGTTTCAAGTGTACAACATAGTGATTTAACATTTACGTAGCTTATGATGTGATCATTACGATAAGTCTAGTAACCATCTGTCAACATACAAAGTCATTACAATATTATTGACCGTGTTCCCTATGCTGTACATTACATCCCTGTGACTTATTTATTTTAGAACTGGAAGTTTGTACCCTTTATTTCCCTTTACTTTTTTCACCCATCTCCCCATAGAGGCAGAAATGACATCTGGTCAGTGCTGAACACAGAGTGGGGACTCACTTATTACTCCTATATTGGTTGATGACATCACAAGAATTTCCTTAGAAGCAAGTACTCAGAATTGAAGCATTAACCAGGGCTAAATCTTACACACCCTTGATGTTACTGCTTTCTCCAGAATCTCATCAACATCTTGTCTCTAATAGGTCATATGTATTTTAAAATTGTCATGCGCTTCCTTTAAGCCATTAGCAAATATTCACTGGGGGCTAGTTGCTGACCAGATTCTCCACCTCCTTCATCTAACCCCACCTGTTGGCTGTAGAAAGAGACCCTGATCCAGACTGTCTGCTGCCTGCCCTCCATGGTGGGTATCTAAGCGGCTTCATTAACTCACTCAGATCACCCGGGGACTCTGTAGGAAGCCCCTCCTTCATTAACACCCCTAAACACACTGAGTTACCACACACATTAGCCTTTCAACCTCACTCTCAGATGCCTCCCCGAGACAAAAGGGAAACCCAGGAACAAGGCATCTTTGGAACTACAGAGGTTTTATGTGAGATCCAAATGGCAGAAGAACTTCTTAATTGTAAAACAACAGATCAAGGAAGAATCAAATAAGAAATGGTAACTATTCAACGAAGAGCGTGATCAGAGTTCCTGCACAGAGAATATCTACATGTGTCTTCATACCAACCTACATTCAGCAGAAGCCCTAACCCCAAGGGAAAAATGAAATAATGGATGCATTATTTCTAGTGGGACTTGCATTGCCATTTGGTCTAATTATTCGTGATGTTTCACCCGTCGTCTATGAAGCTTCTTCAGAGGAAAGAAATAAGTTTGTCTCCTTGAGAACAGAGAACAAACAGCCTTGGTGCTCTCCAGAAGCTTGCCTATCATTAGGAGGAGAAAGAATCTGTCCATTAGCAGGACATCCCCCTAGAAATCTTGACTATCTCCCCCAAATAATCCCTCAGTAAACTGCAAATGCCCATGAGAAGGACAATACAGAAGCCACAGGCCTTGCTACGGAGGTAAGAGAGAACATGTAGTTTGCGCAGGCCAGAGAAACGGCCCCTCCACCCTTGCTCTGTGGTGACTGGAGTGTGTGTGTGTGTGTGTGTGTGTGTGCGCGCGTGCGCGCGTGCACACATGTACATGTGCACTATAACTATAAAATGGTAAAAGGGAGCATCTCCCCAACTTTGCTTTCTTAAACGCCCTCTAGTATAAAGGTCCTGGTTTTGTTAAGAACAATAGAAAACCCCAAATAACAATGGCCTGAACAACCTCGTTTCTCTTCCTTGCAGCCAGAAGAACCTTGACGGTGACAATGTCTCTGTGTGGCTATGGGTCCACGCAGGGGACGCAGTCAGTTCGATGGTCTCCTTCTCGCCCTGACTTCCTGGACAGGGACAAAGCACATCTCTCTCCCTCAGGACTGTGACATCCAAGGCTAGCAAACCCATTAGGTTGATTCACTTTTAGAGTGTAAATTGTTCTTCTTCCCTTGCAACACATTTTCATTAGCTCTTGGACCACCCGGGGACCCTACACAGTACTGCAGTACTACAAAGGAGGGACTAGCGTTGGAAATTTTGGAAAGCAAGGCAGGGTTTGGGAGAGATGTTTTGGAGCTGGTGGGCTATCCAGCGGCCGGCCAGCCACCCCCTGATGTAGAGTTAGACCTGGTCTAGAGCCTGATCTGGGAACTCCTAGTGTTATAACTAGCCTGGGAGTAAACACGTCTTGTCCTTATGACCACATCTCACTTGTAAACAATTCCCACCCAAAGAGTGAGAGACTAGAACTTGGGCACTAGACCTTCCAGCTCTAACTAGGGTTTTTTTCCTTCGTGTGTTTCAAATACTCAGCCCTTGGAGAAGTCGCCGGATGAACGCCGCTGATGTCTAAACCTTGCCTGTCTAAACCAGGCTTCTGAGCAAAACAATGTAGCTTGACCTTTCACCTCTCTGGGCCCGTTTCCTCTTTTGTAAAAGGAAGGGGCGGTATGAGAACTCTCTTCCAACTTGGAGCTTGTATGAATCTCCGCTCGCAGAGAGGGTGGGACCCCCCAGTGGTTCCTGAAGACAGAAGGAGGGTTCAGGTGTTGGCTCTGTCACCTCCCAGCTGTTTACACCTGGGAGATACACCTCGAACCCTAACCTGTGGATTCTAATCTGTAATGAGGAATGGTGACAGCACCTATTGGTGGGGGTCTCCGGGGGCTAAATGATCATCTTAAGCACTTAGCACCGAGAGCTTGACACGTGGTACATGTGCGGTGGGTGTTAGTCATCGCAGCGCTGATGACCTCGGGTCTCCCTGAAATGCATCCATCCTGCAGAATATTACACCCACCCCCAACACCACAGGACACGCATGCAGACTGACTTGTCATCTTTGATAAATGTTGCTTTTATTAATTAACTCTGTGTGAGGGAAAATCTAAAGCAAAGGGACAGAGGGAGTAGGAGTGAGCGTGGCTGAGCTGTGAAAAATTCCTGAGTTATTTCCCAAATAACCTGGCTTGGCAAAAGGAAAGGAGGGGGCGTGGAATCCCTTCCCAAGCACATATCCTGTTAATTTTCCAACCCGAGTGTGTATTTCAATAGCAATGTAATCCATATGTTTCTGATTCTTTTGTACTTAACCTATCAAAGCATTGTTTTAAAATTATTATTTGATGTCCAATAAACAGCCTTTCCTGTTCATTTTCCCAGGCAGACACCTGCATGGTATTCGCCTGCAAGGACAATGGCCCCAGTTGAGACTCAAGGTGCCTCCTGTCTACAGCCCTGCGGACCGAGCAGCCAACCTTACAGTCCTCTCTTCCTGGCTAAAGACGACCGGACTGGGTGGAGAGCTGACCTGGGATGGCCATCCATGGGCATCCTGGCCACCTCTGAATGCTGCCTGGCTTAAAAAGATGAGCTTATCGCTCACCAAAAAGAGAGCCAGTCTCTGGAATTTGAACGAAGCGAGACAGAAGGAGGAGCAGTAAGCGGTGCATCCTAGAGCTGCGTAGCCATGGAAACACTGGGCTGGGGCCACCATGGGCTGTTTTAGTGTAGGCCCCAGAACTAGACCCTTGGGTGTATTTGGGAGGTGGTCCCAGTGAACACTGGTCAGGGAATGGGAAAGGGAAAGGGAAAGGAAAGGGAGCTGGCCAATCAAGCACACCTCCACAGAGGACAATTGGAGTTTTGTCTTGCTGGGGAGCTGGGGAGCCAGAGTAGAACATGGGCCTCAGTGGTCTTGGCCAAGGGGTGAGGGAGCAGGGGGATTTATCCTCCAACCCCTGTCAGTTATGGTTGAAGACTGATCCCAGGCACGTACATGCCCTAGTATCTCTGGTCTGCCCTGGAACAGATCATGGGTGCTGGTGGTTAACACATGGACTGTCACACACAGAACCGATGAGTGCTGAGGCCGTCCGTGCAGGGCAGACACCACGGCGTGGGCTCGCATGCAGGCTGAAGATGGTTGGGCAGAGAGACGGAGAGGCAATAGGATCGGCTTGAAGCAGCAAAGGCGGGGAGACAGGGCGCGGGAGAGACTGCAGGAGCGAGGGGGGACGCAGGCATTCTCGCGGGCCATGACATCACAGTGGCTTCCCGTGCCAGATCCACGAGGCGGTACGCGTCCAAAGGCAGAGGTCAGTCCGTGGGACTGAGCTCGAGAGACCCCTCTGGACTGTGGTGGGTGGATCCTGAGCACATTGTGGGCGGGGCAGCACAACCGCAGCCAGAAGGCCGGTCAGACCTCGGGCGCTGCGCCAGGAGAGATGGTGAGGGCTGACTTAGCTCACAGCTAGAGAGATATTTGGAGGGTAGAATTTTCAGGACTTTCAGCTTTGGGCAGTGGAAAGAGGAAAGAGATAGTACTAACGGAGAAAGCTCACAGGGTGACTCACTGGGTGCGAATCAGCAGTAATTGCAAGGCTTTTTCTGGCCTCCATGGTGGGAATGGATGGTCTAGTCCATTCTTCCAACCAGAAACACAGTGGTCATCCCTGCAGCCCCTACTTGGTTCTCAGAGCTCAGCAGAGGAGCAGAGTATGATGGGAGGAGTCTCGGGGCGGGGGGAGGGGCAGAACCCAGACATGGCTGACTATAGAAGTGCTCCCCCGTCCATGCCCTGCTTTCCAAACTTCTTCACTTTCCGTCCAGGACCTTCCAAAGACTGATGCCAATCCGACGTGTTGACTTTATCTCCCGTCCCTGTCCACTGCACACCTTGCACTCCTAACTGGACTCAGTGCTTTTCCGCTTCACGCCTTTTTCCAGGCCATTCCAACCATCCGGGAAACCTTCCAGATCCTCCAGCTTCCGACCCCATCGCCCTCTTCCACGAAGTCAGGCGGACAGCCTCCAGACAGTGAAAGGCCTTCAGGAAAGACCATGTTGGCTCTTCTTCCGAGCAGCATGGGAAATGTGGGGAAGCAGAAACATCTGCTCCTCCAGAGGCCCGAGAAGTAAGGAGCAGGAAGCTGGAGACACAGTAGTCAGCACATGCCTGGAAAGCCTCTGTTGAAGGTAGGAGAGAGCCTGACCGCCGTGTTGCCTGGCCCTGCCTGTGTGACAGGGACACCGAGGAATGAGCCACACAGAAGATGGGCACCCAGACTTACATGTCTGCCAAGATCTCACATAATGGCAGATGGGGGGGGGGGCAGGAATTCCTCATGAGAAACTCAAGGTGCTGTGTGCAACCAGAAAACACATGTCTCCTGCCATGAGGAATGGACTGGAGGTTAGGTCTGACCAGAGGACTGCAGGGGGCCAGTGGCCACCACTTGTCCGCGTCTCATTGCAAAGCAATGCATGAAGGCTGCATTGCGGAGGCTCTGGGCCCGTCCTGGGCTGGAGTGGAGCCTGGCAGGGGGTTCTTCTATGTTTCCAGCCTTGTCGTGGACAACAGACATGAACAGCCTATACTGACTGGGACCTTCCCTTGGGAGATCACACAGATGACCTTTCTTCCCCAGGACAGGATATTCAGAGTAGGAGGAAGTAGAATTGAACACAGAAGCGAAGGTCACTGAGTCCAGAGTCCTAGTCTTGTCTTCCAGCATACAGTTCTATGGCTCAAGGCAAGTCTCGGGTTCCTCCTGTGTAAAGTAGGCATGCCAAATCACTCACCTGACTTACCAGGATAGAAATAAGTCACAGTCGCAAATGTGGTGGGAAAAAACATAACAATAGACTTGGCTATTGCTATGATCCAAATCTGTGTGTGGTTATAACTAACCTCTCCCCACAGTTCTGTTACAAAAAACATATGTGTGCATGTGTGTATACACACATATGCATGCACATACATGCACACACATGCACATAATATCATGAAGGCTTTCGCATAATCAATGATGTGCTTGGGTTTCAACCGGAAAGTATCCAGCCCTCCAAATACCTCCCTGGGGGCACACTCTGTTGAGGAATAAGGCGGAAAGTTTTATCACTCTTCCTTAAGCAGCCTACATTTCTCTGGGCCTCTCCCAAGTCAAGAAAGACAGAGTGAACCGCTGGCTCAGCATCTCGGTCTCTGCAAGGACATGTGCCAACACGGTATGGATCACGGACGCAGGGAGTTTGCAAACCAATAATGCAAATGAAAATCAGTTTGAGCACGCAGCCTGTTCTGTTGATGCTATGTTCAATGTTAGCAACTCTCTTTTCCTGAAAACGATGGCCCTTGGAGGGTCTTGTTGGAAAACCCGACATGGTTCTCCTAACCTGGAGATTGTAATCCTTAAGCTTGACATCTACCAGATGCCAACATTTGCAGGGGAGCGTCTCCCAACCTTCATCGAATGCTGATTGCTGCCCTCCTTGTTTTCCTCACGTTGCCCTCCACTTTCCCCCTGTGTCTGTTCTAGTTCCCTGGCATAGATTGAAATGTCTGGGCAGAAACGGTCGTTCTCTGTCAGGGGTTTCTAAACATATTACAGCTCTTCCCAAACTGCAGAATCTCATCTTGCTCCCGACTCCAGTCCACCTTTCTGGGTGCAGCAGTTAAAAGCAGGTTTTGTGAAGGGAAGTGGGCAAAGACAAACAATTAAGTCCTAAATGCATTTAATTTAAAAGTAACCCTGAGAGGAACGATCTCTTGGTCTGAAAGGTGAAAAATAATGAATTCTGGTTGTAAAAGAGGAGGGGTGTCATGAGCAGCCGTGAGTTCTAGTTCTGTGCACTGGCTCATCCCTTGCTCAGATGGAGATCACGCTCTGATCATTGTTCCCACAGAAGGGGGCTGGGGTGGGAGGCATGCATCCAGAGGTTCAGAGACCCTGGGCAAGGCGTGAGCTGGGGAGGTGCTGGGAGACATGAGGCGGGCAGTCCTGGTCACATGGGTGAATGGAGCAGTAGGCGCGGCCAGATGGAAAGCCAGGTGATTGTTCTGAGCTGCCCATCAGGTAGGGCCCAGGCAGAGAGAGGGGGGTGCTCTGCATGGCCCAAGGAGGAACAGGGCAGAAACCCGGTGCAGCTGGAGGAGCTAGGGAGCCGCTCCTGCTCTGTGGCCCTCAGCAGGGACGTGAGAGCGGGTGACTGCCTTTGCCATGACTGAGATGAAATTCTTTTTGTTGGTTTTATGTGAGAGCCCAGAGTGACATCAGGAAGCACCCCGGTCAGAAGGGAGAAACGTCCTAAGTTCCTCCGCAGACTGGAAGGAAACCTAAGGCGAGACTGCTCTAACTGGCTGGCCACGGGGGTGGAGCATCGGGGAGCCCAGGCGTCCTCACAGTGTATGGGTTTCACGTGCCCCTGTCCCACTGGGGCAAAAGATTGTGCCAAGCTCATCAAAAGTCCATGAGGTCAACCACAGTCACTGTGGCCCATGCACACAGTTCTGGTACAGAGTTTGGGGTACCTACCTTTTCTGGAATTACCCTATCCCCATTCCTTATTAACGACATCAGCTTTGCCAAGTTCCTTTATCCACAACCTTACACTGAAGCTGATAACAGCGCCTTCCTCAGAGGGTTGTTTGAGGACCACAGAAGTGAAATGCTCAGGACAGCGTCTGACACCTGGAAATGCTGCAATAGGTAGCAGGTGTTGCCACTTGTTCTGCGGGAGTGTACAAACTGCACACATTTATTCCTGAGAGAAAATCAAAACGGGAGGACTGGGGTCCTTCCGAGGAGTCCACCAGCCACACAGGTCACTCACCGGTTGCTCCTTTCTTTCCCTGCACACTGCTGTTCTCACCCTGTGCATTTTCCTGGTGGTGTGAAATAGTCAAATCAGCTTTTCCTGCGACTTAACTCATCTTAAACATTCAACTGGAAGATCATGTGTGACAATAACCTGTGGATATATTAAATATAAATGAAGAGGAAATGTTTCCCCGCCTGATGGCCACAATTTAATATGGTTCAGTATGTGTCCAGCACTTCCCAGATATTATCTCATTCATCCTTTGAAAACTTTTCAGGGAAGTATTATTATTCCTTATTTCTGACAGAGAGGAGAGAAGAGGAGAAGAGAGGAGGGGAGGGGTGGAAAAGAAAAGGAAAGGAAGGGAAGGGAAAATAAAGAAAAAAAAAAAGAAAGGACCTACATTGGCTTGTTTAGTTAGCTCCATTAAACCCGAATCATACAGAAGGCCCATGTGATAGCAATTCGGAGTGGACCTGGTAAAAAGAGCTGATCACCCCCCCCCCCCACACACACACACACACACACACACCAAAAAAAAATAAAGCAAAACACAACAAAAACACGTAAAGAGCGATAAGGCGTCCTCTTCCCTCGGCAAGGGCCCCCTCAGTGACACCTCTTGGTAAGTTCCGCCTGCCTGTCCTTAAAGACAGACTCCCCCCCCCCCCGCCCCCTGCGCCTGCCCATCCTCCCTGTGGTGATGATGGGGATGAGGTTGTGTTCTAACCTCATCTGGCAGGACTGAGCTTCTTTTTACGAGTATCCCCAAGCACCTAGACAACCCAGAGCATATGAGAGTTCACAGCATTACACTGAGTGAAAACAATGTTCTTCTCTACCTTATGAGTGTCCAAGCAAAATGCTACGAAGTTTCAAGCTTGCTTTGGAATCCTAGAAGAAGTAGTGGCCAAGTCCTTTGTGAGCAAAGGATCTGTAATCCAGGTGGTAAGACGTTAGAAGAACGTAGATAAAGATGCCCATCCCTATTCAACATGGTTCTGGAGGTGCACCGAATGCCAGAAGAGAAGAAACAGAAATGATGCGTATGGGTTGGAAAAGGACACAAACCGTCATTTGCAGATGATAGGACTGGCCACATTAGAAAATCCCAAAGAATTCACAAATTATTAGTAGTCATCAAAGAGGGTGTCAGAATTGGAGAGAAAAAGCAATCACCTAAAATTAATAGTATGTCTATTGACCAACGATAACCAACTTAAGAAATATAATAGAAAGAATAAAAAGGAGGAGGAGGAGGAGGAGGGGAAGACGAATAGGCCGATGCGTGAGGGAGGAAACAAAATGTGTTTTCGTTAAATACCTCATTGTCTTCGGAACTGCGTGGCGGGAGATGGAAATTCTGAGCGAAGCACACGCAGGGCCTCTTGGCCATATTTTATCCTGACACAAGGAAGCCTTGCGTAGCCGCAGAGACCAATGGAGGTCTCAGGCTGAGCTGGCACAGAGGGTGGCAGACATGCAGAAAGCAGGGATTAAACTGGATGATTTCTCTGACTCCCTCCAATCCTGACACAGTTTAGGATGCACACCCCAATCCATTCAGGAGGAAGAACGTACACACGTTGTGACCTTTTGGGGGGCTGCTGTGGGAACCTGTAAGACGCCTTCCAATACTTCTAGCCTCCGGGTGTTCATGCTCTTGCATGATCCCCTCCTCCTGAAAGCAGACTGGATTCACTGAGTTGTCTCCAACAAACAGAATACGGCAGAAGTGCTGAGCCATCTCTTCCGACATCGGTGATAAAAGGACGGTGGCTCCCTTCTCGGGTGCCCTCTGTCACCTCACACTGGCTAACTCCAGGAGAAGCTGGCTGCCAGGTTGTCAGGTGCCCTGTGGAGAGGTCTGCAGGGCAGAAAACTGAAGGAGGCCTCCATGGGAATCGAGAGCGAGTCCCACAGCCAGTAAGAGACGGAATCGGCTTAGGATCAGCTCCCCCGAGCCAGGACTTCAGGGGACAGTGCTGCGGGCTGGCAGCCAGACTCCTCCTCCACGATGGACCATAATTCAGGGGCGCCTTGCGAAGCTGCCTCCAGATCGGGACCCACAGAAACTGTGAGATAACGAATGTCTGCTGCTTTCAGAGGCTGAATATTTAGGTGATTTGTTACACGGCACTAGGTAACTAGCACGGGGGTCTTTTTAGACATAGCTCACACTCCGAATTTGTGTGTCTAGTCAGCAGCCTATATTTTTTACAAGGATTTCTAAGCTCAGCATTCTTAGAGTTCCTTCGGTGATAGTCACAATTTCTTTGGATTCTGGACCTCACCCTCCTCGTGTATCTAAACTGTTTGGAAGTAGGAAGAAGGTGCTACAGAGGCTGACTTAACCTTGGGTATACACACTGGTCTCAGTTGGACCTCCACTCGGAAAACTAGCTGGCCAGCTGACATGTCCCCTCTTATGTGCGCTCTGAACACACAGGTACAACTCTTAAGAGCACCAACCAGTGCCACCACCTGAAGGTCACCAGCACTCTGCGGCAGGCTTGGGACGGCAGCCGTGGCCATGCTTTGGCCGTGGTTTTAGTGTTCTCCATGATTCCACTCAGTGGTCCTGAGGTTCCACTGACACCTGGTGCTGATGAAGGCGTTTGACCTTGCTGAGTATTTCAGTGCCCGGTTCTCTCTCGGGCTGGGCCATGTGATACCGTGTTCTCAGCCTGTAACAGGTTTCCCCTTCGTCTTCACATTGCTGGATGCTCGTTCTTTATCTTTCTTCTTCGATACCACTTCCTTTGTGATGTGCCTCCTGGCCACTGAGCCCAAGGCTGAGTTTGGTGCTCATCCTCCATCCTTCAGTGATGCTCTGAACTTACCAGGCACCCTTCTCACTGTATGGTGTTACCTGCTTAAATCTTCTCCCCTCCTTAGACTTGAGGTGCAAGACCAGCGATCTTGTCTCTTTCGGTCACTGTTGCATCCTAAATACTGTCTCTGACGCCTAATAATTGAATGATACACATTTGTTCATTAGACAAATGCTCTGGACTCTTCAGGCCAAAAATTTCAGTTCTAAAACGTACCCAAGCACCTTACCGTCGAAACCTCAAAGAACAGCAGCCTGGATAAAGAACGCAGCAATGCAAGGCGGTTGGATTGCAAACGGACGCACATATTCCAAGGGAGGTGGGAGAAAGAAACGGCTGTCCAGATAACACAAACCATCCGACTCACTTCTGCTGCAGCTCGCTGGTGTGCGTGCCGGATGGGCCTGAACTAACTGGGTACTTGTCCCTTTTGCTTCGGTCCCTAAACTCTTTTACCTCCTTTACGTGGGGTAGTTGGCAAAGCTTGTCACTCCCACCAGGGAATGTGGATCGGTTCAAGGCACTGACCTTCCTCTTACTCGGTTTCATCCCTTTTAGTTCCATTTCATTTCTTTTCGTTTCAGCTGGTTCCCTTGGGTAAGGCAACTTTCTGCCTGCACCGGTCTTGCTGCAGACCCTCCGCGAGCCTCGGTGTCGGCTCCTCGCGCTGCGCGTGATTCCAGCTCTGAGAATGCTGATGTCCAACTGTCAGGATGTGATGGAAGGAAAGGCTTTCAACTATTTCCAGAAAAATGCTCATTCGTTTCTTAAATCCTCTTGTCTCTTGCAATTTATCTTAAACCGCGTGACGGTACAAAATAGCTACCAGAAGGTTGGTATTCCCCCATCTCTCTCTCTCGAGAAAAATAATTGTGAAAAGGGGAGTTAAAAAATCAATTTCAATGACTGGCTGATCCAATCAACAGGAGTAAGAATCGGGCAGATACCACCTGTATCAATCAGCTTTTGCTCTATAACAAACCACCCCAAAACTCAGCGGCTTAAAACAACATGTGATTTAGCTCACCGTTCTGTGGGTTGGCCAGGTGGTCTGCTCTGAGCTGGCCCAGTTGGTGTCTGCGGGTGGTCACTCCCATGCATTGTCTGCAGTTGGCTGATCGTCAGCTGGCGGCTGGATGGTCTGGAATGGTCTCTTACACGTGTGGCAGTTGACAGGCCGTCGGCTGCGTCTCCTTGGCGCTGCCCCTGCCCCTCAGCCTCCAGGGGCTGGTTCAGGCTCCTGTTCATGCCAGTCTCAGGGATCCAAGCAAAAGAGAGAAACGTGCAACAGGCAAGCGATGTTCAAGTCTCGGCCTGTTTCGCGCTTGCTAATGCTCCGCGTCTAAGCGAGATTCAGAGTGGAGAAGCAGGCTGCCTCTGAGTGGGATCACGAGGCAGCAGATTCAGAGAGAGAAGGACTGATGGCCGTTTTGACAGTTACCATATCATTTCCACACAACGCACCTTGTCCTGTCCTCGTGGCAGCCCGAGGAAGGAGCCTTTGTTTTTATTTTATGGGGGAAGCCACGGAGGCGTGGAAAGGTGCAGTGACTCATGGTCACACCACTGCCCAGTGGCCGAGCTGGGGTTTGGCCTCAGTCCCGCCTCACCCCGAAGCCTGGATTCCTAAGCGCCCTGCTTTGTGCCAGCCCCCAGTCCTGGCTGGTTGCTAACAGGTGGTTCATCTGAAAGCCAGGCTATTTTTTTTTTCCATGTATATAGGCAGCAGCCTCGGTCTGTGTTTATCAAATATTTTCAGAATATTTTGCAAAGATTATTTGCATGACCAGTTCAATCAAACCGCAAGCCCCAGACGTGGTTAGCCAGGCTCTCTTCTCCTGAACTTTGAAGCCCTGAAGCACTTTATGCTAATGTAACCTCAACTCCTCCAACTCCTTAGTGACAGTCCTTCCCACTTGCAAAGAGAAAGTATCTTCTTTTTTGAAGCCACGGAATTCTGTGGCAGGTTCTACCCTTGGAAGAGACAAGGCTCAGAAAATGAGCCCAACTCCCTTTTCAAGACCAGCGGGGCCAGGGAGGTGGCCTCTCCGCATAGGTAAGAAGCAGCCTCGAGAGCCCCTTCAGACCAGCGATGAACCACGCAAAACTAAAGGCAGAGCCTCAGCGAGCAGTTCCTCGGAGCTGGTGTTAGCTCGGTTCCTGTAAACAGGGTTTTTGCCTGACTCCAATGTCTGCTCCTCCTTCTTCCTCCCACGGCCCTGCCTTCCTCACGCCCCCCTTAGCTGCCCTGACACCCCCACCTTTTCTCCACTCGAGGATTCTTGCTTCTCACTCCTTCCATTTCCATTCCCTACAATCCAAACATCCTCCCCTGTCCTCCCCATACTTTTTTGGGGGGCTGAGGAATGCCACTTTGCCGTAGAAATGAGCCCCAGATATGCCTTCGGCTGCAGTTTGAAAAGATGAAGGACCCATGAGGTGAATTAAATGTACTTGATGAATCTGGTAAGTGTTTAATTTGAGGGAATAAAAACATTGTTTTTCTACTTACATATATTCTAATTCTACTCTGAAGTTTCCCATTGAGTAGGAATGAATTTATCTTCATCTGACAATTTTATGACCCAAATCAGCCAGCTCTGACCATTTATCTGATTTAAAATGCAACCAAAGTCCGGGACTGCTTTAACAGAAGTCCGAGCCTGGCTGACAGTGTTTGCCATCAACATCGATTTTTCATCGTATGCGAATTCCCCCGGCGTGCCTATCACGGCCTCCTGGTGAAGCTTGCGTCTTGAATGACCATTATTCAGCAATAGCAAATGATTCAGTAATGAAAATAAGTGCTTGGGTTTTTTTTTTTTTCTTCTTAAAGATTTATTAAAGCTCCTCGGAGGCTGTTTTTATAAAACCCAGCCCTTAGAGTGGCTGACCTTAAAAATGTGTTTATCTAAGCTATATTCCCCAAAACGTCGACCAACATGATAAATACTTTATTTAATGTTTCCTTAAATATTATTTTGTTTGGTTTAAACCCAAAGTAGAAACGTCTTCTCCCCAAAAGGAACACTGTCTCATTTTTGTATACAATGGAAACATTTGGGGACAAATAGAAGAAATATAATCTTTTTCACAAATTGTGGCTTACTCTGTGAACGCTGGTTAATCCGGGGGCTGCAGAATGAATGTTGTGAGGTTCGGGTGTTAAATTAGAAGCTGGGATTTTGTTGATGGTTATATGCTTATTTCAAGCATTTCCTTATCCTGGTAGAAAATAAATATCCACAAATAAACACAGCAAGTGGGGCCCAAAGGGATGATCGACAGAAAAACAGCCCCCACCCAAGCCACGAGCACCACGTTGTGTTCACATGGACAAAAGTTCTTTTTTCCAGAGTTTTGGTAAATCTAGAGCTTGGCTACATTGGCATCACCCTTGAGGAGAACTTGCTAAACGCTCTCCCTTCGCCTGCAGAATTGTTCCTCCACCCACAGGACTCGTAATCCCAGAATTCCTACCCCTGGACCACAGAGACAGGCCCCCACGGAAGCCAGACTACCAGATTCCACTCTCTGGGACTCCAGTTGGCCACGTCACACGTGGGCTCAGTCTGGGCTGATCATAATCCTGGGACACTTTTGAAAGAAGCCACAGGAGGAGGATGGGTCTCACTAGTTAGAAGCAAAGCCGAGGCTGCCCCGGAAAAGGCCCGACGACAGAAGAGGAGAAGGAGGCCAGCGGAGAGGCAGAACAGAGCCGTGGGGACGTGATTTCTGACTGCGCCCTGCAAGCTCCGGAATCCAGCCAGGCCTGACCATAAATCGCCCCCCTTGCTCAGGCTGTCTGGAATCAGGGTCTGCATGTCACCTCTTATAACCCAAAGAGTCCTGACTAATCCAGTGACTCAGGATGAGACAGAAGCAGCCCTCGGGGCATGTTTGTTTGTTTGTTTCTCCCTAGCTTTCTCTTGGTGACTTAGATTTGTGTCTATTTTAAATCCTACTTTAAGGGCCGCACGTGGTTGTTCACCCTCTCTGTGGTGTGTGTATGTGTGAAAAGTGTCCTACGGGAACAGGACGGCAGATTGCCTGGCTAGATTCTCTCGGGGAAGCGTGATGAGTACATCCCATATTGAGCAAGTCCCTAATGCAGGCTTGCTGATTTCAGAACATGTCTTCAGATGAACATTAAACATGGGTGTGTGCTCAGTGGCCTGGGAATTCTGAGTTTTAAATACAATTATAAAACTATTCTGGGAAGGTTCACTAGAGACGCACTGGACACCTTAACACTGTTACCCTTTGAACGACTGCTGTGTGCCATGCCTTGTGTTGAGGGTATTACAATGGACGGTCTCACTAATGCCTGCCAAAACCCTATGTGGTAGGCACCACTCCTGTTCCATTTCACAGATAAGCAAGAGATGCTCAGAATGGCTCAGAAATTTGCTGAAGGTCACACAAGGAATGAGTTGTAGAGGCTGGATGAAATTCCAGGTCTGTGGCATTCTATCTCCCCCACCCCCAAACCTTGGCCACTAGGCTGGAAAGTAAAGAGCAGAGGGGCAGCCACAGAAGATACCAGCTCTACCACCCAAGATTCAGGAGGGGCTGTTGAGAAGAGTCACCGGTAAGCGAGGAAGCCTGGACCTGGACTGAGACTGTTCCAGACTGACATCCTACGAAATCTTGGGTGCATCTTTTCATCCCTCTGAGCCTCAGTTTCCACTGTGGTAGAGCAGGCCAATCATACTGTAGTAGATCATCTCCGAACACAACTTCCCAGCTGTGTGGGCACCTGCCATTCCTTGAATCAAGAGGAGAAGTCTATTTCTCTCTCTTGGCCTATGAGCTGGACCGGGCACTTGTTTGGACCAATAGAATGAGAAGGAAGTAAATTCTGGGACTTCTAAGCCCATACCTGAAGCTTATGTTTCTTCTATCCCTTGGATCCCAGATTCTATGCCATGAGGAAGTCTGGGCAAGACGAGCAAATGATTAGAGGACGTGGGGGACGAGTGATCATCTTGAATGGTTAAGTCCTGACCAAGCTCCCAGCGAGATGCAGCCTCATGGAAAACTCTAAGCAAAACCAGCAGAAGAACCAGCCCAGCTGAACCACAGCCCTGTGAGGTAGTAAATATGGTCATGTTGAGCCATTGCACGTGGGGTGCTTTGTTAGGCAGCAACAGGTAACTAACAAACGTACCTCAGTGGGTTGTTGAGAGGACTCGACAGGCTAACGTGTCTGAGAGTGAGAACACCTCGGACAGTGCTCAGAATCCACGCATTCGGAACACGTGTGCTGGGCAAGAACTTTGTGCCCAACTCTGTTCGAGGCAGTTGGGATGCTGAGGAGACCAAGTCCCAGCCCTCTTGGAGCTTACATTGTAAGAGGAAGAATAATAAATATGCAAAAATAAATGATCGAATGCCAAGTACTGGTTACTGCTGTGAAGAGTTGCTGCCTAGCAACCCTGCATTGTTTGTGTGTGCTGCTGACCGCCCTCGGTTCCTGTGCCCGCAGTTCATTAGAGGACAGTGACGTCGGGTAGAAGGTAGAGCCTGACAGACAGAGGCCTGTTGCAGGTGGTGCGGCCCCCACTGGAGGGAGATGTGAGCAGACGTCTGACTGGTATGAGGCCTTCCCCAGTGTGCCCACGATCCCTGGAGCTGGCACCCATCCCCACAGTGTACTTCAATTCTTTGTTTTCCTCATTGATCAAGAGCTTTCGTGGGCAGATGGAAGCATTTCTCAATCAGACTCTCTGTGGTGTGGGCAGGGGTGGGCACCCAGTGGGTGCTCAGGGAACAGTCATCGACTGTATGAATGCAGGGCATGACCACCCACTACTTAAACTGCAGGTAAAGTCACTGAACTAAGAAGCAAGCCCAAAACATACCCTCTGCAGGAGACATGCGGAGCTGTTCAGCTCCCTGCTTCGTGGACACATTTGTCGGTGACTCGCCAACCCCATGTCCCCACTCAGCCTGAGGAAGCCCTGCATTCTTGGGCCCAGTTTCTGGGGACAGCTACCTGCCTTCACACACACCTGGGCCACACCCTCCATGCCCATCACTAGAAGGGAAATACCTACACACACCTACACCTCCATGAGCTAAACCCTCACAGAGCAGGGTGGGGATCCCCAGGGATGGAAAACCCTGGGGGCCTGGGCTCTAACTCCTCCACCCAGAAGCCAAACTGCAACTCCAGAGAAAACGCAGCGGGAAGGAAACTTGATGGAGTGGAGGTTTCTCACTGACCAAGAGCCCCAGGCCCCGGCCCCCCTCCTCTCTCCCTGGAAACAGCATCCCAGTTTGAAAAACAACCTGTCCCATTTCAAAGATAACACCTGGGTTGTACACAGCCACAGGCCAGCAGGGTGTGTGTTCCCTCCAAACCCGTCTTTATTCTTTGAGGGACCAGGCGTGTCCCTGAGCGGCTGCACACCCCACAAAGGGGCCTTGCTATTTGCTGCGCTGGGAGAGAAAGCCCATCCCGGGCCTTCCCCGATGGAGCCCTCTCTCTGCCTCTCTCCCTCTCTCCCGCCTCTCCTCCAGCTGCTCCTGGTTCAAGCTGCTGCCTGCCCCGGCTAATAATGCCTTGTCACGCAGCGACAGAATTATGGTCTCACACCCGTTTCACATGTCACAAATAATCGGGCTCCTTGCGCATCATATTGAAATTGTCAGGACTCTCTTACGCCTATAATTTGTGTGAGTTGATCATACTTGGGTAGATCAGCAGGTCACGACCTGTGCCCTTTAGCCCCAGCGGCTGGCTGAGAACGACCTACAAATCTCGTGACAGGGACAACAGAGAGGGTATGAACTGTGCAATTGCTCATGTCTCTCAGCTGCCATGGGAAAGCGCTCTTTCTTTTCGCCATCACTTTAGATGAACTAACGTGGCGCCTTATGTCATCCTGCCTTAATTTCTTCACATCTGTTTTCCCCACCCCCACCCCCGACATTTTTTTAAGCACTTTTGGATATTTCTAATGTTTTTTTCTTTACCACAAGACATTTCGGTGCCAAACCCAAGTGTCTTTCTTCCATGTGTTTTAAATAAAAGCCTCCAGCGTCTGTGATCAAGCCAGGAGACCCCACTCGGTGTCCAGCCCGACTGAACAGCGCTCTCCCTTGCCCTAGCAGTGGGCTCCGTCCCTCTGGCAGCTTTATGAGCTCCTTCGCTAACACTTTATTGGGTAACACGTTCACAAATAGTGTTCCTGAGCCTTTGTTTCCATTAAGGTACAATGTGTATCGTCAAGTTCATTTAATTCACTGCTTCATATTTTATACACGGTATGGCTGACCGAGACCTTTAATAACTAATACTGGAAAGAGGGTAATGAAGTTCAAGCTGCTTTTATTACCTGAGATCTTCAATAACTGGCTTCTTAAACAGTCAGGGAAAGAGAAGCAGGACAAGCAAGGTTTCGGCCAGAATGATGTTCTGCAGACACACTGGAGTGAGATCCAGAATAAAAAGGTTTTGTGGGAGTCTCTCTTCAGGGGAACTGCTGTATGTGAGGTGCCCAGAGAGTGGTCAGCGCTCGTCTGGGTTTCAGAAAGAGAAGGTGGTGTGGATGTGGATGTGGACATGGATGTCCACTCTGGCGGCTTCCCTTTCTTCGGCAAGCCACCCACCACTGCAGAGAAGTGACAGTGGGCTGGGAACTACAAAGGCAGAAGGCAACATCTGCCTTCCCATGCTTAGATGCCAGGGAGTGAGGACCATGCCGTCTGCGGGTGTGAGAGCAGGTGTAAGGGCCACGGGTGAATGGAAACCAAATGAGCCAAGCTCTCAGTCCACAAGCACAAGGGACATGCCTTTAATTTCTGAAGCATCGACGGAGGGCCAGGAACCAAGGATGACCAGCAGCGCACGCAAACAATACAGAGTTGCTGCGGATGCAAAGCCGGGTTCCCTTTACTGCTCATCACCAGGTTGGGGCAGGGAGTGGGCTGGGGACGGGGTGGGACAAGAAAACACAGTGTTCAGGTCGTAACTGTGCAAGTCCAAAGGCCACGTACGAGGCAAGTTCAAAGTGAATGTGGGTGGTTGGTCTTAGTTCTCTTTGCTGAAAGAGTTGAGTGGGACAGGTAGACAGACAGAGATTCGAATCCAGCACCACCTCCGACCAGCCTGGTGACCTTGGCCAGTTCCCTCGACTCTCTGGGTCTCCGTCTCCGCGCCTGTATAGTATCTGTCACACAGTAGCTGCTGGACATATCTGAATTTTGTCTCAGTCCAGAGTCTCACTTGTGAGCAGAGTAGCCGGATGGCTAACTTAAGCGGACAAGGAATTTATGAGAAAAATCTGGGGTGGCTCAGAGTCTGCAGGACAACTGGAGAACTGAGATGAACGACGGCACCCAGGGGGCTGGAGAGCGAAGAGCCCGGTCGGGGTTGTGCCTTGGGCGTTGTCTGGTACGATGCGACCCTGGCACCACAGCCAGCACTCGGCTCCAGACTTATCTGTGGACCTCTGCCTTGCTCCCTCCGGATTCAGAGTCCAGGCGGCCCTCGGAACGGCCAGGCCCAGGTCACATGGCCATGCGGAGCGGCCGGAGGACAGGAAGAGGATATGCTTAGGAACCTTGGAGGATGCTCACCGTGATCAGTGAATTCCGAGCCAAGTACTCTCTTCATTCTCATTCTCTGCCCAGAGCTGGGGGGCAGGGGGGTTCCCATTTTTGGTTTTACTCCCAACCACTTCAATGCAGTGCACAGTTTGGTTTCCTTTTCAGCAGAGGGAAGGGGCAAACAGCCAAGCCGTCTGATGGGCTTGTCCAAAGCCACTTACAAGCGACCGAGTGTGGAATGAAACCCACACACCTCTAATCCCCACTAAGCGGCGTCCACACCGGCTCCTGCCGCAGCGCGGGAACACGCAGAGGAGAGGGGACAGCGGCGGCTTCCCCAGGAGCAGGGAGCGCCGGTCCCCAGAGCGCAGTCCCATCTGTCACCGTGAGACAGAGCTTTGAAGAAGTGCCTTTGGCTGGAGCAGCAACATGGCGCCTGGGCCAAGTGTCTGAACAAGGAGGAAATGGAAAAGTGTCTGGGAGTTCCCGCTGCACACTTCATTACGGAGCGGTCCCGTTCTGGGCACTGAGCTAAGTGCTCTCGTGGCATGATTTCACCTGAGAGTCCAAATCAATCAGGGAGATCGCTATTGCTGTCCCCATTTCACACACGGGGATGCCACGGCCCGGGGGTGAGGGGCGGGTGACAGAACGTGGGCACGCAGGGGACCTGGGCTCCGAGCTCTGCCTCAGTGCAGCACATGCCCACAGATGTCTCCGGGGGCTGGCGGCATATGAAAAGGGAATCTGAGGACACAATACCAGGGGTGCTTAAGAAACGCCTGATGATCTCATAATCTCCAAACTGGTATTGTTTGGGCTGAGGGATCAAGAGACAAAAAGCTGAGGAATATTCCATGATCTGGAAACTTTCAGTTCCTTTAATATGAAAATGCTCGACATTAAGTATTAAAGATGTAAGGATTCGGAGGTTGCAGGAGGCCAAGGAAGATTAAGAGCTGCTTTCCCCAAATGAAGTGCACAGCGTATCCATTACAGGGCTCGGAGACTTCCCTCCCCGCCCCGCCCCCACCCTCCCCACTTAATAGAGAAAACACTGAAAACTTTGAAGAAATGCGTTCTTTGTTCTTTAAGTTCCATGATTAATTAGGTATAAGCCATGTTTCAAAACGTTTCGTCATTTATTTGTAATTCTCCCCAGAGCGTGTACAGTAACTTGGCTCAGAACTCACAGGTTACATTGCAAATGCTACTCATATGCTGAAACTTTTTATGTTTCCTTCCCTTCCCTTCTCTGCTTTCCCCCTTAATACTGGAGTCCAAGAACAAAGCTGGATTTAACCCCAGAGCACAGCCTGCTCCGTATGGATCTCCACGGCCTGTCACTAACCCCAGGAGGGGCACTGGAACTGGAAACAGCCAGGGGGCTGCCTTGTACCCACACATGGATGGACACTTGGGGTTGCCCAGGCCCCCAGTCAAGCAAAATGTTCATTTGTTTCAAGACCATTTTCATCCAGGTGCCCTTTCCAGGACTAGCCCCCGAGTATAAACTACTTAGAAATGCATGTGTTGGGGACCACGTGGACTCCAACTGTGGGGCTCCGACTCAGCTCCTGGAGTTTCATTATTCTTATCTGTAAAACACAGGTAACAACCTCAGTCCATTGGGTCAGTTCTAGGACTGACTATGATTTAGCATAGTGCTTCATTCAGAGTGTGCTCTCCGTGGATGTCCACGGTTACTTTTATTATTGTCAGTCTGGCCCAATTCCCCACCCCAAGCACGCGCTCGGCACCCGCATGCATACACACACACACACACACACACACACACACACACAGGCTGTTCCTTCTTACCTCTATCAGACTTACTACTGAGGCCACCCCTCACTCTGGAATACCTTTGTTTCCATACCTTTCCTTCCCCTCACTCTTGTCAAAAAGAATACTCCTCCTCCCAAGCTCAGATTAAATACCATCACCTCCTCCTAGAAGCCTTCCCTAGAAGTGCCAGGAAGAACCAGTTATTTGCCCTGTGCTTGGAGTCCTCACTTTGCGGACTCTTAGAGCGAATTAGAAACCTTGGTCACTCTTACAGACTTCGTGCGGTCAAGGCTGAGGCCTGGTCTCAGTAAACTTCATCTGCCTGGAGTTTAAAAGTGTGCTGGGTCGGTCCACTAAGTGTATTACTTTTCTAGGGCTGCGTCAAAGTGCCATCAAGTAGCTTAAACAACAGAAATGTGTTGTCTCACAGTTCTGGAGGCCAGAAGTCCAAGATCAAAGTGCCAGCAGGGTCAGTTCCTTCCCAGGGCTGGGAGGCGGGATCAGTTTTAGGCCCCTCCTAGCTTCTGGTGCTTTGCTGACAATGTCTGTTATTCCTTGACTTGCAGACGCATCACCTTTTCCATCTCTGCTTTTTTCTCCTTGTGTGTATGTCTGTCTATGTCCAAATTTACAAAATTATATTGGATTAAGGCCCACCCTAATGACCTCATCTCAACTCGATCATCTACAAAGACCCTATCACCAAATAAGGTCACATTCACAAGTACTGAGGGTAAGGACCTCAGCATCTTTATTGGGTGGACACATTCAACCCATGACACATAATTCTCTATGCCATAGTTAGTTACCTCTACTGTAAAATGAAGAAAATAATAGTTAGGGTTGGATGGGTAACAACTCTAAGTCTGTGTGTGGAGTCAGGAGGTAAGTCAGAGTCCCATAGGCTCATTCTGTTCCTAATTACAGCAGAGACAGATCACCAAGAATTCTGGGAGAGTCTCACCATAGTAACACCCAAGCCTGTCTTTATCACAAAAATCACACTGGCGGTTCTCAAGCCTGGCTGCCACTAGATTTACCTGGGAATCCCAAAGGCAAAAACAGAAGAAAAAAAAAATAACAATGCTGGGGGCAAGGAAAGGCAAAGTCAGTCTGTCTTCAAACATCATTGTTTTAGGTGCAACCAGGCTTGAGAACTACTGTATTAGACTAAATATATCAACAACCCATATAGCTTTCCCTGGTCTAGCCCAAGAGGTATTTTTGGTTTGGGGGACTTACAGTGTATTCAGGGTGTTTAAATGACTCTTAAAAAATTAAACTGGCCTCTTTTGTAGAATTCTATAAGGAATGAATATAGAATGTTAAAATTCTCCAGATGGCTGAAATTAAGGAGAAATATACTCTCTCCTAAAATATGCAGCCGTTGCCTTATTGCTGCACTACTCGTGGTAAGACCAAGTCTTGCCCAAACGGAGAGGCGTAGGTGGGCTAAGGCTGCAGTGTCACGTAAGTGTAAACACTTTGAGATCCCAGGGGAGAAGATGTTATAAGTTAGGACACCTCTGTCAGCTATGCCCAGGCTTATGCTCAGTCTGGCTGATGGTTCAGCATGGACTGGGTATATTACTGGTGCCTGGAATTTCAACCGGAGAAATGAGCTGATGTCCAAGAAGTAGTGTAGCCCCCCTTATCTGAGGGGATACGTCCCAAGATGCCCAGTGGATGCCCGAAACTGCAGATACTACTCAACCTTATATAGTCTATGTTTTTTCCTATACCTAAATACCTATGACAAAGTTAATTAATAAATTAAGTACAGCAAGAGACTAACAATAATAACTAATAATAAAATAGAACAATTATAATAATATACTTTAATAAAAGTTAGGTGAATGTGGTATGTCTCCGTCAAGATATCTTATTGGACTGTACTCGCCCTTTTTTTTTTTTTTGGTACATGCCCCTAGCGGGAACCGAACCCGGGACTCTCTGGTCCTCAGGCTGAGGCTCCAACCGCTGAGCCAAACTGGCCAGGACTGTACTCGCCAGGGCTGTACTCGCCCTTCTTGTGATGACGAGGTGAGATGGTGCAATGCCTGCGTGAAGTCGGGAAGTGAGGGGATGATGGTGACGGGCATGGTGACGGAGCGTCAGGCTACTATTGACCTTCTGACAGTACAGCAGACAAGGAATATAAACTAGCACAGATTTCCTTTTCCTTCATCACAATTTCACCGACAGAAGATTTGTTCTTACCATAGATCTTAGCAAGCCCAGCATACGCTATTTGTTCTCTCCGTATTAAGTCGAGAACTTTCACCGTTTCACTTAAAGGAAGCATCGGTCGCTGCTCTCTGGTGTGTCACAACAGCCAGCACCCCCGCTCCTGCACTTTGGGGCTTTTCCTAAGTAAAGGGTCCCGTGAACACAAGGTTTACTTGATACAAAGACAGTCTACCTGATAACCTGGATGGCTCCTCAGTGACCAAAGGGCAGGTAGTGTATACGGTTTGGATACGCTGGACACAGGGATGATTTATGTCCCGGGCAGCTCGGAGAGGGACATGCGCGATTTCATCACCCTACTCGGAGTGACACGCAATTTAAACTTATGAATCGATTATCTCTGGAATTTTCCATTTAATATGTTTGGACCACAGTTGGCTTCTAGTAACTGAAACCATGGAAAGCGAAGCCGCCTGTAAGAGGGACTACTGTCTGCAGACACCTGGAGAAAAATGAGCAGTCCACCGACCAGACTTTTGGTGGGACGGCGGGAGCGCCGGTAATGATGGTAATAACAGCAAACCCTCACATGGGTATACCGTGTGTCTGAGGGTCGTGCCAGCGAGGCCTGTAGTCCTACTCAATTTGCATACCAAGTTCCTAACTGCCGCCATCCCAGTTTGAATACGGGCCTACTGGATGACTATATTCTTCCTCGTATCTTAGAAATATAAACACAAGGAGGAGTCTTTGGAAATCAAATACATCTCTATTTGGGGTGTTTTATTAAAGAGCCTGGAAGGACAAAACATGCCTGAAGTAGTGTTTCAATCTTTGATGAGCTGAGGAGCAGATGCCTGAGAAACGGGAAAATAACGAGCATGTAGGCCCTGTAAAAGGACTGGAGAATTGCTCGTTCTGATCAAATTCAGTTTTCTTATTTCAGAGGGAGTTGGGGGAGGAGGAGGAGAAAATCGGATCGTCATTCAGGACTAACTGCACGGGGAGTTGCCGAACCTGCAGACCCCGGGGATGTAAATAACACAGCTGTGTCTTCACTCCAATGCAAACAGTCACGCAAATAACCACTGACCGATTGCCACACGTTTGCCCTCGGTTTGACTGCCCTGGTCATAGCAGAGAGGGTCCCGCGGATGGGGAGAAGGTACAAAGTTTGCCTGGGTCACATGAGTGACGCTGGTGAGGAGCCCTCGTCTGCCAAGAAGTTGATCGCCGGTATTTATTTGGGTGCAAACCAAAGCAGAATAATGGGAAAGGGGGTCCTTCATGTAAAAGAAACTCAAAAGCTTTACAGACTGAATTAGGTGTAATCCTTATGGGATCCCTAACAGCTCATAAATAACTTTTAATGAGGTTTCCAGCAAGTTAAATAGCACGTGGGGGGAAGGTATTCTTTTTTATTTTTGTTATTTTGTTTTCAATAAAGCACATACTTCATATCGCTGTTTTCCAAACCCATAACCGAAAGAAGGGGAACTATTTCAATAAGAAGAGATTAGTACTGAAACTATTTAATTAACTGATAGGGACAGGAAACACTTGAATATGTCATTGAAAATTCTTGACATTGACCACTAATCTATGGAAACTTATAGAGCTGAGTCTAAAGCATGTTCCGGAGTTAAGCAGAGAAATAAATCAAGGTTTGCAAATGTCATTTAAGTTTTCACCTGTCCCACGATTCAAAATTATTGGCTTCCCAATGAAAAGCATATGTTGTGTCCCTTGCCTGGGGAGTAGTAATGAAGTGAGGCAGACACTCTCCAGCTCTCCCTCCCATCGTGCCCCTCTTGATTTCCCATCGAGTGAAAATAATTACTGTATCCTTAAGGGAGCGCTTCCCTGCGTCTGGTCTCCCGATAAGCACTGCCATGCTGGCTCCCCAAGCCCTGCCCCTCTTCCTTGAGGGACCACGGTTTGATTTATGAGAAAATAGTTGGCAAATTGCAATGTCCATCTTGATGGATGACATCATTTGGACCATTTTGCTGATCATGTATGACTACCTTTTTTTGTTTAGCCCGGTTGCAATTGATCCGCAGCTCCAACAGCTGAAGAAGGGGGGGAAGTAGCAATTGCCTGTTCTTGGAGCGATCACCAAGCAGAAAGAGTTCTGGCCTTTTGTTCTCTTGAAACCCACAAGTGATGCTCAAGCACTTTACAAAGCGCTCTCGTGGGCGTTGTCCTAGAAGACCCAAACAAAGGCCCTTGGAGGCAGTCAAGACAGGTCTAGTGTTCCCCACTGGCAAGATGAAAAACATGAAACTCAGAGAGACTGAGTGCTTTGTCCAAGGTCACACAGCTAGTCAAAATCAGGGGTTCAAATCTTGGTCTTTTGACTCCAAAGCAAGTGCTCATTTCTCTTCTCAGTGGAAACAGGGACGCAGCTTTAATGACAAACTCCAACCCCCTCTGTATTGGGCTATTAAATCTCACCTTCCCCGTCCCAAGTTATTGCAGTAGCTCCTAACTCACCTCCAGACCTCCACTACCTTCCTTCCCATCTCTCCTCCTGGCCGTCACCACATGGTCACTCTACAGAAACGCACCCAACCATTCGCTGCCTGTTCAACAACTTTAAATGTCCCCCATTCTTTATAACTAGCCTCTGAAAACGTCCATCTCATCCCCTCTAGCGGGAAAGTTAGGGAGGTGGGGTGGGGGAGGGCCAAAGCTGTCTGCTTTGAATTTCTTTAAAACCTCACATATTCTCTTAAATTTTAATATGGATATTTTTATTTCACTCAATGTAGCTTGGGTTTGTTTATATTTAAAAACAGTAATGTATCTCTAAAAGTCTTTGAGTATAGTTGATGCCCCATAAGCCTGCCTCATCTTTTTGCCTTGGCTCTGTGTACTCCCCAAGCCCAGGGAGCAAGTCCAGGGCTTTGGCAGAGACCATAAGGCCCTCGTCGAGCTGGTCCTACCTTCCTCCTTCTAGCACTCACTCCCAGACCCCTTACACGACAGCCACCCTGATCTCCCACACCTCGGTGCCTCTGCACACGCGGTCCCCTCAGCCTGTAAGTGTCCCTCCCTTTACCTCGAAGCCCAGCGTGCACAGCAGTCCTCGGTGCCGTCCCTTGTGCCCCGGGATGAGGCTGTGGTTCTATCCTCTGCACCCCATTCATGGTTGCAGTTAACCCTTCGGGTGCTGGTCATTTGTGGGTGAGTGTGGTTCCCCACTAACCCAAGTGCTGCCGCCTGTCACCCCCATCGTCATCTACCAGTGCCCCGTATACTTGGCACAAACAAGGCAGTATATAAATGCTTGCAAAATAGTAAAAGATACTAACACACTTCCCACTAGGAGATTCGTTTTTAGAAGACAGCCTAACCTCGGTTGCTTATATTATAAGTTTGTAAGAGCCTCTACACACCTAAAAAACTGCTCCGTGCCTTTATTTTGCCTATGCCATGTGCATGGAATGACTTGATCGTCATGGTTATGCCATGAAGCCGGCAACACAACCCCAACTTTGTCCCCTTGCCATAACTTCGGGGTGAAGTCCTGGCACTGGACCTGCACTGTGTGAGCTGAGTGTCCGCATCTGTAAAACGGAGGATGGTGGTAGGATGGAGAGGCAGGAGACTGTGGAGAAGGGCAGGAGCTCCAGGATCGGCCGACCGCTGCCCGTGGGCCGAGTCCGACCCAACACCTGCTTTTGCATGGACTGTGAGCTAAGAATGGTTCTCATAATTCTACGTGGTTTTAAAAATTAAAGAGTAATATGTTGTGACCCATGAAAATGATATGAAATTCACATTGTAAGGTTGGTCAAGTTTTACTGCAACACAGCCCTGCTCGTGGGCTTGCATACTGCCCGTCACTGTTTCTGTGCTACAGCAGCCAAGTTCGGGAGCTGTGCCGGGGCCATTCAGCCCACCACGCCGCACATACTTAGTAGGTGACCCTTTACAGAAGTTTGCTGAGCCCTGACCTAGGTTCAAATCCCACCTCCGCCCTATGAGCTCTGTAAACATGGGAAGGTGACTTAACTTTTCTATGCCAGGGTTTCCTCTACTGTAAAATGGAGATTATAATAATCTCTGCAGAGCCTTATGAGATCAATAAAGTGCTGGTCAGGCCCCAGTAACTGTTAGTTAATATTCCTGAGCTACGATCCCTGTGGGCTGGAATTTGCCAAGCAGTGGAGTCAGGGTGAGAAGGGGGTGCCGGTGCCAGCTACGTGCAGAGTCCCAACTTGACGTAATTGGAGAGGCTGAGATTCAAGTTGTGAGCCAGACTGAGTTCACAGAGAAAACCAAGGGCCAGGGCAGACACACAGGACAGTCTCTGAAGACCTTTCCGAAGGGCCCGGACAGGACCAAGGCTGGGATCCCAAATCCAAATTGGGTTTATATGGGACCAGTGAGGAACAAGCAAGGAGTGGGAGTAGAAGGTTCTGGAAGATTCCTCAGGCCCCAGACAGAGCTCCACGCAAAGACTGCCTGAAAGCAACAGGCATGCCATTCCCATTTGCCAACGAGGAGACAGACTCTCCGCGTGGTGGAACGACTTGCCCCAGAAAATACAACGTGTAGATGACGGAATTCAGGGTACCAAGTGTCCAGACCAGGAATTCTCCCGCCAGCTTTCCCACCCAGTGTTCAGGTTCAAATCCTTTGGTGGCCCTCACGAACATCATGGAGTCTAAAGGAAACCTCATGCTTCTGTTGTGTTTTCTCTTGTTGTTTTCCAAGGACATAAAGTTGTCCTCTTGTTTAAACCATCAAGCACTAATGTATTTTCTCCCTTTCCACAGTCAGAGGCCCCGCTGGGGGTGCGGCAGGCTTTCAGCCGGGTCTCCGATGGGGCCTCGAGCCTCCAGGGGCGATTTTCTCACCTCGTGCAATGACAACCTGCAAATGGCAAATGGTTTCTGATTGGAGAGTGGCGGGGATCCAAGACGCATCGAAAGAAGTTGAGAGGAAAGCAGGCTAAGAAAAGCAACAAGTAATTCAAGGGTCTAGGCCACACATAAAGCGGTGGGCTTCAACAGAGACTTGATAAGAAACATCTTTATAATGTCTACATATCTTCAAAATAAGACTCCAGATCCACAGCTTCTGTTTATTACCCCTGACAAAGGGGATGGCTGAGGAAGACTGAGTTCAGAAAGGCGTCCTCCGAGGCAGGGGGAGCTCCATTCTGCTGCAGAGCCTCGCGACACAGAGTGTTTTTCCTGCTCTGTCGAAAGTGGGGATTCTTGTTTATTTGACGATCTTTCTTCCTCGGACATTGTATTTAAACAAGTGTCTCCTTTTGGTCCAGGGTTTCTTCAAATTTATTTACAGAAGAACTTTTGCTTCCCCCTTCTAATCTGTTTTTCATATTTTGGTGAAAGGGATAATATATAAAATTTTACAAGGGTTTAGCTTTCTTTACATTTCCTCAACGTGGGCATCTGGTGTTCCCATTAAGCAAGTGATGCCCATTCATAGACTCACCCCATCTTTAATTCATGCGAAGGAGCAGCGCAGTCATTTGAAAGCTACACTGCCTTCCGATGTCTTTTAGAAAAATTTTTTTTTAATCTATCTAGCATTCCTCAGTTAGTTTATTCTACTCACATCTTTAACTTCCAAAGTTTCCCCTTGTAGTCTCTTTTCCCAAATGATAAAGTCCATAGCGTTGTTATTTTCTGGATTCTGCCCAAAGCATGCTTTTTTGTGTGTCCTATAAGTTTCTCACTAAGACCCATCTGAATTTTAGGTTTTCAGGGCTGAGGAAAGAGTGAGAACAAGCGAGCGGACTGCACACAAAGAGTTTCTCATTACGCATTACAATGACCCTCAAAACACTATATTCCTGCTGAGAGTGCCTCCGATTTGTCAGACTTCGGAAAGTTCGAATTAGAGTTTATAATCTCCTGAAAGTGATGGAAACTCAAAGGTTGGCTGAGTTCCTGTGATGTCATCAATACATTTAATTATGTGAGAGAAACGTTTGGATAGGATGCATGGAAATGCACGCACACACACACACACACGTGCAAAATACAATAGTTCGACCGCGGGCCGAGGGTTGAATGCCAATTTCAGAATCTTCGCCTAAAGAAGTCTTATCTATAACCTCTTTATGATGCTTTTATTATTGTCGTTGGTAATCATAACAGTTTAAAATAGAAATAGCAGTTTGGGCAGAAAATATCGTTGTTCCTGATTTGATCTGGACAGGGATGCTATGCTCAAATGAGGTTTGGGGTAATTTGCATTTCTCTAATACGCTGGTACTACAAGTTTCTCCTCAGAAGTGTTCTGCATGTCAGGGTTTTACTTATATACAGAATCCATTTAAATTGACAGGCTGATGAATGACCTGCCCAGGTAATATAGAAGACTGTGGGTAAACATATTGGGTGCAATGTATTTTAATGATGTCTAAACAGTCAGATGCTGGTACACCTAGCTGGGAAAGGTCTGTTGAAACTGAACCTGCTTGTTTTCTTCAAGTTTATTCGTAGTAATTTATGAGTTTGAATGTGGTCTGCAGGTTTGTATTTCCTGTGGTGGGCCCTCCCTTGGAGTTGAGTTGGGATTTTGCTCCTTCAGACTGGCAAACAAGTTGCCTTGGATTTCAGTAGTTCCTGGAAGTGATAGTCCCTCATAACAATTAGGTCCCACAGAATCCGAGTGAATCACTTATTCTCCTGATGCCTCTGAGACCCACGTAGCCCCCCGTGTTCTGGTCCTGGGAACAGTCCTTAGGAAAGAAGCGTGGTTTAGTGGATCACCTGTGTGAAATTACGTGATGCAATATCAAATACATAGCATCACTGATGCTGTGTTTTAGCCCAACATGTGTCTTGAACGCATCAAGCCTTTAGACATAGTATCCAGCTCACAAGGAGTACAGAGGACAGAGGAACACACGACACCCCACCACAGGGAAGCAACCAGACAAGTCTAGACAGTAGGACGTGCCACAGGACCTCTGGCCTGACCTCTTCAACAAGTCAGTGGCATAGAAAAGAGGAGATCCTAGATTCACGTGCTTTGGAAACCATAGCAACTAAAGGCAGCGTGCAATCCTGGTTTCCACAGAGGTTTGGACAGCACCTATAATGGATGTTTGGGGCTCATGTAAACACGGCCTGGCTTGTAGAAGAGATGAAAATTTACTGATTTGGAAAAGTGGAGATCGTTGACAGAAAAAAAAGTAGATTACCAAAGAGAATGTATAGTATGATTTCACGTTGGTTAAAATAAAAAACATCCGTGTGTGTGTGTGTGTGTGTGTGTGTGTGTGTGTGTGTGTGTGAATATCTGGAAGGTTATGCACACATATACTAAATTACATTGGTGATCTGGGGGGTGGGTGTGTGTATTAGTTTCCTATCACTGCTGTAACAAATTTCCACAGACTTAGTGGCTTAGAACAACACACATTTATTATCTTACAGTTCTGGAAGTCAAAAAACAGTTTCTCTGAGCTAAAATCTAAAGCTCCTTCTGGAAGTTCCAGAGGAGAATCCACTTTCTTGCCTTTTCCAGCTTCTACAAGCCGCCTGCTTTCCTTGGCTCGCAGCCCCGCATCACTCCAGCCTCTGTCCACGGTCACACGCAGGCTCTCTGCCCTCTGCCCTCACCATCACATCGCCCTCCAGACTGACCTTCCTGCCTCCCTCTGAAAGTGACCCTTGTGATCACACTGGGCCCGCCAGATCATCCGGGATAATCTCCCCCCTCACGATCCTTAACTTATCGTATTTGCCAAGTCCCTTTACTGTGTCAGGCAGCAAATGCACAGCTCATGGGGATGAGGACATGCGTATGTCTGGGGAAGACGGCGACATTCTCTGGCCTACCATATTCGGCATGGGCTTTCCTCAGTCTATTTTTGCTTCTCTGTGTTTTCTGATTTTATCCAGTGCACATGTCTTAGTTCTTTAATATAAAAAGCTGGATCACATATTTCTCTTCCCACCTGAGAACGCTGCTGGTTCCCCTTGGTGAGCCTCGACATGCAAGGACTAAAAGCACTGCCCCACAGAAAATGATGCAGCGGCACCAGGGAAGGGCAGGACACGGCAGGTGCTGGTGAGCCCCTCCATCCAGCACTGGGCATCAGGAAGCCTTGTTCTGAAGGGACTGGGTTGCACTCAACACCACCCCCAATGCCAGGTGCCATCATTGCTTAAGGGCTTCGAGTGTGCCATGCCCTATGCTCAAAGGATTACCTCAACCCAAAGTGTGGGCTCTATTTTCCATAAGAGGACACTAAAACTCAGGTAGACTAAGGAACTTGCCCAAGGCCACAACCAGCCTGTTACAGAGTCAAGTTCCAAACCCAGAGCCTAAGCTCTTAACTTCTACGCATATTTTCACTGGCGAGACCTCCAGTCATCCCTCCTTAACCACAAGCAAGAAATCTGTCTCTCCTAGAGTTGAAACTCAGGGAGTTTAGGCAGGAAGAGGTCTTCTCTATGACCCAGCCCAAGATTCCTATTGTACAGATGAGCAAACTGAGGCCCACGTCAGTGCAGCTAATCAGTGGGAGAAGCAAGAATAGGACTCAGGGCTCCTGGCTTTCTGCCTGCTCAGGGCTCTTTTTACTTAACTGTGGGTCCCCATTTTGTGTTCATTGTCCATCTGCCTAGCTGCCAGAAAAATAATCCTTTGTCCCAAAATTAGAAGAGATAATAAGAAGTGAGATAGCTTGGACTGTGTCAATACCTATGACTGGGATGCTAAGCTTCCGCCTCCAGGAAAGCAGCTCAGACCAAACCTCCCCTTCGGTTACTTCCCCTCCATGGGGCCCAGCTGAAGAGAAGACAGTGTTTGCACAGGAGCTGGATCCCTGATTGCCATACTGGATGTGACACCTCCCACAACCAGAGAGGGCCCCAGTGATCTCCCAGGAGACCAGAGCGCTCCACTACCCTTGATCGCAGGCCACCTGTGCCCGAGCTTTCATTCCGTCTCATCTGAAGAAGCCCCAAAGGACAGGCAACTTGGCACTTAGGTGAGTAAGTGGCCTGGGTTTGTAGAGGATGGCATCACGGATCCTGATGGCATCTGTCTTGGGGTACCAGTGCCAATGCCCCAGCCCACTGAAGGCAGCCAGAGCCTGCACCAACTCTGCTCACGTTGGAGGCAATGCTAATGGCGTCAGTGACCCGTCCCCCCAAGGCTGCCAAAACCCTTAGCACTGAGGCCTTTGCTGTCTTGGGTGTCCGGTGCCTTCTCTCTGTTAGGTCCCACAGAGGCCCCGTGGAGGCAAAATGAAAAGACGATCTCAATGAGAGAATCCTATCCTTTCCCCACCACTGACCCACTGGCCCTAACCCGTGGCTCTCACTATCTTTTTCTTAGGAAAAGCTGATAACCGGGCAGCTTCTCAATTCCTCATAAAACAGACCTTGGGAGGAAACAGCCCACCAGTCTCCCAACAGACCCAAATGTGCCTGAATCCTGCATTCTGCTATTTTCTACTGCATGGCGTGAGCCAAGAACGATTCCACTGACAATAACGCTACTAACCCACATGCACTCAGGACACCGCAGGAAAGCAAATTCCTTCTTCAAGACTACACCTCATAATTTTTTTTCGTTAGCCTTCCGATCATTTGTAGCAGGTAGCAGGTGTCAAAGGCCTAAGAGCCACGTGTGGGCAAACGCTTGAAACTGAGAAGTCTCTTCCAAGTAACTTAATTCTCTTCGGCAGATCTGGAAAAACCCTTTCTTATTCCATTTTCGGGCGAGAGTTCCAGGGTTTCTGCATTTTGCAAATGGAGAAAATGCCCACGAGAAAGACCATGGCATCTCCCAAGGCTTTCTAGAACTCGGGTCTCCAGCCGCCCCCGCCACCACACAGGCTCCTCCCTGCCCTCATTCTCTGTCGCAGTTCCTTCCTGGCAAACACAAACCTACCAGCCAGGCAGAGCCACAGCCATCCCGGCAACCCCACGCGGTCCCTTCTGTCACGCAGTCTGCTTTACGGATGCTGGTACAAAACTCAGAGTTAGGCGAAAAGTCCCTCTTTCCAGATATTTTATGTGGGAAAAGAAAAAACAGAAGAGGAAAAACATACCCCGATCTTTTTCGAAAATCACTCACAATCAGCTGGAAGGTATTCGGTGAACTTTGTTTTACAGCGTTTTGTGGCCAGTTACAAATTTGGGTCATGCCCTGCAATCAATCTTCGCCGGGAACTTGCACTGAGGCCATCAGGGGAATTAGAAATCAAATGTTAGAGGCAGAATCAAGAACGCACAGATGAGCTGGAGAAACTTGTGACCGGCTTTCTGGATGCATGATGAAAGCACAGCTGGGTAACTCCGGTACAAGCCCCGAACCGGGCTCGCATCCAATGTCACTCAAAATTAAACCCAGAGTGCGTTTCCCTCCATCTCTGATGGCGAGGAGGGCTTACTGACTTAAGACCGAGACCGAATCGTCTCTCTGTGATTATTTTATTGGCTGCAAGGTACAAGAACTAATGGTTACAACATGAAACTGTACTGTGTCTGGGAAAATCGGGGGAACAGCCAAGCCGAAAGAACATTCTATGTCTCATCGGCGAGTATACCTCTTTGCCGGGGAAGCTTAGCAAATTTCTAAAGGAATGAGTGCAATTCCCCCAAAAATCTGGTGAGTGAAAGAGGCCCTCTTTAACACACATTCTTCTTTGTAAAGAACCTGGCTTTCATCTCCAAAAGGCGAGAGAGAGAGGAGGCACTGGGAACACCGTTTTGGTTTTCTTTGGAGAACCACAAAGGTGTTTCGAGCTCTTCCCAGAAGCAAGCCATTAAAATGTGGAGGTCCACTCCTCTAGAGAGAATCTCTCTTTGAGAGGTTTCACGGCAACAAAAATTGAAGGTTAAATTCCAGCTGCCAAGATTTCCCCAGGACTTAAAGGGAGAAGTTCACCCCCTTAAACCTCCAGATTCCAGGGAAGAAAATATGACCCTAAATGCCGAGACCCTTGTCGACATTCCATTTAGGAAGCAACCCCCTTGCTTTTTTCTTAGAAGGAAATTAAACTACAGCGGTTGGAAAGAGTGGCCTGGATGCCTGTCTTTGATCCCTAGAGGTGCTGGTTAGATAATCATGTCGCAGTTCTAACCACAAGAAATAGCTACCATTTGTTCAGCGCTGATATGCCAGGCAATGAGCTAACGGCTTTGCATGAAATAACTCTTTCAGTCTGTACAAGGATCCTATAAATGAGATAGTACTGTATCCTTATTTTACAAATAAAGAAACGGAAGCTTAGCGAGGTAAGTAACTTGCCAAGATCACACAGCATTTGTGTCACGGAACTGGGGCTCGAACCTACTCGGTGTACCCCCAAAGCCTGTCCTTGCCAGTCCTCAGAACTTCCCCAAATCTGAGAAGGTGGGGAGAGAGTCTAGACTGACTTGGAAGGGCTGGGGCGAGGTTCCATCAGAGTAGGTCAGAATAGAGCACGAGAAATACAGAGCCAGGGTCCTATGAGGAGCCCCAATAACATGAGCAAGGGGGGATGGCGGTGGGGTCCCATTTGGAGAAAGGGTCATGGCAGGAACAGGGCTAGAAGCAGCCGTTAGGGCAGAGGAGGGGAAGGGATGTCCAAGGACCACAGATGCCCGAGAAGGCCACAAAGTTGGGGTCAGGGAGCAGGGTGTAAGCTCTCGACAGAGATGTCCGCCTTGGAAAGGGAATCCTGCCTCCTCCTGGGACTCTCGGGCTGCCTGGCAAAGCTGTTGTTGGACCTAGAACAATCGAAAAATTAAGTCTAGGGCCCACTGTTCCCCATGGTGATGGTTGTTGCTATAGTGACTGGTGTGTTATTTTGGATCCCCTGGGAAGCAGACTCTAAGACAGGACTAGGCGTGCGTGGAATTTAGTGGGGAAATGCCATGACAGAGAAAGGGGGTCCTTCAGACTGCAATGCCGGTCTGACCCCTGGGAAGGAGGGAAGGAAGGAAGGAGGACTGGGTAGGAGGGGTCTCAGACAGCAGCACAGTTTCAAGAAAGGTTTGGCCAGCCTGACGGGAACCCCTTGAGCAGGTCACCACGGGAAGAGTCTCGGAGCTCCCAGAAGTGGGTGGCTACCTGAACAGTCATTGACTGGGAGCAGCCACAGGACCATGGCCTCAGCTCGGCCTCAGCAGTGAGACAGCAGAGTGCTGTCAGTCCATTCTGCTCCCCCAGCAGGAAGCCCAAGTGGTGCCTTCTCATGGTCACCCCTAGCTGTCCTTCTGGCTCCAAAACAGAATAGGGCCACTCCTAGGGAGCCCCTGGGATGTCAAGTGCATCAAGTCCACGTGGGCAAGTGCACCGGCACCGAGCACCAGGTTGGCACCCGAGAGCTCCTGAGAGATCAGTAGCTGTCACTGCATGAAGCAGTTTAGGAGATGATAGAGATCTTGATGAGAAACTGCACTCACTTCTCAGCTCCATCCCGGGTGAACTAGTTATGGTCTTCTGAGGGTATTCCCCAGCATCTAGAAACTCCACGTCTCTCCCCTCCCTTCCTCCACCTCTGCGTTCCCAACCAGCCGAGAGGAGACCAGGTTGAGTCACACGATGCTCCTTGAGAGCACAGGTAGAGAAATCAATCCACCTCTTGCCTGACCTGAGCCTTCTGAGTAGAAAGTCAAGCCACCCTCCCTTTGGAGCAGAATTTCTCTTCTGAATGTAAGCTGAACTTGCTCCGTCTTTTCCAGATAAAGACCAGCTTGTGAACAGAAATGGTTTTGATTATACAATGAAGGCTGACTGTTCGCCAGTGAGATGTGAGATTTGGGGCTCCAGCAACAGGGTACGGGAGGTCTGAGGCCAACCATATTGATTAGCAGGCTAAAGAAAATAGAGTGTCATGCTCTGTTGACGCCCCTGGGCAATGCCATTCTTGCCCTCCCTGGTGACCATTTCATTTAATTACTCTAAGGCAGGGTTTTATGGACTATTTGCCAGACCTCATGTTTGTCCGGGGCACCTCAAGTTTCAGACGTTTACAGCAGTTGACTCTAGTTAAAATTCTTTTTGTGGCAAATGCGTTCAGGTTGGGGACTAGAGCGTGGGATGCAGAAGTAGAAACCCAGATAGACGGGCACTGAAAATATCCTTCATCTAGAAAGCATTGAGGATATATTGGAAAAACTTCAAAATGACAAAGACACCTACCCACAGAGACTCTCAAAAATTGGAGGATTCTGCCATTAGAACACGGTAGTCCCCTTAGATAGCATCCGAAATGTAAGCATCCAGGGAAATGATGGAAAAGTCCCTCCGTCACAGCGCCTGACATTGCCTTCCTGTCCTCAACTGAGAAAGAGCCCAATTTTCTGGCATTTGAGAATGAGTAATATTTAAAGATTTAGGGAAAATTAGTCAAATGCACCTTGATTATAAACACATGTACCCATTTCATTTGGCTGTTTTAAAATGTGGGTTTTAACCAGCTGCCATTAATAGCAAGTGTGCGGCTCATCTGTTTTTTCCTTCTTGTAATAGACTGGGCAGAAGGAAAGAAATATTTAGCCATTTTGTATCTCTTTCCAGAGCAGGAAGAATTATTGAATATAAATTGTATCTTCCTATCTCATGAAACAAATGAAACCTTCTAAATTAAATAAAAGGAAAATTAACAATCAGGATTAGGTAAAAAGCATTACATTTCCTCGGGGCTCAAGTTACAAAGATATGTTTTTGTAAAAGAAAGAAAGGTCAGTTACCACTATTAAACTTGTATATTGTTTTATACTAAGTCCTTTCAGTGGCCTCTCTGAGGGACCGTTTAGTTTGTATTACACTCTAATAAACTCCAGGTGCACAGGACAAACTGAATAATCAGAACCCGATGGCCCAAACTAGTTAAAAATAATGTGGTACATTCCTGGTTCTCTGCATTTAATTTATTGTTAATCATTGTTATTACTTACATTTATTGGGTAGTTTTTCCAGATTTATTAGGCACTACATTTAACAGTGTTATCGCTTGTAACTGACCATCAGTGGAATCGAAAACATATTTTTGTAAAGACTCTTACCCTAATTAGTAAGTTGTTTCCCTTTGAGACTAAACAGACCCCAAAAATGACTGTTATTTTCCCCTTGAGTCAGAGGGAAACTGGTAAGAAAACCCATTCTTGCTAAAACCACCTGTTGAATGATAAGAAAAGGGGTATCATTCTAGGGACACAAGGGTGACCTTTCCATTCAAGGCAGAAAAATGAGGAATTTTATTCGACAGGTCAATGTCCCCTGCTCTAGTCCATGGGTGTGACTTCTCAGATGTCAAGGATGGGGAACCTGTTTCTCCACCTGCCTGGAATTCTATTATCCAGAAGTGTACCTTTGGGGAAATGGGAGAAGTAATCCTTTGACTAAAATTCATAGTCAAGTATACATGACTGATAATCTCCCAACCTTTCCTAAGAGCTGTTTTGGCAAGGGGGTGGGAGAGAGCACAGGACACCGAGAGGAGTAGTATCAGAAAGAGGGAGAACAAAATAGCAGCCTTCCTGTCCCTAATCCTGCTGGTTCCAGTCTTGCCAACGAGCAGCATCTCTCAATCAGAATGGAGTGAAGCAAGTGGCTCAAGGCAGAAGACTAGTCCCCAGGGACGGGGTCATTGCTTTGGTTCCCTTCACTGCACACTGTGAACTCAGCTCAAGAGGTGGCCCCCAGGGGGCGCTCCAGCCTTGGTGAGCTCTCAACTGTTTCGGATGCAGCAATGAGGCACCAAGAATTAACTAGCTGATCCACTGAATGATGCCAATTCCTACCACATCCTTTCGCCTTTAGTTGGAGCCTGTGGGGTGGAGGGAAAGGTCACTAGAGCAGGAAGCAAGAGTCTTGGGCTCTGGTGCCCATTCCGTTGAGTGACCATGGGCAAGTCACCAACCTTCCTGTGAAATCTAGTTCACTCTGCTATAAAATGAGATGGTAGCCTGGCAGGTTTGGCTCAGCGGTTAGAGTGTCGGCCCACAGACCAAAGAGTCGCAGGTTTGATTCTGGTCAAGGGCACATACCTCGGTTGCGGTTTGGTCCCCGGCCTTGATCTGGGTCATGTGGGAGGCAACCAGTCGATGTGTCTCTCTCACATCTATGTCTCTCTCTCTCTCTCTCTCTCTCTCTCTCTCTCTCTCTCTCTCTCTCTCTCTCCTTCCCTCCCACTCTATCATCTGAAGATAAATGGAAAAAATATGTCCTTGGGTGAGGATTAAAAAAATAAATAAATAAAATGAGATGGCATGGTGGTGGACGATCGATTGCATCAAGGGCCCCAGTTCTTCACACCCACACCCACACCCCCACACGCCCACACCCTAAATCCACGTTCTTTGTCAAGTGACTTCGAAATTCCTCTCTCCTAAGAGACAGAGCGGTTTCCCCGCTCCTTGAGTCTAAGCTGGTCTGATGACGCACCGTGGCCAACGGGACGCAGCAGTGACGAAGCGCCAGTCCCAGAGGCTCGTGAAGCTCTGGTGCTTCCCTGACTCTCTAACCCGGAGTCATGGAAGATGAGGGACACGCGGCGCAAAAAGCCAAGTCACCCTGGTCTCCCCAGCCAAGGTCACCTTTGGTCAGTCAACAGCCAGACAACCCCCAGACAGGTGAATGAGTGCAGCCAAGGTCAGCAGTGCTGCTGGCCCCGGGCAGGACAGCAGTGGATGCTGGTGGTGATGTGCCACCACGGCTGGTGACTGTTTGTCATGCAGCATTATCGTGACAATAGGTAACTGATGGACGGTGCCATTAGGTGATCTCCAAGGTTCATTCCAGCTCTAAATGCTACCAGCTACTTAGAACCTAATCCAGTATATGGACCGGTATCTAGCCCCGTTGTATTCCCTCATGAGACGTTGGGGGTCTCTTTACAACTCTAGCCCTATTTTAAATAGACAATGATCGTTCTTGTCCCCCTCTCTGTGTACCTCATAAGCTGGGCCCCTCACAGGGGTATTTTCAAGGGCAAATTGAAGATTCAATATGGAATCGCTTTGAACCATTCCAAAGGCAGACTCTGTTGTTAGTTAATTCTCAGTCATAATAATGCTACCTCTGTATAGGGATCTCATTAGGAAGCCCCCTAAGGTGCCATCACTTAGAGGACGAGCAGAAAATCAAGATGTTGTTTAAAAGCCCATTTGGGTCTCTCACGAGGTATCCACATTAAATGCTCTAAATTAGTGGTTTTGTTTCCGAGCAACGGTAGAGCAGCCTCTTTTGATGCCTCTGAGAGCATTTCTTCACTCATTTCATGTTTTTGATCCAAATTATTTTGACCCATGGTTTAGCTACATGGAACTAAATGAGAATTAAGATAAATTGAAGGGGCAGTGAAATGGAAGAGACAGGAAAGAAGAGAGAATTACTCCATTCACTCATCCGTTTATTCAATAAGTACCTAACAAGTAGTGATCATGTTATAGACCAGAGATTTTCAACCTGTGTGCTGCGAGAATTTTTCAAACATGCATACCTGACGATTTAGTCGGGGGCACTGACCTCTTTTTCCTTAAATTGTCAAATTGTTAAAAGGCAACAGCCAACACAGTGACTGAATCGAAATTGTACTTAACTTTTTTGGTCAGATTGGAAAAAATATGTATATTTTGGTGTACTGCAGAATTTTAGTAATTAGTCTGTGTGTGCCATGAGATGAAAAAGGTTGAAAATCACTGTTAAAGAACTGTATTTGACCCTGGGTTTCCGTGGTGACTAAAATCAATCCAGGCCCTGCTCTCATAGGGTTTGGGGGCATACGTGTTAGAGAAGAAGAAGATGCTAAATAATTAATTACAAGAATGTTAGAGAGCCTGTTTATTAATATGAAATCTGGCAAATAAAGGGAAAGAATGAATATCCTGCCTTTCCAATATAAACTGCATCTTTGGGTAACTAAATAAAAGTTGAGGGCAACTTTCTCTTTTTAGAATTATTCTAGCTAATAAACAAAGAAAGTAAAATAAATTAGAATGTCACTATTTTGCACCCTTACAATGAAGAAATAGATCTCGATGTTGAGCATCAACGACCATGACCCTCAAAGATGGAGATAATCAGTCATTACATGCCTCCTACTGGAAGAAGACGCCACCTTCTAAAAAACAGCCTTGCCCAAAAAAAGAAATATATATATTTATATATATATCCTAAATCTAATCAAGCCTTAGAGCCTACTCTGAATTTATAGATTTTTTTTAGGACAGAGAAACTGTTCAGTACACCAAGGGGAGCATCAGATCAGCGAAGTCTAGACTGTGAGAATCTCTACAGAACAAAGAGAGTTTGTTGACAAACAAATTGCAAAAGGTAAAAAAAAAGAGAGAGGGGCAACCTGTAGATAAGCAAAAACTTAAAAGACAAAGAGACAACACTAAACAAGAGGGTCTAGGGATGCACGTCCAGGTAATAAAACAAAGGAGGAGGAAGGTAACAAAACAGAGAAGAGATTAACATAAACATCAGGAGAGTGGTGACTTGAAAGAGAAGGCACTAGCTCTCCAAAGACTTTCCAGATTGACTGGCAAAATTCTATTTCTTGACCTGAGTAGTGGTTAAATGTTGCTTACCTTATGATAATCCATGAAGCTATACTTTTCATGTAGTTTTCTGTGTCTCTATGACAATTTACAGAACACTTAATTACATGCATTTTAAAATACCACAATTGGTATAAGTGCTTCTGAGAAGTTTCAGAGATTGGGTGGGGCTTAAAGAAAGGCTTTCCCTGGTCGGGTGGAGACAGCTAAGCAAGGAGATGGATGAAGAGCTCCAGGCAGACGGGGTGGCAGGAGGTGGACGGGGTGTTGATCATCACCGTTCGTGCCACAGAACCTGGATATGATCACTAGGTCTTTCAGTAAATGCTTAATACATAGATGAACAAATGGATCTGGGGTGCATGCACTGGGTGCATTCTTCTTCTATCGCTGCTATAACAGTTTACCACAAACTTAGTGGCTCAAAACAACACACATGTATTGTTTAACAGTTCTGTAGGTTAGAAGTTCAACGTGGGTCTCATGGTGCTAAAATCAAGGTGTCGCAGAGCTGAAGTCTTTTCTGGAATTTCTAGGGGAGAACCCACTTCCTTGCCTTTTTCAGCTTTTAGAGCCGCCCCCATTCCTTACACCAGACCCCTCTTCCTCTATCTTCAGGAAGGTTGAGTCTTTTCACATCTCATCACCCTGACCTTCTCCTCTGCCTCCCTCTTGTACTTGTAAAGAAAGACCCTTGTGATTACATTGGGACCACCCAAATAATCCCGAATACTCTCCCTAGTTTAAGGTCAGCTGCTTAGAAGATCTAATTCCATCTGGAACCTTAATTCCCCTTTGCCATGTAACGTATGCACAGGTTCTGGGGGAGGATTAGGACCTGGACATTTTGGGGGGCCATTATTCTGCCTCCTACACTGAGCAAACTTTATTGAGTAACAACTGTGTTGGGTGCTTGTGATGTGGGAGATGGACAGAGAAGGTCCTTGTGCGCAGGGAGCTTGCCACCCAGAGTGGGGAAACAGCATATGGAGAGGTAAACAAATACATACAGAGTCCCAATAGGTTTGATAGGTTTGAAATAAAAGTGGGAAGAAGAATGAAACCAGTTAAGCCACCGCCTTCAAAGGTTTACTTGTTAACTGACCCTTTTCCAACCCCTGGCGGTAAAGCCCACAGTCCCCATGTCCCATTTATCTCACCTACAACATTACTCTGGGGTTCTAGATTTAAAAAAAAAAAAACACAACAACTAAAATTAAGAGTTAAATTTTTTAAAAGTCCCCTTGTGCTTATCTCTGGAATCCAATCTGGACTGATTTTTTTTAAAAAAAATATTCTGAAGCATTCCTAATATAAAACTTTGCTGCTTCTGGTTTCCAATGGAAATTTATTATTTGAGGGCAGACTTTGAAACATGTCCCTCTTTGCCAGCATGCCTCAGGGTACAAGTACAATAAATAAAGGGTATATTGAAATAGAATATTTCAAATAACTAGCAGCATCATTAAAACATCAAATTAAGTGAACAGAAAGCAAACAGATTTCGGTTTCCTTGTAGAATCAGATATTCTTTATTAAGGGCTCTCAAGTTGATTGTAATGCCAGCTGTAGCTTCCCAGTTAAGTACTCATTTTACACACACACCCCCAAAATGATGGAGGAAAGGGGAGACCACCTCCGCCTCACCACACACCCAAAATTTACCCTGGTTTGTCCAAAGTTTGAGACTATTTCTGAAGGCAAAATGGATCTTTAATTTGAATCCTAAACCAGGGTTCTATTAGGACCGTCAACCACCACCAACATTTTCTGGCCTCTTTTAAGAAGAGAAGTGCCCCCCACTAAGCATCTAGAATGAAGACTCACTCCGCGGCCCAGGGTCTCAATGATACGCTTGGCCTTTGGGGTGGGACAGCTCATCTATGCATGCCAGATCTTTAGCATTCCTGTCCCCTCTCCCCACATAACCAACATACTAAATGGCAGTCACTGGGTCAAGCAAAAATGCCTCCAAACATCTCCAAACTCTCTGCTGGGGCAGGAAGTACTACCCCATTTCCAACAGAAGACCTTTCCAGCAGCCTCTGTTCATGATGGACTCCCCTTGCCCCTATTGCTCATGGGTTACTGAGCTCAATCACCACCCGTACAGTGTAGATGCACCTGGCTGCCTGTGGTCATATGTCTGTCCAGCTCTGAGATGAAACTGCTATCCCAGCCCAGAGGATGGGGTGGGAGCTCAGCTAATGGTCCAAGGAGACCTGGGCTGTGGGGTGCTTGGAAGCACAGGAGTCAAGGGACCTGGGTTTAAATCTAGGCTCTACCACTTCCATGCCGTCATCTTGAGTAGTTGTTTTACCTCTCCAAGCCTTAGTTTCTTCACCTAAAAGTAGAGTAAAATCTCCATTTGACGTTCTAGGCCATGAGAAGACTAAATGAAATAATATACATAAAGAAAGCATTAGAATCATGTCTGATACTTAGCAAACACTCACTAAAGACTGTGCTTCAAAAATGACATCCATTCTTTATGCAGTAGATGCTCAGTGTGTTCTTTTTCTTGGTCTTCCTTTCTTCTTAGGAAGGAAATCACTTCCAGGTCTCAATTCACTGCTTTTTATAGTTCACTGGAAATGTATTCCCATGTTGATAAAACATGAAACCAAAAGGATCATGTATCATTGGCCCAAGAAAAGAAGAAGATTGAAGGTGGCACTGGCCCCTGGAGACGTGGTCCACACTCAAGATTCCATATAGTCCCCGGATCTCCACTGTTGGTGGCACCATCTGCCCTTTTGCTTGAGCCAAAAGTCTGAGACTCATCCTTGATTTTCTTTTTCCCCTTCTCCCACTCACACATCCAAAATCCAACCCATCAGCAAGTGCCACCTCCAACTATGTCTTGAATCTATCAACTTCTCTCCCATCCTACTACCCTTACCCTGGTCCAAACCACCATCATTTCTCACCTAGAATTTTGCAGTATTTTTCTTGATTGGTCCACTCTTGCTGCCCATGTAATGCCTGTAACCCATTCTCCCATAAAGCAAGCAGAGTGACCCTTTAAAAATCAGATCTGACCCTTCATTTTCCTTCTTAACATTCCTCCAGTGCTGTCATTGCACTTAGAGTAAAATCCAAAAGCCCAGTGTCACCTAGCTCCGGTCTACCTGGCTCTCCTGACCACCTCATCACATACCACGTTCCCCATGCTTACTCCGTTCCAGCTACGCTGATCCGAAAAACACGAGCTTTCTCTCTCCTTAGGAGCCCCTGCTTGTTGTCCCTCTGCCTGGAACATTCTGCACTCAGATCTTTGCAAATGCTCCTTCATATCACTTGGACCTCAACTTGGATGTCACCTCCTCGGAATGGCTCGTTCTCTGCTCTCTTCCCAGCATCCGAAGGATACCTGGCGCAGTGTAAGCACTCCACAAGTGTTTATGCAGGAGTGAATGGAGACCCCAAACAACTGGACCGTTTTGTATGGCATGATGACCACTGTACCCTAAGCAAAGAGTGACAAAGATCATTCTTTCTGTGATTTTGTGTGTGTGTAGTTAAGGGAGAAAGCAAGCCACCCCCTCAAAACACGCAGCGAACTATGCCAGAGAAAAGCAGAGCGCATGATTCCTCAGAAAAACAATGAGCTGAGAGTCATACTTCCTCAACAGATGAGGAGCCATACCGAATGCCTGAGATAGTTTTCACAGTTAAGCAACCACACCGTTGACAACAGCCAAAGCAAATGCTACAGCTCGTACCGAAAGAGTCTCTGCAGCTCGGGCTGACATTTCAACACAAATTGGATTACTTTGTCCTTCCTGGAAACGCATGATCTGGTCACATAATGGGACACTATTTGATTAACAAGGTTGCTGGTTGTTCTAAGTGTATAGGAAAAGTGTTGACTTTTAGGGGGAGCCTTGTGACCCGGTGGAATTTGGCTCCTGCTGCCCAAACTTGCCCTAAGCTCATCTGTCCCAGAAAAGCAATTAAATGACATTCTTGACCAGTGGACAGAAACTCTTATCTCTTGGTCAGCATAGTATCTCCCCCAAGAAGGAATTTCCTGAGAGGTTTATTTGATATCAGAATGTTTCTCACCAAATATATATAATCAGCATTCAATCAATTTAGTTATTTGAATCCCAATTTTAATAGATGACATCTGTATGGAGGTAATAATTGAAGACATGGAAGAGGATTAGGAAGAAATTTCAAAGAAAGAGGCATATGGGAGTAGGGGTGGGAGGCAGGAAGCAGCGGAGAAATCAAAAGAAGAGATAAAAAGTCGGTGGCATCCCTCAAGCTTGACCTGAGGCTGCAGCAGGTCATATTTTCCTAACGTCCTTCCACCCCCACCAGCACTAGACAGTACGCTCCTTAAAAGCCGGACAATACCTAACTCACCTTTCTGTCTCCCTCTGCAGGGACTCACTGCGCCCTGGTCCTCTGACCCTCGCTATTGCCTCCTGACAGAATGGCAGAGTCCGCACCAAGGGATGGGAAGGTGGAGGGGGTGCAGGCTATGATCCTGGGGCCACATGTCAAACCCCACTCATGTCAAACTGTCAGCCTAATGAATGAATCAGAAATCTAAAGAATGGAGATGAGAATTTAACATTTTCACATTGCAACCGCTCAGTTTGACATCCTGCATAAAATCAAACGCACCAAAATAGCCAGCATGTAGGGGCCTTCTGTGCTGGGGCCGCTTCGATCTTTTCATCGTAGGGGAGAGGGCAGGCAGGTGCAAGGGCGAGAATGATCAACTCATCCCAGTTTGCCTGAGACTTTCCTGGTCTTAATAGTAAAAGCCCCCGTCCCAGGAACCCAAACAGCTTTCAGCCAGTACTGGTTGAATGATGGAAAGATGTGACTACCTCACAGAGCCATTGGAAAATCAAAGAAATTATGTGTGTGAAAATGCTTTGAGGACCCTGAACTGCATCCAACTGGAAAGTATCACTCAGTGTTGAGTGTGATTGGGCTGAGGCTTTGTGCTGATTGACCAGGAGGGGCAGCACCTGACTTGACTTTGAGTGGCAGGCACAGCTGTCTCCTCGCTGTAGCTGGTGTACAGAAGGCGAGTCCGGAACAAGGGATGGGGAGGTGGGAGGGGCAGGCTATGATCTTTGGACCACATGTTCAACCCTACTCACGTTAAACCCTCAGCCAAGTGCTCACTATGTCTGTGTTCTGAAGCAAGAGCAGACGATGAACTCACATTGCTACCAAGTCCCTGCAGTCTTGGGAGGTGGTGTGGGGAGTGGAACTGACCAAGAGTTCTTTCTGACCAGTCAAATCAAAGGACTTTCTCCCAACATCCCAGGACCCCAGTCCTCCACCACCACTGGGAAGATCTTTATTGATGCCTGTTTCTCCAACTAGGTAATAGGGGGACATGCAGATAGGAGAAGCCCAAGGGAATGAAATGGCTTCACATAATAGAGTTTGGGGGGGGTGGGTGGACAATGGTAAGAGAGAGAACTGAGTTGGGTTAGGGAGAGGCCAATGGCGCATGTGTGAGTTGATACAGGAGCGAGGAGCATTTCTATAAAGATTTCTGTGGGTGTTATGCATTAATGTATCCCCTTGCTGCCTCTTTGAGAAACCCTCTGCAGAGATTTACTCTTTGACATCTTTGGGTTCAAAACTGTGCTCTTTTGAATGTGCCAAACCAACGGTGAGTAGTAAGACAGGGCCCAGTTTGATTTGGGGGGACATTTCCATTACAGCTGGGCAGTGAGAGAGGGACTGGGACTCGTCCTTGGGTAGATGACAAGGCTGTGGCTGAAAAGGGACAGAGTGTGGGTCTGCTGTATTCAAGACGGAAAAGTTCCCTTGGTGGGAACTGAGGACGCTCTCCCACCTTGACCTTGGGCATGGCCAGACTGTTGTATCTGGGGAGCATCGGGAGTATGTCCACTAAATCTCATCCCAGTTTTATTTTCTTCTACCCGCAAGCCCTGCGAGCACCATTATGTGGACACAGAGATTGCCTGCGAGCCATCAGCATGCCTAGCTAACAGCAGGGCCTCTCCCTAAGCACACAACAGCTGAAATTCTGAGTGCCTTTGTGTTCCATAGCATTCCAAAGGCTTCAAGCACATTATCTACTGTTTCTGACTGTAACCCAACAAAGGAGGCTGATAGGATCATCCCCATTCAGCTGATGAAGAACATGATCCAAAAAGAAATCAGCCTGAAGTGACCCAGCTGGCCTGGGCCGGGCTGATATGAAATCCCAGCCTCCTGGTGGCCTCTTTCTGCAAACCAGTGCCTCCCATTTCCAGATAGACAAAACAGAGGCAAAGGGCACAGCCACGGGGCCTGGGAATCTGGCTGTGCACTTGGAGCTGACCTCAGCTTAAGACTAGCACCGATTCAGGATCTGAGGAAGGTCTGCTCCAAGCAGACCCTGTGGGCTTGTAAATATGACCCTGGGCTTGGATTTCTCCCAGCAGCTTAATAAGACGTTTCCTTCAATTCTTTCTGCCGCAGCCTTTGAGAGGGTCAAGGTTGCAATCTAGACCTTCACGGGGTTACTTGTGACTGTCAGCAGGATCCTTTGGACCATTCTGTGAAAAGGCCCAAAATACCCTCCAAAATACCCAAAATGCCTCAGGGACAGGAGAATCAAAAGGGTGACAACCAACCAACTGAGAAGTCCTGATGAAAACCGCTAGGTCATATTTTTCTATAAGCATCACCTACTTGAAAGTCTGAGTCATTTTGCCAGTCCCGGGGAGGGTGGGGTGAGTCACATTGATGAGAAGGATACTTTTTTTCTTTAACCTACTTCTCTAACCTTTTACATGAACACGCACTGACTGGTCTGCCCTGCTCTTAAAATATCCAGATGGGTTGTATAAGACCCGGCATCACAATTGTTCATGCAAGGTCACTCCTTGCATTTGTGAATTTGAGTCTTTGATTGCTCAGAATGAAGGTCCTCACTTTAAAAAAAAAAAAAAAAAAAAAAAAAGAGCTCAACCAAAGTTCTAATAGCAAAAGTAATTTTATATCCTCCTACAGCGCTGGAAACTTCAGTTCGGTTATGGAGGAATCAGGCCTCGGAATCAGAACCAACAATGACGAGTCTCATTTCCCAGTCCAAACGAAGCCAAGAGCTGGAGGAAAGAACAGGAACAAATGAATGGGGATTCAAGACTTTCTAATATTTCCAGAAAAAAACAAAAGTTACCCCAGTGATTTGGGTGAGGGTTGTGCTTTCTCAAGTTTTGTTTTTAATTGCAGGTGCATTTTGGAATTTTTTGACACAGTGAAGAAGAGAAACCCAAAGTATTTCCCTTTTATCAGGCCCAAACACCAGTAAGAGTACGGGAACGCAAGAGGAAGCTGAGACATCCCTGTGAGTGTCACCCTGAGCCACCTGCTGCTTTGACATCAGGGTGGTTCAGTTCAGGATGCTCTCTCATGTAACTTGATAGCCATGGACTGTCTCCTTCAACACCAAACTCTTTGGGCGATCCTGGGACTAGCTCCCCAGCCTCGTTCTCCATGGCTCCTGACCGTACTCTCTGGGAAGCCCTTTTTTTCTATTATCCTACAGTGAAGAATATGCTCTTCCTGGAAGCTGAGTGACTTGCTCTGCGTGCTTCCAGCCCATCAGAAGTGGAGACCTAAGGGTTGTTTTATATCTCGAATAATCACCGTTTCTTTTATTCAGGCCAGTGGCACTTTTGACAATACGGCTCTCTCAGAAACCCCGTTAGCTGGTTTTTTTAAAAAAATCAATTTGATTCCAAGAAGCTCTGTGGGCCAATAGCAGCACCCACAATCTTTTTCCAGACTTGCCTCTTTCTAGAGACTTCATTGTGGGTGCTTTGAACTTACCAGGTCTTTGTGGGACTTAGGACCCTTCAACCTGAAATATTTATGCAAATGCAAGGACTTAAAGGGGAGGACTTAAACCAATCAGAGATCATGATAAATACACGATGGCCAAGATTTCATTAAGGTGTTTGTCCCAGGGATGTGTCTTAATTTGAAAATATTTTGCTAGCTGGAGATGCATCCTTGAACTGCAAGCCTGAGAATTTCTGTATTCTCCCTTGTCCCTTTCATCCCTGCAAAGAGGGAGATGTCTTCCAGGGGAGGTGGCCCTAAATGGAGTCCTGAAGAATAAGCAGGAAGTAAGCAGCTGAAGCCCACAGGAGGGCATCTCAGCAGAGAGACCACCGGAGAGAGGGGGTCTGGGAGAGCTGACGGGGAGCACTGTGCCGCTCTGGCGGGGCACATCGGAACTGGGAACGCAAGGAAAGATGGGGCTGCGAATCTGCAGCGTGTTCTGCAAGATCAGAGGGAAGACTTGCAAGGCACACATCAGAGCGTGAACTTTACCCAGAGGGCGTTTAAGGCTCGTTTTAAGCAGTTATGTTGCATGTGCAGACACAAGTCAACGCGAGCGCCTGTCCTTTGCATGGCGCCTACATGCCAGGGAGAGCCGGGCCTCATCACAGCTTTACAAGGCCTTCTCATTCTCTTTTTAAACCTCGTAAACAAAGAGCATGGAGATGGCTGGAGAGGACAATCTGCTGTTGTAGGCGGCAGAAAAGGACAACCTTTCATGCAAAGGAGAGCAAACCGAGGCCCGCAGGTGGCCTGCTGCTCATTTTTGTGTTTTCCAAAGACTGTGCTTTGCTCTAAAAGCTTCCCTCTTCCTCAGGCATTTCCAAGAGCCCAGAGTTCAGACCAGCAGGCACGGGGCAGGCTGCTCCTCATCTTACAGAATAATAAACTACGAGATGGTATCTCCAAGCAACTTTCGCAACTTCTCAGTTCTGACTTGAATGTCAGTAACACGCTGCTTCGCATTCATCCTGGGGACGAGGAGCCGCATGAGCCCGTGGGACGCTCTTGTTTCTGCCTTTCATTCTGTGTGTTTCTTCTTCCACTTCATGCCTACCAGCCTGGAGAAGAGTGCCCGGCCCCACTTCCCAGGCCACGTCTCATCACAACAGACCTGGTCTGGTAGGGTTCTAGCCACAAACGCAGAACTGAGCACAAGGGTGAGGTCAGCTCCTGGGTCCTGCAAACCGGGCTTCTCTGGTCTCAGCTCTGCTACTTCGTGGCTGTGCTTCCCAAGGAAACTCGCCCTCTCGTGAGGAAAATTAGAAGGATGGGCTTCGTGACCTCTAGAAATGCTGATTTCCAAAGTCTGCTTCTTTCATCATCTTTCCACATAATCCATCTTTCCACATAATCCACTCAGGAAGCGTGGACCAGAACCACCTTTGGGGCTTGAAGAAGGTAAATATACTCAACTGCACCCCTTACCTCAGGTCCTGCCTTGTATTTTTAAGGGCAACTCTCAATACCTGAGGATGTCCGCCTCAGGAACAGCGTGGAGACAACGCACGCTAGCATGACAAAGACGTGCCCTGGGATTTGCAAGAACCCTGACAGGATACCATGTAACAACCCAGAGAACCCAATAAAAGAGCATTTAGTAAACTTCTTTGTCAGATACAACCACATATGCCAATGGAAACGCTAATGACAACAAAAAAAATATGTATTAGAGAATAAATATGTCATCACCCCCAAAAGAGAACATTAGAAAGCTTCAAAATAATAATACCCAGATTTTTGGATATTTGCTATTAGCTATTTGTAGCAGTTATAACCTGGTTAGCATTTTACATAATGTGAATTATAGTCACAACTAAAAATCAACAAGAATTTTCTCTTCTTTTACCCTAAATGACATCTGCAAATGTTACAAGAATTGGACTTTAACTGTCTCACAATAGCATGACTGCAAAAACAGAATTTAAATGCCCTCCCCACCCCCATTGTCAAATTAAAGGTTATTTCAGCCTGACCAGTGTGGCTCAGTGAATTGAATGTCGTCCCACGGACTGAGAGGTCCCGGTTCAATTCTCCGTCAGGGCACATGCCCAGGTTGCATTATGCTCAACTAATATTTGACAAAGGTGGCAAGAGCATACAATGGAGTAAAGACAGCCTTTTTAATAAATGGTGTTAGGAAAATTGGTCAACTACGTGCAAAAAAAAAATGCAATTAGACCACCAACTTACACCATACACAAGAATAAACTCAAAATGGATAAAAGACTTAAATATGACTCATGAATCCATAAAAATCCTAGAAGAAAATGTAAGCAACAAAATTTCAGACATCGCATGCAGCAGAATTTTCAGTGATACAACGCCTAAGGCAAGGGAAACAGAGGAAAAAAGTAATACATGGGACTACATCAAACTAAAAAGCTTCTGCACAGCAAAAGAAACAACCATCAAAATGGAAAGGGAATCCACTATATGGGAGAGCGTAATTGCCAACAGTACATCAGATAAGGGGTTAATTTCCAAAATATATAGAGTGCTCATACAACTCAACAAAAGGAAGACAAAGAACCCAATTAAAAAATGGGCAGAGGACCTAAATATACAACTCTCCAAAAAGGACATACAAATGGCCAAGAGACATATGAAAAAAGGCTCAACATCACTAATCATCAGAGAGATGCAAATTAAAATAACTATGAAGGCTCGGCTGGTGTGGCTCAGTGGTTGAGCATCAACCCATGAATCAAGAGGTCACCGGTTAGATTCCCAGTTAGGGCACATGCCCAGGTTGTGGGCCCAATCCCCAGTGGGGGGCATGCAGGAAGTGGCCAATCGATATTCTCTCTCATTGATGTTTCTATCTCTCACTCTTTCTCTCTTCCTCTCTCTCTCTAAAAAATCAATAAAGAAAAAAATTAAAACTACTATGAGATATCACTTCACACCTGCCAGAATGGCTGCCATCAACAAATCATCAAACAAGTGCTGGCGAGGGTGTGGAGAAAAGGGGACTCTAGTACACTGCTGGTGGGAATGCAGACTGGTGCAGCCACTATGGAAAACAACATGGTGTTTCCTCAAAAAATTAAAAATTGATCTGCCATTTGACCCAGTGATCCCACTTCTAGGAATATATCCTAAGAAGCCTGAAACACCAATCAGAAAGAATATATGTACCCCTATGTTCATAGCAGCACTATTTACGGTCACTAAGATCTGGAAACAGCCCAAGTGTCCATCAGTAGATGAGTGGACAAAAAAGCTGTGGTACATTTACACAATGGAACACTATGCAGCTGTAAGAAAGAGAGATCTCTTATCCTTTGTGATGACATGAGGGACCTGGAGAGCATTATGCTAAGCGATATAAGCCAATCAGAGAAAGACAAATATCACATGATCTCACTTATTTGTGGAATATAATGAACAAAATAGACCCAGAGACATAGAAGTACGGTTCAGATTGACAAACCTCAGGGGAGGGGGGGGGCATGAGGGGATTGATGAAATAAACCAAAGAACTTATATGCATGTATGTGTAATCAATGGACATAGACAACAATGCTGGGGGGGGGGGGAAGGGGGGCAGTGCTGGATCGGGAAGGGTGTCTGGGGGTGAAGAGGAGGAACATCTGTAACAAAAATAAATTAATAAAAATTGCAAAAAAAAATTTTAAATTTTCAGTTAGGTTTGCACCACATTGTCTGAGTTGTTACTCCTTTTCATTTGGCTTCCAGGAAGCCCAGAATTAAATTGACTGCTTATTATAACAAGTAGATATAATCTTATATTCTGATTTTTTTTTTAATTCTATGCCTTTACTTCCTTCTCTACCACCCCTCCCACTACGCCTGCTCTTTAGTTCCAATTTATATTTGCCTTAGTCCCCATGCCTCATTTTTATTCCCATTTTTCTTTTATTGGCAATTTTTGTTTAATCACATGTTTAGCATGTGTATTTCCTGTAGAACACCTCAAATTCATTCTGAAATGACAGTATTAACAGTATAACAGGAACATCTAAGCTTTGATTGTTTTTATGTGGCAAGTACTAAATGCTTTATATATATATATAGTAAACACCATAGAAACAGGTGTCACCATCCTCATTTTACAGATGAGGAAACTGAGGCATAAAGAGCCACTTGTCCAAGGTTAGGGGGGAGTCAAGTGGTCAATTTTGACTTTTGACACTTTTGCCCCTGAGTGAGTCTTGTCCTTATCTACTGTGCCATTGGCCTTGATATGAGATGGAGAGTCAGCCGGCACACACACGCACGTGCACAGGTGCGCGCGCACACACACTCTCTCTCTACATACAACAGGCTCCTCGGAGGCGGGGCATCACCTCCCCACTGTTTCTCCAGAGTTGAAAACTGGCTGGTGGCATGTGGGACGCCAGTGAAGAGCACGATCTAAAAACAGAATCCCACAGAAGCTCTTTGCGAAGGCCCAGCTGGAGACGAAGCTGAGGCCCTCCTTGCCCCCGGGCGGTTTCTCTGCCCCAGTACAGCTCTCCATGCTGTAGGTGACAGCTGTGACACGGCTGTGGAGTGGAGAACAATCTGACCCGGTGCCCCCTGTAGCTGGTGACTGAGAGCCAGCAGCTCCCCAGGTAAAGAGGGGGCCCGGAACCCGCACACGGATCGCACTGCCCCGACGCAGGCTCCAAAGTCAATATCTGCTTGACATGCTGCGAAGTGTCCCCGTGCGTGCTGGGAGTCTGGCTCCTCAAAGTGTGCTTTTGCTTTTCTTACAGACGATGAAGTGGAAAGGATAAAAAGATATGAGACAGAGTGGACCCAGCGATATTGGAAGCTCTTAATGGACACTTCCAAGCTGTATGTTTTAAATCCTGTTATAAGAATTCCAGAGCACTGATGAGTGGGCGGGAAGCTCAGATTTGTAGCATACCTACCCACCGTGCACCCAGTACTGTGCTCAATAAACCCCTCTCAGGTGAGGACCCGATTTAAAGCCCAGGGCCTGTCAGGGGTTCACTAGCTTCCTCCTCATGTTTTGGGGAAAACCCCTGGGCATCACAGACCACTTTTGGCCTCTCTACCCCCTGTGTTCCTTCGGTGGGAGGAAGAACTACAGTACTTAACCAGTGGGGATGAGGGAGAAGGACAGAGCGTGTGTGGCTGTGTCCCTACCCCTGACTCTCTTTAGGACCTGCTTGGATAGGTCCCCCTTCTGCTCTGTCCTTCCACTCCCTGAGCTGCATGCTGGGCTCTGCCTCTTAGGACTCGCAGAGTGGAAGTGGGCTCTGGGCCTCAGGCCAGCTGTGCACGCGTGAGAGGGTGAGTCCATCTCCATCTGGGTTTCACCACTGGACAGCTCGCTGTTGCTAGTTTGCCATGGACCCAAGTCATATCCTCCACCCCCTATGAAGATAATAAAGATGGTGTTTTCATCTCCATCTGCCTGACTCCTGTGTCTATTTCTCAATTGGTGTCAAACTCAATTACTGCCAAATTTCCTGTGTGACCTTGGGAAACCTCTTAAGCCCCTCTGAGCTCATTTATTCTGCAAGCATTAAACATCTATTCAATGAGATTTGTGGGAGATAAAGAAGAAACCGAACTCAGTCAGCCTTCTCGAAGGGCCCATCGCCCAGTGGGAGAGCCACACGTATAAACGAATAGAAGGTTGGAAGAGAGGAGTACTGGGAGGGATTGGTAATGTCTGCCCTGGGCAGGGACTACGAGAGTGGAATTGGTCATCCCTGCTGTATGGGATTAGGTTGAAATGGAGCGTCTGTTTCCTGGGTTCTGTGAAATCTGGTGGCAAGACCTTTCTACCTCCATATTCAATGTAATTTAATTCAACAGATGTTTGTTGGTTGCTTTCTGTGTGCCAGGCATTTGTATTCAAAAATTCTTTAATTCCTGTGACATGTCCATCTGGCCATCATGAACATCAGTCTTGGCTCAGTTGACAGGTACATTTTGGAGGATTTCAGAGTGAACCCCCCATACAGGGCAAGTTCACATGTCATATTTTAACCTCTAAAAACAACAGAGAGATGGAGGGCACACATCGCAATACAGTGCGTTCATTTTTCTCTGAGATTGTTGGCTCTGTGAAACCTGAATGACTGGAGATGTGGCTGAGAAGCACCCTTACCGTGATTGCATGACTTCGCGCAATGCCCGGCCGTGGATGAAGCTCATCTTTACTACACCGTCTCCCCGAGTCCTCGCCACTACCCATGAGGCAGCCTCTGTTGTCACCCTCATCGTTTCCACTTTTCAGGTGGGGAAACAGGTTTAGAAAGGTTTGGGGTCTGCCTAATGACCCAGAGCTGTAAATGATGCCACCGAGCCTCGAACCCAGGTGTGCCTCCCTTCAGAGTCCACAACCATCTCACTTTGATGTAGTCCTTCACTGCTGCGAAAACAGAACAAAACTTCTGGCTTAAAACTTTCCTTCTGAAAGGTACTACACACCGCATTCCTTGAACCCTAGTTTCCTCTGTTGGAGCAAGGCATTACCAATGGCCACCTTGGACATGTCGTTTCCCTCGTGGGGCCCTGGTTTCCTCTCCTGTGAAACCTGGATACTCCACTTGATGACGTAAGGTTTCTTGCAACTGAGAACAAAACCTCATGATGTATACTTCAAAATCAAGATGGCAGAGTCCTAAGAAACTTCATGTGTAATTTACCTGCATCATCTATTAATTTCATAATACTCCCTCGTTGATCATTTGGTTACCATTTTCTTCCAGAGCCAAGTGGGGAAATGGTTCTCTTTCCAGGTCATTGAAAGTAGACACAGAGTAGAGTCACATTTTCTAGCTGCCACGCAGCCTCCTGCCTTCATCAGCACGAATGGATTCTAAATGCAGAGTTTAGCACCTGTATATTGAGGACCTACAGCTCGATTACATGTCTGAGTCAAAACGCAGTCAAGTTCACGTTCAGAAGGATTTTGCCATAATCCAATCGCACCTTAATGGGACTTTAAGCCTCAAACCACATTTTTTTAACCCCTAAATTCTCCAGGAGGGCTTGGTCATATCATTTTTCAATAGAGACATTTCATGGTTTATTGACTTTATCCAAGAATAAGGAAAGGCACTTACGGGTGGGGGAAAAAAAGGAGTTTGGCTTAACTTGTAAAACTAAATGGATCCTGAGCTAGGAGATTTAAAGGAGGCTTGCATGCTAAGCACCACGCTGAATGAACTGCATACAAACACCTGGGCCTGTGTGAACAGTGACAATTGTTTCCTTTACAGAAGATCACAATAGCTGCACTTCACTGAGCACAAGAGTATTTCTCCTTACGATCAGCTGAATGGCAAGATGTGCCATAACTGGCATTTTTAGGTTTTTGCCAAAGCACACAAGTTGATCCTGAAATGCCCAGGGCTAAGTAACAGACCACACAAGCCCTGATGAAAGTGTTGGATCTTAGGGAGCTGAACGGGTGCTCTTTTCACTGTTTTGAATTTATAAAGAAGAAGAAGAAAGCAAAGAGAGAGAGAGAGGGAGGGAAGGAGGGAGAGAGAGAGAGAGAGAGAGAGAGAGAGAGAGAGAGAGCGCAAAGTAAGAAAGAAGAGAAGAAACAGGAGGAAACACTATGTTCATGGATGGGGATGAGTTGCTTAATGGGCTTTAGACTGGCCACCTCATTTGCTCTTTCCTTGGGCATCTTGACAACGGCTCTCTCTATTTGGACCTTTCTTGATTAGATGAAGAAGGCAGAGCTACCACACAAAGGTAGGATGCTGATAGGTTGATAGAAGTTTGGCCTTGGAAGGGACCTTTTGACATCTTCATTTACAGATAAGAAAACCAAGGCAACTGAAGACCAAGAGGTGAAGTGATCACCTGAGCCTCTCTACTTGGAAATGGCCAAACTGGTACAAAATGCTGACGTACCCTTTCCCAGGCTGCCACTTATCCCAGAGCGTCTCACCATGGTCCTCCCATGATATACCCCAGAGCCATCCCCTCCCACTACAAAACCCTTAGGTCCCTGTCCAACAACAAAAGTTCATAGAGAAGAGACTTCAGATTGTAACAATACGATGAACTGAATTGAGAAATTACAACCAAGTTACTCACTGGTGCTCCATCACCAGCAGTTACCAGCTGATGCCAGCAAGACACTCCTGGTCAGTAGAATAGGTGAAAGTCAACATCACATCATTTCATCAAAATAACTCAATATTTCTGATCACCTGCCACATGCCGTGGGAATAGAAGTAGACAGGGAGAGGAGAAGGGAAGCAGAGTGGAGGGAAAGGAGACCTGTTTTCAAGGCCCCACAGTTATGTTGTAGCCAGAGCTCGAAGCCACAGAGACCTATGGTGAATAATACCACAGTCTCACCATTACAGGACATGAGCAATGGGTATTTCTACAGAGGAAAAGCCAGAAGCTCTGCTCACAAAAGACCCAGTGAGCAATACCCAAGTCAAATGTTCAGAGATGTTTTTGTATGTTATCAAAGGGCAGAAAGCCAAAGAGAGGGGTCAAATCCAAATGGCTGAGGTGTTTGAACAAAGGCACCCACTCTCTGATTCAACAATCGTTTTTCCGTGGGTTCTGCTGGGCACTGTGGGAGGAGCAGGAAATAAGGCCCATGAGCTCCACGTCCTCAGGGCACTTCTAGCCTAGTGGGAGACACAGATACGACACAAAGGTGCCAAGGGAGCGGGGGGGCAAAGAGGGTCTAGTTTAGGCCAGAAAGGCCTTCCTGTGGAGGTGGCAGTACACGTGAGACCACAGCAGGAGGGGTTCCATCCGGGGGAGAAAGTTGGCTCATTCCAGGCAGCGGATCCAGCAGGTGGAAGAGTCTGGAAGTGGGAACCACCTCGGTGTGCCCCAAGCTGGAGGAAGGCAAGGGGAGAGGGAGGAGGTGGTACAAGATGAGGCTGGAGCCCTGTGGGCCGGGTGGGGGGTTTGGGCTTTATTCTGAGCACAATGGGAGCCCATTGAGGGGCTTAGCGACAGTCAATAGGAAGGACACAAAGGCCTGTGTGAGGGCTCCGCCAGCCCTAAGCCCTGCATTCAGGACCGCGCTAAGCACTCACCGCATTGTCTCCACGGATCCTTTCACAACAGGCCCTCGCCCCTGATTTTCTCAGCCCTTTCTCTCCACCGCTCTCTTATGGCTTCAGAATGAACCGGAACAAGGGAGAAAGAAGAAAAGCACCCAGCCCCCAGGGGCCCGCCGGCCTGCCTCACTCGATGTGCAGAGAGAGGAGGCGCAGGAGAGCACCCCTCTGTGGGCAGAGGCGGGGGAGGATGAGAAGACAGGCCACAGGCAAGATCGAGCACCTTTGTAGACAGCTTCGGAGGGTTCCTTGAGGGAGTTAAAGTGAAAGGCAGTTGTGGGGGAAATGGAGAGACTGAGGCTAGGAGGCGCCCACTGGCACTTGCCTCTGGGACTGGAGAAAACGTGGGCGCTGGGGTTGGAAGGCCCTGGTTCGAGCCCTAGCTCAGGCTATGTGACAAAACCTTGCTGGTTTGCCCCAGGGCACTCTCCTTCCTTCTCCAGGCACCGATCCCTTGCCCTTGCTTCCGCTTGGGTTTGGCCAGTGGACTTAGGAGTTTGGAGAGTGGAGGACAGGGAGATCCTGGTATTTCGGCCACCACCCCCCTTACTGCCAGGCTGTGGATTTTTAGCTGACACGTTTTTTTCTGAAGGCCTTGGGTCCTGCCACGCAGCCCTGTCTTGGTCAGGTGTGGAATGTTCTTGGTATAGCCCCAGAAGGTCCATGACATTTATGAGAATTAAGAGGTAATATTTGAACTTAGTATGAGGGAGATGCTTAATAATTAATCACTATTAAATTATTATTATGAGGTCATTGTAACTGAACCTTGCATTTGCATGAAACCTGCCCATCAATTATAATGTTTAAGCTTTAGGATTTCTAGGCTTCGAGATTAGATAGAAAGGATTTACCTTCAGTGGACAGTTGAGGAAACTGAGGCACAGAGAGGAGAAGCACCCTGCCCAAGTGCACGCAGCAGAACCAGCCTGGAACCTGGGTCATCTGAACCAGAAACTCAAAGGCTCAGAAACTCAAAGCCAACTTTCTGGGTGTTGGTTTGACCCAGGTGACAGCAAGGAGCATGTCCGGATTGGGGGCGTGGCCCCACTCTGCGCACAGGTGAGGGTGGACCAGGGCCAGGGGCGCTGGGCAGGACTCTCCCAGCTTGACAGAGGGAGCCCGGCCCCCAGGCCTTCAGAGGAAGGTGCTCCCCAAACACAAGGACATCAAGGACAACAGCAGGTAGAGGAGTGGGGTGATTGCTGATCTAAGAAGCTGAGGAACCGACAGAGGGGTCGCCAGCCCAGTCTTCGCCTAACATGAATCTGAAAATCTGGAAAGTCAGGTCCTGCGTAGAAATCTAGAGGGGAATGAAGAAAAAACCCTGCTCTGACCTCTCGGCCCGCGCTGCCCGGCTCACCGGAACACAGCTCCCCATCCTGCGAGGACAGAGGAAGGTGGGGTGACTGCAAATGTCATGGCATTGAGAAGCAAGGAGACGTTTCAGGATCATGACTCTATCAGAAGAAACTTTTTAACCCAATCTACACTTCCAGTCTTTCATTTCCTTTCTCCCATCCTGTATCATTAAATTTTTTAAACTTTTTATTTTGAAGTGATTTCACACTCAACGGACATTGTAAACATAGTGCATAGAATAGCCCCATGAACCCTTCTCCCAGCCTCCCCCAATGGTGACATCTTATGTAACTAGTACTATATCAAAACCAGAAATCTGACATTGATACAACACTGTTAACTCGACCGTGGACCGCGTTCTGTTTCTAGCAGTTTCTAGATGCACTCCTGACGTTGGGGGAAGGGTATGTCGTTCAGTGCAATTTGATTCTGCCTATGGGTTTGTACAGCCTCCACCAAATAGGATCCAGACTGTTTCATCACTCCCTAGGGCTACCCCTTATTGACTCACCCCTCCCCCACCCCGGCGCTCCCCCTGGCCACCACCGACCTGTTCTCCATCTCTACAGTTCTGTCATTTTGTGTATGTTACACAAGTGGGATATAGTATGAAACCTTTTGACATAGCCTTTTTTCACTAAGCATAATGCCCTTATCCGTGTTGCTATATGTTATGAGTTGAATTGTGTCCCACTCAAATTTCTATGTTGAAGTCCTAACCCCTAGGACCTCAGAATGTGAGCCTTCTTGGAAACAGAGTCACTGCAGATGTGTTTAGGTTAGAGTATGTGAGTCCCTTTGACTGCTGTCCTTATAGAAAGGAGAAATTTAGCCCAGCCGGTGTGGCTCAGTGCATTGAGCATTGTCCCATGGGCTGAGAGGTCCCAGTTTGATTCTTGGTCAGGGCACATGCCCAGTTTTGGGCTCAATCCCCAGTAGGGGGTGTGCAGGAGGCAGCCGATCAATGTATCTCTCTCACATTGATGTTTCTATCTCTCTCTTCCTTTCTCTCTAAAAAAATCAATAAAAATATTTTTTTAAAGAGAAACTTAGCCACACCCACACACACATAAGGAGAACGCCATGTAAAGATAGGAATTATGTTGGCACAAGCCAAGGACCCACCAGAAGCCAGGAGACCAGGAACAGTTCCTTCCCACCTTGATCTTGGACTTCTAACCTCCAGAAATGTAAGACCTGTTGTTTAAGCCACTCAATTGTATGGTACGCTGTTAAAGCAACCCTAGAAAAGGAATACATTGCCTGTCTCCAAAGCTGGTTTCTGTTTACACGTGAGAGGGTGTTTAAGCATTCACCCGGCAGAGTACTTCTGGATTGCTCCTACTTTCAGGCTCTTACGAATAGAGCTGCTATGAGCACTCATGTTCTGACTTTTACCTGACCGCAGGTTTTTATTTCTCTGGGACAAATATCCCCGAGTGAAACTACTGGGTCTTAAGGCAAGTGTATGTTTAGTTAAAAAGAAATTGCCCAACAATTTTCCCATATCATTAATGTTTATGATGCGTGAGCTCTCTCCAGCCCCTGATAAGCGCTCCTTCCATTTTCAAAGACTGCAATGGACTCTTAGAGGGAGAAGAGGGAGCCACCACTAGAAAGCATACAAGTATGATAAAAAATATGGCATCCCGACAACTTATGCTGCTGATAAAGGGAAAGTGGATTAACTAAGAAGAGCCTCGACCTTGATTGTCTGAATGAAGGCAGTGATTCAGCACGCCCTGCTTCCATACGTCCCCCATGCCAGGCGCCAAGCTGGACGCTGGAAGACCACACGAGCTGGGATGGAGACAATCCTCAGAACCTCTCAACCTGGTGTAAGAGACAGACACTCACACGAAGAACCTTCATATTATCAACACGACTAGAAGGGCAGGGAATCGGGAGACACGCATGATCCAAAACAGCAGATAAACCCGAAAGTGTGAGCCCTGAGCCCTGCAGCGTACGAAATGATCTTGTTTCCCTCTTAATTTCTCCTTACTTTGTATGTTATTGTCTGAGACATGAATAGACAGCTTGGAGATAAGGCTGGGATGAAAATTTAATTCTGGGGAAACCAGAAAGGGAACACCAAGACTCAGAAGCACTTTTAGACGGTTTGAACTCCTAGGAATGGAGTATGACGGTTGGATTAGTCGCATAAACAAGAAGTGTTTTATTGGATTATCTGGATCATCCGTCCAGCTGAACCCATTCACTCAGGGGTGGCCCACCTCTCACACCCACAAAGGCTTCTTTGAGGGGAATGCATTTGCTACCTACCAGCTCTCCTTGTCAACCTGTCACATCTTCTCCCCTCCATCTCCTGAGGAATTCAGGCTGGGCCCTGATTAAGGGCTTATGGGCCAGTCCATGGCCTTCACTGTCTCTTCTCAACAGAGAATTGAAAGCCCCAGTGAGGACTGACTCGGCATTTAATCTGATCAACAAATAAAGTGAGTGGATCTCCCTTGCCCTGCCCTGAAAAGAGGAATTTTTATTGATCTAAAGCATCCCATAAATGTTTTATCCCTTGACTTGTTTTTTGTAAATTTTAGTTTGGGCCTAGGATATGATATTTAGCATTGATGTTCTCTGCCTCTCTGGTGTCCACACAAGAGATGGGGAGCCCAAGGTTGAACCAAACAGGAGAGTCATTATGGTGATATTAGTCTGTGAAGACAGATCTCTGAGATCACAAACCAGAAATAAAATAGGATAGTGACGGCTAGTTGTCTGAATATCCATTTACCTATGAGCCTTTGCTAAACATGGAAACCAGCTTGACTACATTTCCCAGACTTCACTGCAGCTAGATGTGGTCACGTGACTAAGCTCTGGCTAATGGATTGGGAGCAGAAATCATGCATGCAACTTCCATGCCATAGCCTTAGAAGAAAGGAGTGTGTGCTTTTCTGTCTCTCCTTCTATCTTGCCTCTTGAAAAGTTGGCATGGTGCAAAGCCATTAGAAAGCATGCATTCAAGAACAACACCTCAGAGATGGTGGAAGAAAAACAGCCTGAGGTTCTGGGTTCTCACTTCTGTGGAGACACCTCATCAGCCACCTGCTGCTTCTTGGGCAATCTCATGAAGCTGAAGTGAATTTCCATCTTTCTTGCTTAAGCCAATGTATTTCAATCTTTGAAACAACAGAATTTGTATTCTGCTAATACATGGAATAAATACAATGGAGGGAACCAACTGGTGTATGAAACAAAAAGAATCGAGAGAACAGAGAAGCAGGCAAGGGGGTACCATTGGGTGGAGAGTACACAATCAAGTACACGGGATGGCTTACAATACTTGCTGATAGAAAATTCTCTCCTAGCAGTCAGTGTCCATCACCTAAATGCAACAGCCTCTTTCTTACTTGCAGGACTTTGCATGTACTTTGGGGTCCCCTCCTCACACACCCCCATCCCCAACACTTGGATAAATTCTGTTCATCCTTCAGATTGCTGCACAAATGTGACTTTCCCTTCTCTAGGTGAGGCACTCCTTGTGCTTCCCCAACACCTCCCCTGCCTGGCACACCTGCCTGTTCTCTTTTCTGCCTCCCTCTCCAGACTGAGAATTCTTGGAGGGCAGGGACCACACTTGACTGTTAGCCACTGAATCCCCAAAGCTAGCCCCAGGCTACAGACAGGATGCTCAGCAACCCTGGAAAGAATCACAGAACTGGAAGCAGACTTTCAAAGGTATAGGTGGAACATCAGTTACCTGAGAATTTGGGAGGCTTCTGCTAGAATTAGACCCTCATTAGCAAATCCTGCCTTCTGGGGAGACCCAGCCCAGTGCCCAGATGCCTCACTTGGGGGATCCCATCCTCCAGCAGGGTCTGCTAATCTCTTCCCATCCTGACTAGCCTTCTCCTCGCTCAGCTTCCCCCTCACTCAGGTGGCTATGGTTGAGTATGGTTGTTTTTCTCTATTTCCTTCTCACTTTCCTCCTTGGCTGTTATGTTTCCAATTGTAATGCTCAGGCCTGAGCACTGTCACTCCCAGCTGTCTGGCCGCCCCCTCCTCACCCCCTCTGCTCACCACCCACCTGCCTCTGATGAGCACACTGCACGGGCTCCCGGGCTCGAGCCTGTAGCACCCACTGAAAGCCCCACTGTTACCACCTGGCCCCCCTTTGCCTCAGATTTGCTCATGTCTTATTAAGGCTCAAACTGGTTGGAAAAATTTCTTCAAACCGCTCAGATTGTTCAAAACAACAATAGGGGAGGAATAAAAGCTGCTAAACTGCAAAAATGATCCAGTCCACCCAGCCCCTTGGTCTCTTGCTGTCTTTTTTGTTGTTGTGAATCCTCACACGGGGATATTTTTCTATTGATTTTTAGATAGAGTGGAAGGGAGGGAGGTAGTTGGGGGGGGGGGAGAGAAACATTGATGTGAGAGACACACATCGATTGGTTGCCTCCCACATGACCCAGATCGGGGCCAGGGATTGAACCTGCAACCCAGGTACATGCCCTTGACCAGTAATTGAACCCATGACCCTTCGGTCTGTGGGCCAACACTCTAACCACTGAGCCAAACTGGCCAGGGCATCTCTCTTGCTGTCTTTGAAAGTCATGCACATTGCAGGGAGCAGGGGAAAGCTCGCTAGAAAACAGCCCAGTGTCCTCCAGCATCAGGTCACCCCCCGGCCATGCTCCCCCCAGGACTAAGGTGACTTGTCCAGCTGCCAGCCCCACAGGCCTGTGACCTGCACCTGGCTAATGCTCTCCATCATGGCCCTGACTTGGTAACAACTTTTGGACAAGGCCCAGCTCTCCGTCCTGCACTGGGTCCTGCGCACGAGGCAGCCTGCGCTGTCCTTGGATGTCCACTCCTGGGAGTCACAGCTGCCTTCCCACACGCCAGGCTCAGAGCCTCCCAGTGTCCTGGGGACCTCGCATGGTGGACTCTGGCACTGGAAAGCGTCATGGGACAAGGGTGATGTTGGGTTTGAATCCCACCCTGCAATGTACTAGCCTTAGACTCATGATCACAGCCTGAGCCTCAGTTTCCCCATTTATAAAACGAAGGCAGCCATACCTTACCTCATAGAGTCGTAGGGAGGATCAAAGGAGATGATTGATTAGAACAAGGCATCTGGAAGAGACTGGGCTTTAAATATTTGAGGTTGGAAAGCAGCCATTCTGGGAATTTCAGACAGTCTCTGTAGTTTACGAGGGAAAAAAATGAATTTGTTTTGGAACGGACACTCCCTTTGTTTAAGGACGGGCCACGTCACTGAGCTGCCTTGGTCCCACAGGCGAGGCCAGCTCTCACCATAACGTGTCCCATTTACAAATGTCAGCTGGAGAGTCCCCAGGTGAATCTCAAAGTCAGAAATTCTTTTTCTGTAAATCTTGGAACTTCAGTGTTCAATGCCTGAAAAAACACTGTCTATTCTTGGGAGATTAGCTGGTTTTTTTGGACCAAAAATGAGCTCACAAGTGATCCAGTACAAATACCTACCCCCAAAAGGAGGGAGATGCAGGCTTGGCCCCTCAAACTGGGCCCAGGGGAGCTGGGTGTTCCTGTGGGGCTCACTTAAGCTGAAGGAGTCAGACTCGGTGAAGCCAGAGGACTGGACTGGACCTGACAGGTGGGCGGGGCACTTCCTCCAGGGGAGTGGGAGTCCCACTGTCCGGCTTCCTGGAAACTGGATTGGATCCCGCTGAAGAAGACGAGGTGCACTTTGGACTGGAAGGGATGCAACGCTTCCTCTGTCTGGCCGTAGCCTGGACTCCTCAGCAGAAATGTTCTGAGGGTCCCTTCTGGGTCCTCCAGCCACCTGAAGTCCCAGCAGAAGCTATGCAAGGCCAACCTCCGTCTTCTGGTTAAATTCTGTTGTCCCCAGACATTTCGTAAATGTATTCCCTTTTCATTTTAAAATTCACGTTGCACAACTTCAGTATATGTAATGTTTATTTGTCAACCCTAACTCAGTAAAGCTGGAAGGGGGGAGCTATGCCATTTCCATTCTATTTTCGCTGTGCTTTGAGGACAGAAGGCAGGCGCTCATACCGGGTCAGGGATGAAGATACACAAGGGTGAGTGTCAGCAGCCTGGAAAACAGGACAGTAGAGATGCCCAGCTTGAAAGGAGCGAGAATGCAGAGCAAGGTGGCTGGTGGGGATGACAAGCCACCACCTGGGTAGTTGTGAAACCTACACACATTCCTCAGGGTTCCCAGAAATACCCTAGAGAAAGGAACTTCCCTGAAGAAGGGACTTCCTTTATCCTATGAGATGGGGGTTGGGATTATTGTTCTGTGGCCACGATGACCAGAAAAATACAGCTGTGGATGGTGGGAAGGGGGGTCAGTGGGGATCCATATGTAAAATGATTTAATTTGACACTTACTGGCCAATAAAATAATTACTATTATTATTTTACAGCTGAGGAAAAGAAAGACCCAGAAAGCTGAGTCCATTCTTCCAAATGTCCATGATTGCTTTGCCAGCAACACCCCCTTGCTGGAGAGCCGGCTCCGCCCACAGCTCCAGGAGGAACAGCCCCTGGCACCATGGGACCGGTTCCCCTGATCACAGCTGATTGGACAAGGTGCTAACACCTGACCCAAATTCAACCAATCAAATCCTCTCTCTTTAATGTGGAAGAAGGGATGGTCGGTGTGGACTGTGGCAGTGAGCTGTGGGGGGCCACGGCTGTCAAGTCTGGAGTCAGGCTGAGGTCAGCCAACGCCGTGGGCAGGCACAGTGAGGAGGGGCAGAGGGTGGGCCTGGCAGGGCAAGTCCTCTGTGGGGGGGCGAGGTGTGCAAGTGTGTGGGGGCTGGAAACAGGCTTCCCTGGGTGTCAAAAAGAGGTGGTGACTTGTCACTTGCTGTGAGGCCAAACTTCCCGCAACTCGGTCCCAGAAGCTGCCCCTGAACATTTCAAACAAGACCCTGTTTTTATTTGAGTTAAATCGAAGGAGCTTCCTTCCCCCACCTGCGACCTGCAATCCCTGGGCTCAAGTCACCGGAGAGGGCTGAGGTCGGCGGGGGGACGCCTGGCCCGGTGCTTTCCTCTTTCCCTTGGGGCAAGGCAGATTTCTTTGGTGATAACTGGATCTGTCCGGGTATTTCGTAGTGAAAATGTAATTTTTCTTACATCCTCACAAAGTTGCGATGGGACACGATGCCCAGAAAGGGCCCACGTCTCTATCTAAAGATCGAAGCAGGGATGGTCACATGACACCTGAAAGCCCGTCGCGGACACCTGGCCAAGGCGTGGCTCACGCCAGCTCGGGGACCAAGGGGCCTTTGTCTGGGGCCTGGCAGAGCTCCCTGCCCTGGACCCGGTGCTCAAGTTGCAAATCCTGACATCGGGTGATTCCCAGAAAAGAGAGACCGCAGCCCGCAGTGGCCAAGGTCCAGGCATTGTGTCCCTGCTTGGAAACAACCGGCCTGGCGGGCAGCGGCGCTGGCACTTCCCGCTGTCGGTGAGAAAGCCGGGGCCTGCTCCGCCTGGGGCCCTCTCCTGGGATGATCCACTCGCCTCCCACTGGCCCCGGTTTGCTGCCCTTCATCTGTGACCCTCAATAAAAGAGAAACCTCTTTAAAACAACAACAGTAACAATGAGAGCTGAGCGCCTGTCCGTGCCGGGCCTTTGTCTCCATTCCCTTTAGCCTCCAAAACCACCGTAGAAAGCAGGTGTTATCACCGCCCCTTCCAGCAAGTAAACTGAAGCTCGGAGTGATGACCTGTTTCACCTGAAGTCGCTCGGCAGGCACACAGGACAGCGAGGGTCCGCTCCGCTCTGCCGCTCACAAAAGCGGATGCTTACTGAGTTCAGAAACTGTGTTCCAGACACTGTCTCATTCCTTCCCGACCACTCTTCGCAGCCTCACGATGCAATCGTACTCATGTTGGTAAGGAAACACGGAGCAGAGGCGAAGCCAGTTGTCCACATGGGTGGGGGTGGTTGAGGTGAGATGTGCACTCGGTTCTGTCTGGTCCCCAAATCAGAGGTTCTGCTCAGGACGCCTCCCCAGTTCTCTTCCGAGCCCCTCTCTGCAAGGCCTGGCTGTGCCCGGGTGTCGGATCCAGCTGAGATCTAACTGATGTGTTGAGGCGCTCTCCTCCGGCCAGACGGGGCTAGTCCCTGTGCCCTGCGCACTGTCCTCGGACCTCACAGCTGCTCTGCAGGGTGGGCAGGTCACATCCCTGCAGCGCCACCTCCGGGGGCCCAGACAGGTGCCTTGTCAGTTCCAAGATCACACAGCTGCTAAGTGGCAGAGCTGGGCCTTGAACGCGGGCAGGCTCTCTCCTCAGGACCACGCCGAGTCTAAGAGATTTACAACGGGAACCTCTGGAAAACCAAAAGGCCCTCGGGTGTAAAGGAAATGAGTAGCAAAAGGAGGAATTTGAGGCAGAGTGACAGGACACATCCCAGCGTCCCAAGGCCACCAAAGTTGCTCCAGCACAGTCAGCGATTTCTGGGGCCCAGAGGAGACCAGCCTGTTTCCAGAAACATCCGGGGACTGGAATCAAGGCACCCCTGTGATCACACTGTAGAGCTGTGTGCTGGGCTGATTCTCATTTCCTGCCCAAGTGAGATGAAGAGGAGGCATGTGGGCCCTGGGCCGTTTCCCTGCACGACAGACTGAGACCCGGAGATGTGCAAGCAGGAGGTTTATTGGGGGGTGGTCCACGAATCACACCAGGGAGGGGAGTGAGGGAGCAGGAGCAGGCAGAGGGGAAGCAGCCATGACAGAGGCCTCTACCGATCCCACAGAAGCTCTGGAGCTGGAAGGGCCCCCAGGAGTGTCCTGAATCCAGGCGGGGGCTGAGGCTTTGCACCCTCACAGGGACCAGTCATTGCATGGATGCCCCGGGGTGGGGCATACAGCTGAACAAGGCGTCTCCCTTTGGTGAGGACAGTTCCTGGCTATGAGTCTCCAGCAGCCAGCATGGCCCGCAGCTGAGTGAACAGGCACCCCCAATTCTAAAGAGGGATCTAAGGGGTACACCACAGCATCCACTATAAATAGGTTTTGGAATCCAGTGGGGTGCTTGCGGGGTACACACACACTCCCAGCCTTGCCTGCGCCCTGAAGGATGAAGGGAAGTTATCCCTTCTGTCTCAGTGGAGTGACTTACGAAGGGCTCTGGCCTCGATGCCGTGTACGTCTCAATTTGCACACGCTTTGGGAGAAACTCCCCGTCCCCCTCTGCCCTAACAGTTCAGGCTGGACGATGGTGGGCCTCTGGTGAGGACAAACGTGGTAAGTGCTGTTACAGAGGAAGTTTTTCTTTTCTACCAAAATCAAGAATTCCCATTTTCAGGAAAGCACTGTTAGACCATGACCCTCTGAAATGAGAGAGAGGAGAGAGACTGAATCCCCCCAAATTCTTGCTTTGCCGAAAGCTAAAGCAGGAAGAATGAAAAAGCAGGAATCCCCTAAATTTGCAGTGGCCTTGGCCTGCCTCGACACCATCATGATGGGCTATGTTGTTAGTCAATTTCATAATAGATGGTTGCCTCATTCACCCAATTGTACATAGATGTTTTTTAAAAAACCCATTTCCCCCATAAACAAGAGCATAATTTTAACCACCAAACCACTCAAAATCTTAACCCCAAGCCACCTTATTTGCATTTTTTCCTACAGAGCTTACATTTTTTATTTCTTAAATTGGACAATTTTGAGCATGAAGCCTAACCACCAGCCATGTTGGGAGACAACATCCTTACTTTATAGATGTAGTCACCCTTTTGCCCCATTTCCAGAATTAAAGGAATGTCTAATGGCCTCGGGCCACTTCCAAAGCTAAAAGAATGTTCAAAGATGTAGGGCTCGATGATTGGGTCAGAAGAGGATACAAACTGACAATACAGGTCCCCTGAGCCCCGTCTAGTTTTTGGCATCTCAAGTAGTTGCCACAAACACTGGGGCTCTTCAACTTCCACATGCTTCTTTCTGGGAGTCTCGGAGAGGCTCTTAGAACCACAGGACAAACAAAAGAGGACAGAAGGAAATCAGTAGGTCATCTACTAACAAATCCTTCAGCCCGGCCGTGTGGCTCAGTGGGTTGCTCGTCATACCATGCACCAAGAGGTTGCCGGTTCAATTCCCAGTCAGGGCACATGCCTGGGGTTGCAGGTTTGATCCCCAGTGGGGAGCATGCAGGAGGCAGCCAACTGGTGATTCTCTCTCATCGATGTTTCTATCTCTCTCTACCTCTCCCTTGTTCTCTGTATAAAATCAATAAAAATATATTTTAAAAATAAATAAATAAATAAAATCCTTCAATTGTCTCCCAAGTTGTACCCTCTCCCAACTCTCTCCTTCACTTAATTAATTCATCTTACAAAAAGAGGCCATTGTGACCCCAAGTTTTCAGGCCCAACTTGATCCACTCCCCTGTTGACTGGATAAATGAATGAGGATGCACTTGTCATAACAAATGAGATGTCAGATGTACAATGCAGCAACTTTCTCAAGGAGTCTCTGCCTGTTCCCATTTTTCTGGGTTTTTGATTGGTTGGTTGGTTGGTTTTTGTTATTATTGTTATTTTTAATTTTCCAAATTCTTAAAGAACCCTTCTCCTGGGCAAGGTTGTTGGGGGCCTTTAATGCCAGGATAACTTCGCACTGAGCTTACAGCCACGGCACCATTCAAGGTCAAAGAGGCGAGGAGGAGTTCATGGAAAAGAGCTGCTGTTTCTTCGTAAGAACTTCTGAATGGTAACTATCTCTGACCGTGTGTCAACCCCTTCCAACTTCATTCATCAGTGGGCTCTCCTGAAACCTCATGGATCCCCTGGCCTATAATCTTCCTTTGTCTCTATAATGAGATGAAGGGAAATAACTTCCACTGAAATAAGTTCCAATTAATTATACCTCTGAGTAAATCTTTCGGATCACGGTAAGTGGCTCACAGTAAGAAATGCCAGCTCTCCCGAAACGTGTGTGTGTGTGTGTGCGCGCGCATGCACACGTGCGCTGGCTTTTCATTTCCTGTCTCTTTTTTAGGAAGTAAGGAAGTCAGCTGACATTTCGAAACTCAGAACCGGATCGCAGTTAAATACTTGGGAGGCTGAGCCATGATGCAGAAGACGAGACTGATTTGCTTCAAATCTTCTGGAAACAGTCTTTGGCCAGAAGGAATTAAACTCAATTTCTTTCTGTTAAATTTAAATCCTCTGAAATTATCTACATGTAGAGACTTCTCGTGGGGGGTGGCGGTTAGGCAGAGTGCAGGGAATGGGAGAGTAACTAAGTTCAAAGAGATTTTGTTTTTTAAGGTCAAATAAAAGTGTTTCTTTTTGAAAGGTCTACGTGTTTGTTTTATTGATTGATTTTAGGAGAAAGAGAGAGAGTGAGAAACACTGATATGCTGTCCCACTCATTTATGCATTCATTGGTTGATTCTTGTGTGTGCAGTGACCCGGGATCAAGCCCGCAGCCTTGGCGTATTGGAATGGCGCTCTAACCAATTGAGCTACCCGGCCAGGGTGAGGTCAAATAAAAGTCTTATTATAAGTTTGGAATTTTTGCAAGAGAGAAAGGTCAGCAATCAATTTAAAAGTCATTTGATGGCTTTGGATAAAAGTTTACATGAGTTTCAAAACTGATAAATGGCCACCAAGTAATGATCTGAAATTTACAGAAGTTTCATATACACAGGCTCCATGTGAAACCAGGGGTGGGGGTGGCGCTCAGCCAGCTGAGCTACGTTCTCAGCCAGAGAGGCCAGAATAGAATAAAAGAGAACCCGGGGACACCATCACTTAAAGGAAAGTTGTCATGGAAGAGACACCGAGAAAGGTCACTGAGACTCAATCGCCATCCTTCACTGAGAACTGAATCTGTTTGGAGGATAGAGCTAAGAACGCCTCAGACATAGATATTAACCAGGCTCATTTTTCAGTGAAATCGACGCTCAAGGTCAAATACTAGTCAACGAAGGAGCCGAGATCCAAAGCCAGGCCAGCTTGTCTCCAGCACAAGCTCTTAGCCCTGGACCCTGCTGCAGACCAAGCAGGAGGAAACTGCAGGAACCCGGGGAAGGGGACAGAAGAGGCAAAATCTCAGAAACGCGAAAATGGTGTTTTGTTTGAAGCATGACTTCATCTGGTTGGGAGAGGGGGGCTACGGCGGTAAGCTGCAGCCACAGAGGGTGAGGGAGGCTTTGACAGGTGCGGTTATTATTACCCTTGGTGGGAATAGCCCAGTGGCAGCTGGAAGGTTCCAGGCCACCTGCAAAGCGCCCAAAGGAAGCCCCTCGCCCCTGGTGCCAGTGCTGGGCATGAGCACGCTGCGTTCACATCGCCCCCTGGCCGCAGCGACGCTGGAACACAGGAGGCCACAAAAAGCACACAAGTGACAGCCAAGTTGGTGACAAGTTAATCCCGTGAGGATTTGAGCCCGCGTGGCCCAAACAGGCACACAATTTGCCTAATTTCCCCTCAAGGGAATGTCTTCCCTCAAGAAAGTCGCTGAGTGTCTCACTCTCACTTGTAAACAACCATGGATGATGTCTTCCCATGATCTCTCTGCACTGCTGGCCTTTGGACGCTCATTTAACCTAAATTGCTGACAGCTTCGCGGGGTCCCTGGAGGCCTGCACCTGCCTGATAGGCAGCCCTCCTCCATCCTCTCCAGATCTGAGTTCCCCCAGCGGCCGAGCAAAGGGCAGGCAGAGGGGCCCAGAGACTGGAGGGCTGGCTCCTTAGAAATCCCCCGTGGATGCGGATATGGGGTCTCTAGGACCAGGGCCACTGCATAGGAAAAATCAGGGGACACATGCCACCAGGTACAAATCCACGTTCATGCTTGTCATTCATGCACTTGGGAGTCAGCCCTGGGTTCAAATCCCTCTTCTGACCCATACCAGCTATTGACAAGGGACTTTTGACAAGGGACACAGCCTCTCCCCATCCCAGAGACTTAGCCATGAACAGGAAAGGGATAACGTGAGATGACCAATGTGAAAAACCAGGGACACAGCCTGTCGAATGGTAGGTCTCAGCAACAGCGCTGATGGAGATGACGATGAGGCAGGACCTTGCCCTGAGACTCCTTGTGGACAGGGAGAAATGGAAGAAATGCAGCCGCCAGAGAGCGTCCCCCGGACCGGCAGCGCTGCCTGGAGACGAGCTCTGAGACAGGCCCGGCACCAGCACGGCCCAGAGGAACCTCACAGAGCGTGTGGAGTCTTGAACTAAGAGCAGAACCTAGCAGGAAGGAGAGAGAAGCACAAGCAAAGGCCCGGAGGCGGGCCCAGCGGGGTGTGTTTAAGCTGCCCCAGAGGAGAGGAGCCCCAACCAGCCAGAGAAGGGAGGACTGGGGGCAGGGAGGGACAGATTGGGACAAGTGTCAAAAGCTAGGCAGACAACGCCACAGAACACAGAGCCTTAAAGGCTCCTGAGCTCAGACAGAGCGTTAAAATGGCCCTGGGAAGAAATTTATCAAGGCCGTATGTAGATGGCATGAGGAGGAGGTTGGACATCTTGGGGACAAGAGAGAGCAGTCAAGGCCCAATCAGATTTCATCAGAAAACAACAGAAGTGTTTTTGAGAGCGAGCGTCAAAAGCAAACAAACAAACAGAAAACCCTGGGCGCCACCCCCGCCCCCCGACCACCCCAAGATCATCAGCTGTGATCCTTCCCAGGCGGTGGGAGGGGCACCAGGCCCAGGAAGGGACTGGAAAAGCCACCCTCACCCATGCGTAATGATTTCATTTTTACAAAATTGGATTAATGCATTACTTGTGTAATGAAAAATTAATTAAAAAAAAAACAACAACTAAGACATCACCTTGCCAGCATTCTCAAAGAGGATTCCTCGTAGGGATTACTGTTTTATTTTTGTGCAGAGGTTTCCACAAATTAGCCAAATGGAACACCAATATCTCTGGGAGAACCACTTTCCAAGAACTAAAAGCTGCCTCCACACGTCCTCGGTGACCTGGGCTGACCAGTCAGGCGTCTTTATTGAATGCTCATTGAAAATTAACACAGCGAGGAGCAGAGCCGGGGGTCTCCTCAGTCTGGTAGCTCGGGACTTACCAACTGCATCTCGGAGGTTCATTTCTCCCCAGCCTGCCTCTGAAACGACCTTTCTTCCCAGAAACTGCTTTCTCCTTCCTGCGAAGACTTCTAAGCTAGACTAACAGAGTGGCCAGCGTTCCACTGGAAATAAAGTTTCACACTGCTGCCATCCTCGGCATCCGACGGAGACAGGGACACGCCTACGCTGGGAGCTAGAAAACCAGTTGGAGCCCCATTTTCCGCGCTTGTCCCTCCCTGCCTTGTCAAAGGTCCCTTCTGTCCCCTATCATCATCAGGAGAGAAAAGACAGAGGCTGTGCCGGCTGGGCAGTGATCAGTGGCACAGAAGCGCCCAGGGAGAGGGAACTACGCAGCATTAATATTTAATGCCCCCTTTCCATTTTCCCCTAATAAGCTGAGCACTACGGCGAGAAAAGCTGATTTATTTTGTCAGCAGTGGAAATATTTCAAGTATGATGCGTGTCACGGGGTCACACAGAACCCATCACACAGAAACACACACTGCAGAAGCATCCAAGGGAAGAATCTTCCGGACTTGATCTTCAAGACTGAGTTTCGGGGAGTCTTGCCAACAGCGGGAGATTTCTGTAAGGCCTGGTGGCGGGGCGGGCCGTCGTGCGGGCTTCAGGCCACAGTCTGTCCCCAGCGGATGTGAGAACATGGCAGAAAGAGCAAAGGCTTTGGAGCAAGTGGCAATGGTGTCCTGCCGTTATGGCCCAGTCCTTGGGCCTATGGCTTCCTTTTGCAAATGCTTACGCTGCCCAGGCTAGAAGAACCAGAGAGTCAGCCCCTTGGAAAGAGTCCCAGAGCAATACCAGATGGCAGTTGCTGGGTAAATAGTACCGCTTCTTCACCCCTCCGAGGTTGGCTCTGCGCCGTCGCTCAGAGGTTCCCGATGGGACTGAGCCCCAGTCGCCGGCAGCAGGAACCTGCCCGTTAGCACACCTTGTACTGGCCTCCTCCGCCTCCCCGTCTCACTTCTCCACTCCCCAGTTCTTTCTGGAATCACTGCCCAAATAAACTTGCACTCAGAGTGTTGTCTTAAGGTCTGTCGGGCAAACTATGTCATTGTTGATTTTCCTGTGTGTGGAAGTGGGGATAGCAGCAACCGTCTTGCTAGGCATCTTGAGAGTCGATGCAGTGATTTATTGGATAGCATGCGGAGGAAATACGTTCAGGACTCACTCGTCTGCCGTGAAAATGTGGCCCTCCTGTAAGCCAGGCACCAAACTCTGATGCTAGGTATAAAGTAAGTGCTCACTCCATCCTTCTGTGAATATTAATGTAGTCCAACCCTAGCAGCATCCTTCCCGTTTTTCTCACCATGTGCAGTTAGTTCGTGGATGAGAAGCATGGGGGGAACTGGTGCAAAGATAATGCAAGAAAGGGTGTCTGCCTCGAAGCCAAGAGATCTGGGTGTGCAATGGGTTGATTGTGGCACCCAAAAAGGTCTGTCCGAGTCCCAGCCCCTGGTACCTGTAAGTACGATGTGCTTTGGACAGAACGTCTTGCAGTCGTAATCAAGCGAAGGATCTGGGAATGATTACCCTAGAGGTAGGGCAGGCACTAAATCTGATGATTAGTGTCCTTACAGTGGACAAGATTTAAGACACAGAGACACAGGGGGAAGTCGGAGAAGAGGGAAGAAGAGACTGGGTGATGCCTCTACAAGCCAAACAATGCCCAGGGTCTTTGGAGCCACCAGAAGCCAGAGTAGAAGCATGGAACAGATTCTCCCTCACAGCCTCCGACACCTTGATTTCAGATTCCTAACCTCCAGAACGATGAGAAATTTCATTTCTGTTGTTTTGGCCACCCGTTGGTCGTCATCTGTTACAGCAGTCCTAGGAAATCAACACATTGGGGACGACCAGGAAGTGGGGCAGGTCACTGCTCACATCCATTGGCCCAAACTCACCCACATGGCCCCCTGGCATGCAAGCCTGGGAAGCAAAGCCTGGCTGTGTGCCAGGAAAGTACATGTGTTCGTGACCCCAGGCAGTTTCTGCCAAATTCACAGAACAATTTGCCAAGAGGCTGGGCCAGGAGATCGAGCCAAATTCATGCCACAGGATGAGTCTGGTTAGGACACCGCGGCTGCTGCCATGGGCATGGGTATCCTCTCAGGGACCTCGTCCTCAACATCCGCTGCAGCAGAATCGCCAGAAGGGGTTGCTTTTTGTCCTTCCCCAACGATTCCAGTTTAAGTGGTCTCAGGTGGGACCCAGGCTGCAGTCTTTTTACATGCCCCTGGGGTGATGCCAAAGCTCAGCCATGACTGAGAATGAGCATCCTAAGCTGTGTTAATATTTGGCGGCTTTCTATAAAGAATTTTCTTGTAAATGATCTCATTTGAAACTCAAAACAACCTAGGTATAACGATGGGCTTCTATCATCGGCTCCATTTCACAGATGAGAAAACTAAGTCCCTGAGAGTTCACATGACTTTTTCAGGCTACCCAGTTACACACAGCACAGCCAGGACATGAACTCTGGTCTACAACGTTCAGTCTGGCGTCCCCACACCAGAACTGCTTTGTAACAAAACAGCTGGCAAAAAAACATGTCACCCTTCTTAATGAGGCACTGAACTGACGGGGAGGCGTTATTGAGCCCTGAATTCAAAGCAACATGACTGTGTCCTTTCAACACAAATTTCTGACATGTAAAGATAAGTTTGTCCAGCCTGACATGTGCCAGCCCTTCATAAGTGAGACCATTTTACCCCCGGAGCTCCCCAGGCACTGTGCCTGGGCCACACTCTTTGCAACAGCTCACAAAGATGCTTGAGATCTGAAATATCACTGGCTCCAAAATACTGAACGCAAAGTGCAAACTAAAAACAAATAGATGCTTAATTAATATATACAAATGTCATTACTTGTTACATTGAGTATGCATTAAAATTTTGCAGCATTTGAATGCAATTTGTAGATTGTCTTGCTTTGCCATGCACAATTAGCTGTGAAACCTGAGAAACCATGACTAATTACAAAATAAATGAGTTACTTGGAGCCATGTCATTTCAAAAGCAAAATCATAAAAATCCTTTGAAGTTTTTTAATAGGAAAAAAAATATTTTGCTATAATGTGGGTGTGTTTAATATTTTTGATATGACGTTAAGGTGGGGCCATCCAAATTAGAATGTGCCTAGGGCAAAGAGGGGACTGAAAACGGCTCTGGTTGTACATGATGCCATGGTGCTCATCACCCCTGTCCTAAAACACCTGTCTAAGCCTGCTGGCGACAAGACTGGAATCCCCACGCCCATGGGCCCTGGTCTTCCCTGTTCCTGAGCAGCCAACCCCAGGGACCACCATGGCTCTAGAAAGGTGTTGTGAATAAAAACAGGACTTCCTCATCTCATCCTCATAATGGATTGATGGAAATCTTCACTGGGTATTGCTTTCTTTTAACATAGTAAGTTCATAAAGTCTTCTTAAAAAGAAACAGCCTTTAACTTATTCTTCTCATTGGCTCGTCACACTTCCCTGAATAGCCTTCCCACAAGGTCTCTTGTGTTACTGCCTGCACTTGATCAGACCAAAACCAGCTCTTTCAGCCAGACCTGGGACCTTCCTGATAGATGTTCTTCCTTTTCTCCTCTCATGTTCTCACTCCTTCTTTCTCTCTCCCTTCCTTCCTCCCTTCCACCCAGTCCCACCACACTCACTTTCTTAGGCTAGATACATGATAGATCTTAGGAACACAGAACATGAAAAGGCATGAGACCTGCCCTTAAGAAACTAAAATCTAGTGGGGACGGCAGATGAGGAGAACGAATACGTCAATCAATAATCAGAATTCAGGGCCATGCAGATATTCAAGTAGAACCATAGGTATACAGAAGGAAATACAGAAGCAATGGAAAGAGAAAACCCAATGTCTATTTGCAGAATCCAGAAAAGGCTTTCCTAAAAGCATTTCCTGCCCAGGAAAGTGATATTCTGATTCCATGTTGTTTGAAGCTAATTTAGGGAGAAAGTGAGGGGATAGCCACACAGTGCTGCTGTCTGAAAGACTTGTGTGAGGCCTCTGGTCATTTTGTCAGGTTAGGGGATACGATTCTATGATGCTACTCAATCATATTTTATAGAGAGAGCCATTTAATAAATTCCTCCAAGTACTTGGACACAGGGAAAGGCTAGGCTTGCCACAATGGTTTGACATCAGACCATGAAAGTGAGGTAATGCAACAGATTTCTTTCCTTTTTGCCTTAGCTGCCAGAAAACTCAGAGATAAATTCCATACCTATTAGCAGAGATTATCTCATCCTAGTCTCTGGTGGAAGATATCATTCATGATTAAAAAAAAAAAAAAAAAAAACTGCTGACCTCAGAATTCTTAGCATGGCCTAACCCACTGGTTTTGCTCATGTCCTTTCATAATAATAAGGCTATATTATATTTTTAGGGGAAAAAACACACTTTTGATCAATTCAATGGCTGAAGTATTAGTTCCACGACGTCAGGGATTCTGCCTGTCTTGTGTATCACAGTAATACCATTACATGGGAAAGGGTGGCAGAAGGATTAGCGCTCAACAAATACATGTTGCATGAATAAATTGATGAGTAACCATGAAGAGAGAACTGCACATCTAAATGTATATTCACTAATGGTTCTCACTGATCACGTGACACCTCCCTCCTCCTCTGCTATCACACACACACACCACTGAGCCTCACTCCAAAGCATTCCAAGCTTCCCTTCCGCCTTCCTAGTTGAGGTAGTGGACACCTATTTTTTGTGAATCCACACTGCATTCCTTCCCTTTAGGTACTGACTCTCCTTAAATCCACACATTATCCGGTAGGAGTCTCAGGCTCACAGTTTTGTCTCTGCTGCTATGGGGTGTTCCAGAACTCAGACAGGTCCCTTGGTGGGCTTATAACCCAAGCATGGCCCATCAAAGTCCTTTGAGGGGATTTATATAGACACTGGGAGACAAAAGGTATCTCTCAAACTAAGACAACCAGGTAAGTCAAGAATTTCTGAGGAAATTTTTCTCCAACAGGAAGAGTAAATTTGCTAGAGAATAAAGCCAACATAAGGAATGCAAAGCAAGAGATGGAGAAAGGGGGGGGGGGGGAGATGGAGAAAGCCCTTGAACACCTGGATCTAGCCATGCCTGAATCCATCCCAGTTTTATCAGCTGATATATTCCTTTTCTTGCTTGAACTAGTTTAATTTGGGCACCTTACTCTTGCACCTTTAATAGTCTTGACTGGAGATACCAAGTGTAAATTCCTAATGCTTCTCTCAGCTCTTCAAAAAGAAATTGCCAAGGTATTGTCATGGATAGGACACAGGATTAATCATGATCTTGCTTCTCAAGCTGAGTGAAGAAACTTTTTTGTTGTTGTTAATTCCATCTACCATATAGCCAACAGAAGAGTTATATCCAGTATATTAAAGTAACTCCTATTATTCAATAAGAAAAAGTTTGAAAACCCAATAGTAAAATGGACAAAACACTTGAACAGTCAGTCACTTTAAAAAACATAGGATACACAAAAGGCCAATAAATATGAACAAAGGAGCTTAACTTCAGTAGTCATCAAGGAAATGCCAAAGAAATTCACAACAAAATACCATGCATTCCTGTTAGAATACACAAATGAGAATGAGTAGTTAGTTTAATCTCAGACCAACATATGGCCCTACCCTGCAGCACCTGATCACAGCTCACCCACAGCAACTTGCAACCCAGGTCAACAATTCCTGAACTGGTCGGTTCCCTGTTCACCAAGACAAACCTTCTGATCAGACACTGGAACACGGCATCATTGTCAGATCACCATAGATGTGTCTAAATATTTAGTCTCAAGTTCTGTATCGATCTCATTGCAAAGTGGTACCAGTTCATGGTTGATACCAGCCTGCAGACCACACTTTGAATAGCACTGACCTATATTTAGTCATCCAGAATAGGAAAAACTTGGGAAGCAGATTCCTTTGCAGAATGAAACCTTAGCCATGTTTAATTCAGCATGTTAACCAAGGGTTTCCCTACTTTTTTTTTTTTTTTTTTTTTTTTTAGTTTTAAAGAGAGAGGAAGGTGGAGAGAGAGAGAAACATTGATATGAGGGAGAAACATCAATTGGTTGCCTCTTGCACACTCCCCAACCAGGACTGAACCTGCAACCTGGGTTGTGCCCTGACTGGGAATCGAGCTGGTGACTTTTTGGTGCATGGGATGACATTCAACAAACTGAGCCACACCAGCCAGGGCAAGGGTTTCACTACTTTAATCTAATAGATAAAGAAAAGACCACTTATTCCAAAATTGCTGGGAAAACTCCAATCTGAGAGCCTTGCCCCCTGCCTCCTAGGCCACTGTCATTCCTACCCCCAGAAAATAAGAAGTACTGTACCTAACGTCCGAACTTCAGGAAAAATTAAGTTGAACTAAAACTCAAAAATTATCTTCTAACACAAAAAGGAAAATAACAAATATCAAGAATTTACAGCCAGTAGAAAACATGAAATAAAATGTCAGAAAGAAATCTAAAGTCTAAACATGATCACAATAAATATGAATGGATAAAATTATTTCAGGGAAAGTTCCAGAGTTCCAGATTTTTAAAATTCAGCTGGATGCTACCCACAATTCAAATTGGAAACAAAATGACACAGAAAGGTTAAAAATGAAAGGAATGATACAAGATAAATTAATACAAAGCTAATAAAAAGAGTAGATGTGATAATATAGATATGAGACAAAATAAGAATTCAAAATTAAAAGCATTAAGTAAAACAACCAGATTGGAAGGGAGCCTGGCTGTTGTCCTGTTTGAAACAGTCATACAGTCCTAAAAACATCAAAATACATGTTAGCTAAGAAATATCAATATGGCAAAGATAGAGTAGAACTATCTGTGAGATATGTGTGTATGTATGTTGGACTATGTATGTTGGAGTGCATGTTGGGGTATGCGTATATGTGTACAAATGTACATATATGATTGTGTTATCAAAATACTTCTGGGCTCACCCTGGACAGGTGGCTCAGTTTGTCAGAGCATCATCTCATAAACCAAAAGGTTGCAGGTACAATTCCTGGTAGGGCACATACCTAGTCTGAGGGTTCAATCCTGGTCAGGGTGCATATGGGAGGCAACTAATCGATGTTTCTCTCTCACATTGACGTCTCTCTCTCTCTCTCTCTCTCTCTCTCAAATCAATAAAACATATCCTCAGTTGAGGATTTAAAAATCTGTTTCTGGACCCTGGCCTGTTTGGCTCAGCGGTTAGAGCGTTGGCCCATGGACCAAAGAGTCACGGGTTTGATTCCGATCAAGGGCATGTGGCTTGGTTGCGGTTCGGTCCCCAGCCCTGGTCGGGGTCCTGCAGGAGGCAACCAATTGATGTGTCTCTCCACATGGATATTTCTCTCTCTCTCTCTCTTTCTCTCCCTCCCGCTCTATCTGAAGATAAATGGGAAAATATCCTCGGGTGAGGATTTTTTTTTAAAACATGCTTCTGGGCTCTGTAATACATCCCACTTCCTTCTGTAAACACGTAGCCATGGTGTTATGTGGGCCTTAGCTGTCTGTCCCCCAGGGCTGGGCAACTCAGCCACAGGTGCCTACACAGAAGAGCGCCCCTTCCAGCTGGCTGGGAATTCTGCCACTGAAGAAGCCGATACATGAGGACTTGGCATGTGAACCAGCTTTAGGGGACAGGGCACCCCATAACTGAGGAGCAATAATTCCACTCCATCAAGGGGGTGGCTCACAACATTGATGTCTGCTCCTGTTACCCAAATCTAAATCCCCGGAGCTGGCAGCTGCCTTCAGGGAACTCCTGGACACCTGGCTGGGCACGCTGAGATCCCAGCTGCTGAGAACTTTTTCACAGACCCTGTCGCACTGGGTGTTTCCAAAGCAAATATCCCAGGGGCTCACGCTAGCCCCATCTGTTTCCCGTTTGTGGAGCACAACCTACCCACCAGTTTGCTAACAACTCCTCTGAAGGGAAGAAAACAGCCTCCTAAAAGCACCCACCAGTGGTGCGCTTGCCCTGCAGTCCACGCGCGTGGGCAGCGAGGGCCAGTGGCGTCCTGCTGGCCCGAGAACCGCGTCCTCCGCTCCAGTGCATCACAGCCTGTACCTGAGCCTTGGGGGGCCACGCATCGCGGAGCCTCAGAGCTGGCTGCTCAGGGGGGGAGGCTGGCAGGGGGCAGGGCTGGAGGGGCGGGGGAGGAGCAGGAGGTGGAAGATCACTTCCTCAGTGGAACTCCGGGTCAGATGGGAGCTGAAGCCACTGCTAGGAACTCAGCTGCGCAGCTCGGTGTCTTTTGTCCCTCCTGCAGCCCACCGTGGGGACCACTGAATGCACCGCAGACGTTTTTGGCAGGCTGGCCTCTGTGCTGGGCTCGCCTTCATTAATCTGCCTGCCACGGAGCCCTGTGAAAAGAGGAAATGGTTTCACGCTCACCGAGAGACAAGGGGAAAGGCCTGGAGCAGCGGGAAGAAGGCCCAGGCTTGGGGTGCTGCGGTGTCACCCCCCCAGAGAGGGCCAGAGAGACCAGCCTCTTTGGGGAGCAGACAAGCCCTTTCCCGGGAGGCCTTTGGAATTCTTGCAGCCGGGCTGCTAATTAGCCCGGTAATGGGGACTGGCCGCGGTGGCTCTGGCTGGAGCTGTGGGCCTGGAACAATCAGGGTCTGTCTTCTGACAGAGATGACAAATGGAGGAAGTGAAAGGGGGTGTGTGAGCATGAAGAAAGGCCTGGACAAGAGGAAATACCGAGTGCAAATTGCTGTAATGATTTTTAAAGGCAGGCTCTTGAAGGTCGGAGAAACACTGGAGTGTCACAGAGCCCACGTTGGGACCTTCCTTTCAGTACACGGGGAAGTGACAGTCGTTGTAGCTGCAGGAGACAGATGGCTGGGTATCTGTCGAAGCCGGCTCAGCAGCCAGTGGAGACCTGAGCTAGGCCGAGTCCTTCCTGCGTGCGTTGGGTACTGGAGCTCAGAGATGCACGGGCCGTGTGCATCCTTGCTGATGGCTGGGTCCCAAATGTCAAGTGTAACAGGGGAAAAAAGTTTCTGTCTATAGTACCAAAGAGTTTAATGCAGAGAAGGCCCCTTGTTCTGCTGGGTGCCTGGATGCGCTCGGAGAGCTTCTCTGTAGAGGAGCTAGGAATACCTCACCTGCTCTCTATAACAAAGAGGGAAGAAACGGGAACTCCTAAGAGGACCAGGAGGAAAGGATGGGAGCAGAAATGAATGGGGAGGAAGACAAGGATGCCAGCTGGATGGCAGAGGCCCAGGCCTTCTTGTGGCACTGCTCCCCATTTTCTGTGACATCAGCCAAGCTTTTGATGCCTGGGATGAATGGATTTCAGGAAAAGCAGTGAAGAGGCCATTGTAGTTGGATGTAGGGGGAATAGATCACGTGTGTGCAGACTGGGGGTGAAGGGGCCACAGGAAGGAGCAGATACCATCTTGAAAGTTTGGGGGATTTGCAGGCCTAGACAGGGAAGCCCCAGCTGACCTAAGGATCACATGAGGGTCAGGGGTGGGACAGCCCCCTTCCTTGGCCAGGTACGTCTTCTCAGCCTGTGCACCTACCTAAACGTGCAAGTATGTTCTTCATGCCCTTTCGCCCATCTGTGAGTTATAATTTACACACAGTAAAATTCACCATTTTTGTGAACAGTTTTGCGAGTTTTGATAAATACATACTGCAGTGCAGTCATTATCATAAACAAGATATAGAATGTTTACATCATTCCAGAAATTTCCCTTCCACACCTTTGAAAATCAGACCCCTGGTCTGTTTTCTGTCTCTATGGTTTTGCCTTTTCCAGAATTTCATATAAATGAAATCATAACACACCTCGCCCTTTGAGTCTGGCTTCTTTCACTTAGCATGAGGTTGTTGTGGAGATCAGTAGTTTGTTTGTTTGATTGCTGAGTAGCATTTCATTGTGTGGATGGATCCTTTGTTGGTTTGTTCCCTAGCTGAGGACCGTCTGGGTTGCTCTCTCTCCTGTCCTTTTTATTACTTTTTAAAAGTAGATCATCTCACCTTGGTAATCCCTCTCCCTCTCAAGCGTTCTAAGTTAGCTTTCTAGGCCTCTTTCTTCATTTAATATTTGCCTCGCAAGCTTTCGTTTTTTTTGTTTTTGTTTTTGTTTTTTTTTATCCTCACCCGAGGACACTTTTTCACTTTTTGTTCAGATAGAGTGGGAGGGAGAGAGAGGAAGAGAGAGAGAGAGAAACATGAATGCGAAGGTGACACATTGAGTGGCTGCCACCCGCACGACCAACCAGGGCCGGGGACAAACTGCAACCGAAGTACATGCCCTTAGCGGGAACCGAACCCGGGTCTCTCTGGACCTCAGGCCGACGCTCTAACCGCTGAGCCAAACCAGCCAGGGCAGCCTCAAAAGCTTTTGATGTTAATAACTAATTGTGATAACTTACAAAGGGACTTGGTTTCTTTCTTCGTTTTGTTTTGTTGTAGAACAGCTTTATTGAGGTATGATTCACACACCATCCATTCACCCATTTCAAGTAAAAAATGGTTTTTAGAATATTGACAGAGCTGTACACCCATCTCCTGAATCAATGTTAGGACATTTTCATTATCGCTATGATAAAAGCCCACGCCTCTTCGTTGTTCCCTCCCGTTGATCTACATTCTGTCTCTGTGGAGTTCCCTATTCTAGACATTTCATAAAAATGGAATCCTCCAGTATGTGGTTTTCTCGTGTCTGGCTTCTCTCACATAGCACAATGCTTGCAAGTTTCATCCAAGTTGTAACATATATCACTGCTCCATTCCCTTTGATTGATGAAGGATATCCTATTGTACGGATACACTGCCAGTCTATCCATTCATCAGCTGATGGACATTTGGGTTGTTTCCACTTTTGGGCTATAATGCTGCTATGAACATTCATGTACAGATTTTTGTGTGGTCATATGTTTTCAGCATGTATGAAGGAGTAAAACTGCTGGATTATATGATAACTCTGTGTTTAGCCATTGGAGGAACTGCCAAACTCTTTTCCAAAATGACTACACCATTTTGTATTCCACAAAGGCACTTTGAATGTGTAAAGGGACAATGCAAATGGTTATAACTTAATATTGTTCATTGAAATGGCAAGAATACTATGCACTCATTTTAATAATTTCGACAATAGTAAAGTGTCTAAGGTAACACTGCCCCTCGTGTCCCACTAATCCCTACATAGACGTACTGTAAACAATCCACCCTTTTTCCTTTGCTCAACACACATATGCAAAACCTACCTACTTTTGTTAAAATGAAAATGCATCCTTGCTATCCACAGGACTAACATCCTTGTTTAAAAATGTGATAAAGTGTGCATAACCTAAAATTTACCATCTTAACCATTTTTAAGTGGTTCCGTACATTAAATACATTCACATTGTTGCGCTGCCATCATCACCATCCACCCACTGAACGCTTTTCATCTTGCAAAACTGAAACTCTGTGCCCAGCAGATAGCTCCCCTAGCTCCCTTCCCCCGCCCCTGGTGATCACCATTCTACTTTGTTTCTCTATGAATCTGCTTCTCTGAGTACCTCAGATGAGTGGAATCACACAGTATTTGTCATTTAGCATGTCTTCAAATTCACCCACATTGCAGCGTGTATCTGAATGTCCTTCCTTTTTAAGGCTGACCGATAATCCATGTATACACCACCCTGTGCTTATCCATTCCCCCGTGCATGGACACTCGGGTTGCGTTCACAGCAGCTTCAGCTATTGTGACAACGTTGCTATGATCGTGGTTGTACCGATCCCTCTTCATGCCCCTGCTTTCAATTATTTTCTAACTCCCTTTCTTAAAAAAAGGAAACTAAACTTTTTATTGAAGTTTATGCCACTTTAAAAAAAATCTCAACAACGTACTAATATGGTTCTTCTAAGTTACCAAATCACCTTCATATTTTAAATGGCTGAGTTTTCCCCCACCACGTGGCTGTCTTATAATCTATCTCACCCTTCCCTACTCATGAGAAACTGAATAGATGTAATTACTGGGTGTTTCCCATGGGCAGGCCATGGTGCACAGCTGTTCAAGTACATCGGCTGATGGGATCCTCTAACAGTCCTTTGAGGTGGATATACTTATTAGCCCCATTTTAGAGACAAAGAAACTGAGGCTAGAGAGCTTAAGCAATCTGCCCAAGGCCATTCTGCTAGTAAGGGCTGAAATCAAAGTCTATCTGACTCCTAAGCTTAACTTCAGCATTATAAGAAATGAAGGTTGTTTGGGTCAGCCAAGGAGGGGCCAGTGGGGCAGTGGAGGGGACTTGATTGTGTGTGGACATTCACATTCCAGGAGCCGTGGGTCTGATTCCGCAACAGCAGCAGCCCTGCCTTCCTACAGCGAGTGTCCTTTCTCGGAGATCAGGTTTCACGGAGTCTGAAAGCCAGAGCAGGTGCCCACCTCCCTAATGGGGCCATCCATCATGCTTCCTCTCTTCTGCTTCCTTTCCTTTTCCTCTTTGACCTCTCCCTTGCTCAATCCCACCTTTACCCCTGACTCCCACCCCACATTGTCCTCCTCCAGACTCTCCAGGTTCAGGTGACAAAAACCCTTCTCAAACTAGCTTACACAAACAAAAAGAATGTCCTGGCTCGTATAATTGGGAACGTAAGGGTGCATCTGGTCTCAATCACGATTGGATCCAGGGGCTCAAATGACATCATCACCCTTTTTCTCCATCTCTCAACTCCGCTTCTCTCTCAATGGTGACCCAGTTATTTCCTGCAATGGACAGGCTTTCTCCAGGAAGTAGGAAAGCTAGCTACCAGAAACTCCAAAACGACAGCTTTAGTGCTTAGCTATCCCACCACCTCTCCCAGCATCCGTATATCGGTTTCAGGGAAGGCCTCCAATAGGCCCTGCTTGAGCCATACGCTTATTCCTTAGCCAATCACGTGGCCAGGAAGAGGCTGTCGCAGGACTGGTGCAGATGCAGGGGTATGGAAGGCAGTTTGTGCTGTGAGAAGGGGAGGAGAAAGCGTGTGTGCTAGCAGACAGAAACAATAACTACCATCATCCTTTGCCTGCCTACGGTCACGGCCACCACCGCCACTCAGCGCCCCACCCCCAGCCTGAGAGCGCGTGGAGCCTGAGCACGCAACTCAGAAAGAGCGCAAACCTCGGGTGTGTGAGGACAGCCAACCCACCCAGCCCTGCTTCCCGACTCTGGAGGAGACAGCCCACTGTCTAAACAGTTGGATCATCTCCTGCTTCTTCCAGCTCACTCCCCAGGCTTAGCTCATCTTTCAGCAGGCCTTGCCTCTCCCCCACTCTAAGGTACGAGCACATGCGGGGCCCAGATGTACTGGCCGCTCACGCTGCACGAAGCATGAGGCCGTGCGTGTGGCTGCCCGCTCAGCCCTGGATTCCTTCTCGCTTCGGGCCGGGCTCCGATGATTGCTACAAGCCAAATGGTCACGGACGAGCCTGGTCATTACGGTGCTTCTTCCTCTTGACTCACTGTAGACCTGACTGGATGGAATATTTGTTTTCCTCATCATAAGGAGGCCTAATGTTTCTTCACCGTTTGATTGACTGTGAAATGGAAGCCAGGCCCTTTTGTTTGGTGTGGGGCTGTTTGCTCGGTGCCTCGCAGCACGTCGTGATTAATTCATCCCTGGCCTGCCTCCACGGACGAGCTGCAGCACTTGGCACGGACATCCTCTTCCCCTCGGCCTCCCCTTTCCCTTCCTGTACCCCCGTCCCACCTTGGCAGAAAGGTTCTCTTCCCTCTGAAGTCACCACATACTCCTGCCTGGAGGTGAACTTGGACCAGCATTTCGAACTGCCAGAGACGAAGGCTTTGGAAAATAATAACAAGTATTTATTTGAAATAGTTGGATGCTCCTGCACCATCTGCCTGTGCCAAGTCGAGAAACAAATCACAAAATATAAACCAGATAAACAGAACCACAAAACTTTCCTTTTCCCATGAGTCACTCGCAAGCTACAGACGCTGCAGCAGAATGGGCCACGGGCATTGCTACACCTCACTGGCGTGAGGAACACTTTATCGTTCTCAAAGCACTTTCCCATCGCGCATTCATTTCACCTCTACAGCACACAGGAGGAACGTAGGACAGAGGTCCTTCTTATTTCCATTTGCAAGTGGAGAAACGGCAGATCCATTTCCTGGGTGGACCTCTTCAGGGCGCCTTCTGGAATGAAATCCCTCGTAAGCTTCCTGAGAACGTGGGTCAAGAAATAGAAGATCAGGTGTGAAGCTGACATCTGAGAAGAATAGAACTGAAGGTCTTTCGGCTCACTTTTCTCCTAGCCACATATTTCCAGGGCACCGTACAGGATCAGCTGAAACAAGTCAGATGCTTTAAAAATTGTAAACGCGAAGCCAACTAAGCTGATGGTATAGCCCCATCATACAGCTGGATAAACTGAAGCAAGAAGGGTCACTCGGTGGCTGGTATAAATCATAGAAATAGTTGGCGAAGACAGAAATGGAAGCAAATTCCTACCCAGATGCAACATGCTATCCTGCCTTGTAGCTGGAGTACAGGATTGTTTTCCATTTGCACACTTCACAGGAATGCAACTCCCATGAAGAAGAAACAAGACTTGTATATTCCTTCAACCTGTCCCACTCTCTCTCCAGAAAGCTGAATATAAATATTCAAATATTCGCCCGGCTGGTGTGGCTCAGTGGATTGAGCATCGTCCCATGGACTGAGAGGTCCCAGTTCGATTCCCGGTCGGGGCACATGCCTGGGTTGCGGGCTCTATACCCAGTAGGGGGCATGCAGGAGGCAGCCGATCGATGCTTCTCTCTCACATGGATGTTTCTATCTCTCTCTCCCTTCCTCTCTCTCTAAAAAAATCAACAAAAACATTAAAACACACACACACACACACACACACACACACACACACACAGATTATTGTTTATATGCCAGGATTGTGAGCTTGAGTTGAGAAATTCACAAAATCTACTCTTTGGAGTCTGAGCTTTGGATTCTTGATATCCTTCATGTCAACAGGAAAACGAACGTGGTTCTCTCACTGGTTCCTCACCGTTATGATCATTCTGAATGGGTACCATAGGGACAAGAAATAGGAAGAGAGGGGGCAAAAGGACAAGGATCCTTCGGAGCAACACACAAGATATGAGACACATGTCAATAACTAAAAAAGAAGTACAGTTAACAGGTAGTTATCATCTACTCATTCAACCATGAATTCAATAACCATCTATTAGAATTCTCAACTGACCTGGGGGTTCTTACGAGGACTGAATGAGAACACGTGTGTGTGAGGAACCCAGCACAATGCCCAGCACGTTGTGGCCCCCATCAGAGCTGGATCCCTTTGTTCCCAGGGTTCTAGCTCTCTGCCAGTCTGAGCAAGCACAGAGTAGTAAGAATGAAAGTGGTGTCTGTGCAGGTGAAAACCAGAGATGGTGTGTAGGGGAGAGGAGGAGGTAAATATGGTCAGTAGGCAGAGACTAGATCGGTCAAGGCCATCCTACATGTCACGCCCTCTGGAATCTCAGACCCCAGTTGCTGTCAAATTTCCAACAATTCCCATGACACAATCCAACAGCTGGGCAAGTCGAGAGTTTAAATAATCTCACCATCAAGGGAGGCCCTGGGATGCAGCAGAAGCTGTGCTGTGCCTTGAACAGGCTCTTAACCTCTCTGGTCCCGTTTCCTCATTTGCAAAGCAAAGGGGAGGACCAGATGCTTTCTGAAAACCCATCTGACTCAGCACAACTGAGAGTCAAGGTTTTCCTTATGCAGAGCCAACATCTTCACTGAATTTCAGCTCGCTTCCTCTTATGAAATCAGCAAACTCTAGTTTTCTGAGTATAATAAAGGGATCACTGGGGTGGGTGGACCAAGGCCCATGGGAAGGACCCAACCTCCTCAGAACCAGCTGGCTCTGGCCACTCTCACGGCCACATCTGGTTCCAGGAGGCTGCTGAAGTTTGGGAGTGTCCCAACCCCCATCCTCCAGGAGAATCTGCCTGGGGCAGCTGACTCTAGAGTTCTCAGGAAGAACACGAGGGATTTCATTCCAGGAGGCTCTGTAGAGGCCCACGCTAGGACATAGAAACTACAGGAACAGCCAACCTCACCATAGGTTCGAGGGACCACCATGCCTCCTGGGACAGACTCACCAAGCTTCAGGAAGGAACGCTGTGTCCAACACTGGCCTGGTCCCCATAGACGCACCCCTTCACATGACCTCGTGCATCCCCATTGTGTGGCTGAGGTGCCTTTGGTTTGGTGAGATTAAAATATCTTCCTAGGGGCTCACAATGGGCAAGGGGCCGAACTAGGATTCCAACCCAGGTCTGTGTGAACCAAAAGAGGACTGTGAACTCTTTAGCTAAAGAGACATCAAAGAGATCCTTCATGGGGACCAGATTTCCTAAGAGAACAGCCAGAGGATGGGCAGGGCAAAGGAAAATCCCTGGAAGAGGAGGCCGGACGAGCCTATCGGGGAGACTGCCTACCTGCAGACCTTAAGGTCTGGGGGCATTGCCACCTGGGGTAGGATGCTGCCTTCTAGCCACATCCTGACAGCCTGCAAGACTGTCCTCCATGAGCCCAGCCCAGCCCAGGGTGTCCCAAGAGCTGGGGCCTAGGACATCAGCCCCAATTCCTAAATCATAGGCATAACCGCTGTGTGTCCTCATGTGAACACATTCGAGCCATGTGTGCACAGGCCTGTGCCTGTCTTCAGGGGGTGACTTTCCTAATCCGTGCAAAGGCACTGTAAGAGCGAGCTGCGGCCCTGCTTCACGCAGCCCCCTTTCTGGGTCTCTAGACTCGTTTAGTCCACACGCGCTACATGCCAGGCCATCAGAGACGAGGAGACTCGGGCCCTGCTCTCGAGGGGCTGCAGAGCGGTGGAGGAGGCAGGCCACTGCCTCAGACCATGGAACAGCACCGATTCGGCAGTGGAAGGAGACAGGTGAGGCCCCCGTCTGCACGCGGAAGTCCCTCGTGGCTAATCACGCTCTGTTGTGTTTCCCTCCCGCTTGCTCCCCCCTGCATAGTGGACCAGACCGCAGCGAGGCGGTGGCTCAGCTCTGCTCTCGCCAGCTGCTCTCCACTCTGCTCCCCGGCTTAGTCTGACCTGGGCTGGTCACCCTTCACCCCCAGGTGTAATCAAAAGGTCCTTTGTCTCCGGAGACTCTGGGAAATTCCTTCCTTCCTCCCAGCTTGGGGACCTGCCACTCTTAATAGGTTCAATATTTGATTGTCAACAGATGGAAGGTCAATTCTCAAAAAACAAGGGCTTTGGGTCTGAATTGTTTCTTTAAGTCCTTCCAACCCTCCACAGGATCTCGGGCCAAGATGTTAGGCTGAACCTCGACTCAGTCAGGCCCCCGGCTGCAGAAAAGGGGCTCGAAATGCAAACGTGCTCTCGACACGCGCTCTGCTTCCTGCTCCAGCGCACGGACCCTCTTCGTCTCTGAGCAGTTTCTACAGCACAGACATCAGGCTGCGGTGGCCGCATCCGTCTAGGGAGACTTAACGACGACAATAACGACGACAACGAGGCATCTCAGCATTTCCAGGCTGCCACCCACGGAAATCCTGCTTTCCAGAAATCTCTCATTCACTGAGGCGTGGTTGCGGTCGGGTGGGTCACCCTCCCCTTGCTTTCAGCCTCTCGGAGAAAGGAAGTCAGGAACTTCACACAGAGAGAACCTGGGGCCCGGGTGGCGCCTGGAGGCAGGACTCTCTTTGGGTGGCCTTTCCAGAAAGCCAGCATGTAAGGCGACTGAGCCCACCTCCTGCCTGTCCAACAACAGCCTCCCAAGGTTTGCCAAGGGCCAAGCGAGGAGATGGGCAGACCCTCAGAATCAGAGACCCCAAGTGGACCAGGGGCTGAGTCAAGACAACCACCTCCAGTTCCTGGTACCACTTAACTTAGCTCCAAAATCTCCAGTTGTGAAAAGTTCACCCAAAGGAGCCCTTCTCCCTGTGCTGCTGGAAATGAGAGATCGCTCTGGATAAAAAGGGAGCAGTCATGGGACCCCCCAACAGTTTTGATCCTAAAAGCCACGCAGCCTTCTCCCCGGAAGGACCCTAGGGCTCTGAGCAAAGGCCCAAGCCTCAGCTGTTTGCCCCTCTCTGATGCCCAGCCTCACCCAGGGCAGCCAAGGGCAGGTGGCAGAGATCAATGTCCACCTTAGGGAGCTTTCAGTCTATAAAAACAACATCCTGGGACATATGCAAATCACAGGCAAATCCAGCTGAGAGTTCTTACTCTATTAAGTATGTTATGGGCACCAAACGACAGACCTGCTTCGTGAAGTAGAAATGTTAATAATGTCTAACATTTATTGAGCACTTACTATATGTCCAAATCAGAAAACCAGAGTACTCACGGAGAGATTCAAAGAGGAAGCTTTGCAAGAGGGTCGGAAATGGAGTGGAGGCGGTGCTCCGGGCGAGGAAGGTCGAGAGCACAGGCCTGGGGCTGCAGGCAGCGATGGAGCCGGCTCAGGGCTCCTGCCAGACCTCTCTGAGGGAAGGTGAATTGACTGCAGGTTGGGGTCTCACCTGGAGGGCCTGCACTTCTCACGCAGGAAAGGCACATTTTAATGGCTGCTTCCTTGCCCCAGTCCCTTTATGGGGCTATTGAGCCCAGGGCTGAGCAAAGCAGAAAGGTTTTGACAGTTTCATTTTATTTTGTTCTAAACAAGAGATCATATGAAATAGGCACCTGAGAGTGGTTTGAATTAACAACCCAAACCAAATGAACAGCTGCATCCCAGAGAGGGGAGGGGGAGTTTCCTGCTTTGGGCCATATTTCCTTTCAGCAACATTACATTAACACTTATGAAATACGGCCGAGAAGTCAGGCAGTATTTAAGGGGAAGAGAAAGGTACTTGCATACTCTGTGCAAAACATACTGTCAGTTAATTGGCCACGTAAGCCTTGGTTTTCAACTCATCTGCAGAAGTCTCAAGGTTAATGAAACCATTACGTATGCACGGATGTTGTGGAAGGGGGCAAACGGGGAAGAAATAATTGACAATGCTGTCCACCGAGGTCTGCATGTGGGCTATTCTTATCTGACAGTGCTTATCAAAGTCAGGTATGTGGGTGGAATGGGTCTCTGAGTGTGCGCGCATGTGCATGTGGGTATGCGTATGTGTGTGTGTGTAACCATGCTAATGAGAACAATTATATTTCTCCATCTGGAATCCATTAGCCGTGATTATGATGACGGACTCTCCTAGCCTTATTACTATCAGGATTAGCTAACCCATTATTACCCAGGCCACCTTTCCCAGTCTGCTCCATGGGGCGGAGAAGACAGTTTCCGGTCATCTGAGCTGTCTCCCTCTCTCCCACTCCAGAGCCATTGTAAACTCCCTCACCCCATCTCAATTACAAGAGTCCTAATGGGCCCTCCCGTCCCCAGGGACAGGCCTCTGCAGGTGTTTAGGAGGCCGGGGTGGGGGACGGCCAGCTGATCTATGTGGTCACGAGTCTTCACTCTCTCCACCAGGCTCATGGCACCAGGCCTACATGTTGCAGGTGTTCAGCAATTATCTCGGCCCAGTTACCTCATCGTTTCTTTGAGTGGATGGAAAAAATAAATAAGGCATATTAAAAAGGTTGTTATTCCAAAATAAAAAAAAAAAAACAGCCTAAGACACGGGCAGGACCCCAAACAGAATGCTTGATTCTTTCGATCAAGCCCATGGCTTCAAAAACTGGACCTGTCCCAGCTGCCCCCAAGACTGGAGACGCAGGGGTGCTGTCTGGATGAAAACGCCAATCAAGTTAGTACGACTCTTGGACTTTGGGCTTCCTTCCTCCCTACGAGCCCCACTTTCCCCCCTCCCAAAGAATCGTATTTCCTGGCGACCCCTCACCACATTCCCCACCAAGAGGCAAGAGCAGTAAGCAGGGACTTGAAAACAAAGTTTGAAGAGAAAATTTGCTATTTCCCAAAAAGCCACCAAAGGAGTCACTATGAGCAGGCTTGGAACACTGTTGGATTATCTGGCCCTCGTTTCATGGGTTAGTACCATTTCTGTTTATTTGGGATGTAGTTGGAGCTGTGCACCATGATTTTTTCAGGACTCAGTTCTCTGCAGCAGAGTGTCCCTTGGTGTCCCTGGGAGAGCCGTATCCTCAGCCTTTGAGGTAGCCAGAGCCCCCAGGCGGTGCCTCCAGCTCAGGGAATTCTCCTCCGTTTACCCCGGGTGGAGTTGGCCGTGTCTCTACGTGCATGAAGACAGGAAACCAGTTGGGAGGTACTGATCTAAAGGTCTCACTGGCCCCTGTTCCGCATCGTCCCTCACCCTGTTGTTTTCATGCCTAGAAAGCCAAAGCTGTAAGGACCCTTACCTTGGCCAGCAAGGGTTGCATGACTTGCTGAGGTCACACAGCCCGTGGAGGCAGAGCTAGAACCAGAATCCAGGCCTCTTGGCTCTCAGCCGAGTTCTCCTCTAACTCCTTTCTGAACTGAACAGACATTTTCCCCTGCTTCCTGCACTTTGGAACCTTCTCCAGCCCCTCCCCATCTCACTCTCTCTCCCTTGCTTACAGATCTGAACAGCCAGGGCATCAGGAACACATCCGAGCAGGAGACTCACAGCTTCCCTGCATCCGGACTCGGGGGAAGGTGGAGCATCTCGGCTGGGATCGGCCGTTCGAGGCTGTGGTCGGAAGAGTCCGGAAAGGCTCTCCGGAAGGCCGCCGTGGGATAGCCCTCTGTACCCCACGCAGATGCAGACAGGAGCTGCCAGAGTAGGTTTGGGTTCATGTCAACGCGAGGAAATCTTGTCCTAAGTGTTAATCCCCTTTCACAGCCCATTGGTACTGGGGTTGCTATGACACCCAAGCATCAATAAATTCAGAGTGGGCAGGCTGCAGTCTGGAGGACCATGTGATGCCACAAATATCCCTTTTCCAAGCAAATTCCAGAGCCCAGATTTGGGGAAACAGGGGAATTTCTGAGAAGATGAGCAAACTGTACAACTCTCTTCAGACCCTACGGACCCTACTTGAGACCCCATCTGAGCTTCTGCGCTTGTGTTTAGAGATGGGAGGGGGTTTGTGGTGTTCTGCTTTGTTTTGTTCTGGGCACTGTCTATAGGAATGTTCAACTCTCTGCAAATAAAGGGCGTCCGACCCCAGTTAGAAATGGCTGGATCTGATTCGTGTCCAGGGGACCAGGAGATGAAGGATTTGTTCTAATTCTTCATGGAGAAGAGGCAGGATGGTCTGACTGTAAAAGCTTGTTCTTGGAGGTCAAGGAAATGAGCAGTTCCCACATGAGCTGCCATGTCCACACTTCGGAAAGCTGGCATGATGCATGATTTCATCCCAACCATAGCTGACAGCCATTTGGAGATTGAGTGAAGAATGTTAACGAGGCTACATGCGTCGTCTACAGAAGTTCAAGAGGTTTTCAAAGAAATCACAATATGTGTGGTGGTGACAAGGAGGCCGGGAGATGGGTGCTCTCCCTGGATGTGGATCGAAATAAAAATTGAAACAACTTTTCTGAATGACAGTTTGACAATTATATACCAAAATCCTTAAAAATGCATACCCTTTGACTCAGCAATTCTAAGAATTTTACCCCAAGGAAATAATCATAAATGTGTACAAAGATCTACATACATGAATATTCATCGCAGCAATTCTGTATGGTCGTAAAAAATAAAAATAACTTAAATGCCTAATAATAGGAATTCACTTTTTTTTTAAAAAAATGATAAATCATAATAGAGCCACTGAAAATAGGGAATTATACATTAAAATGGGGACTTTTTTTGGTACTGTAATTGTAAGTAAAAAATAAGTCAGACTACGAAACAGTTCCTCCAATATTATTTCAATTTTATAAAAATGTGTATGTGTGTGTGTGTGTGTGTGTGTGTGTTGATTAAAACATATATTTGAAGGCTATACTCAACATTTTCCACAATGAACATATATTGTTTGTATTATCAGGAGTGAATATCCTTTTTTAAATTAATTAATTTTTTATTACAGATGTCCCTCCTTTTGCTCCCATTGACACCCTCTTCCCCCCTCCCGCCCCACCCCCTCCACTGCACTGTTGTCTGTCCATTGGTTTTGCATATATGCATATAAATTCTTTGGTTTATCTCTTCCCACCTCCCCATCCCCCTTTTCTTAAGGAAATGAAATCAATTCCTTCAGCTTTGAAATAGAGGGCAATGGAGTAAACAGCACCTTTTCTTATTACTAATCTAATCATCTCAGCCCTACTCTCAGCTCTCAAACAAAACTTTTCTCAAATATCAGAGCATGTCCAATCAATACCCTGAATCAACTAAACTCACCCAAGACACGAGCTGAGTTTTATCACATACACATTGCACTGTGTGATTTTACAGGCAAATAAGAATATTCTTGCGCTTTCCTTGTGAGACAGTACATGTGTTTGCATGTCTGTTGTTTGAAACTGAGCTCTTTCTGAGCCTACAGGACTGAGACTTTCTCTACCCCGCCCATCCCACTACAGAGCATCTCGCCAGGAGACCAACCAAGGCAGAGCTTTCTCCATGGATGGCCTCACAGGATACGTCTTGATTACTTGACATCCAAAGCCAGAGAGATCCTGGGAGTTCCAGCCTTGAGACCAAGCAAGTGGTACCTCTAGGAAGACAGACCACCAAAGACAAACCAGAATGGTACCTTTGCTTACGAAGTCACCTCGTGTGTCTGCAAAACCGTAAAATAAACCCAGAGGTTTCTCTTGTTGATAGGAATCAGCCACTGCCAGCCAAAAGAGTTCAAACAGGTTTTTGGTGGCATGAAGGGTAACCTTTGCCATTCAACGAGTTCGCTTTGTCTTTCTCAACTCCCACCTCCACCGTGGCATCCTGCTCGGCCGGCTGCTGCCTCCGGCCGCCCAAGGCGCAGCAGCTAGAGATTATTCTCTCCAGGGACATCTAATGACCAGAAGTGCCCCTCTCTCTCCCATGCCATCGGAAACACTATTCCCTTGAGAATGGCTGGTTAGAGGCATTGATAGGAAAGCAATCGGGCTGAATTATTCACATTGAGATATAAATGACTATAGTCCAGTTCTCCCTGTGGGTGTCTTTTAAGTGACACTAACTCATTTATTTTTAAAGTGTAGCCTTTGAACCATCTACATTAGAATCACCTGAGTGCTTATTAAAATGATGGGTTTCTGGGTCCTACTTCTGTCAGAATCAGCGTCGCTCCTGGTGGGCTCCAGAGATCTGCGTGTGAAACAAGCCCCTTGGTTTCTTATGACCCTGAAGTTTGTCACCTGGTAGAGTTTGGAGCAGAGTGGACATCTTTGAGCAGAGGAGCCTTCACAGTTAAATGACCCACTTTCCACTCCAGAAGCACCCACATAAAAAACAAAACAAAACAAAACAAAAAAAACAGGGGTTAGCCATTCCATTAATACCTAATAAATGCTTTCAAGGCAGCAGGCACTTTTAACAATGCAGAAACTGAGGCTCAGAATCATTAGGTAACTTCTCCCAGGTCACACAGCTTTTAAAGGTTGGATTCAGCTTTTGAGCCCCAGCAGCCCTGAGAAAGCCCCCCGAGGACTTACTTCAAATGTCAGATTGTCACCTGTCGCAATCACAGCTTCTCCAGCTTGGGTAAGACAGGCAGCAGGGCCCCCACTTGAAAGGCCGTGAAGACATCCCTAAAGAGAGGGAGAGCTGGTGTGAGTGGAGAATTACTGAGAGCACTGCACCACGTGTCCGTTCTCGTGGAACGTTCTGGACACCCGTTCAGGCTGGCTGATGTATTCTAGTTTTGCCTGAGGAAGCTCTGAACTTTGAAACGGCTCCCTTTGTGTTTTCATTACACATGCGTTCTGACTTGAAAAAGGATTACGTTGTGAGGTCGGTTGTAGCTGCTTCCATCCATAATGATGGTTTAATGACTGTTTAAGAAAGGGCCACCTGAGGTGCTCTAATCGCCCAGTTTTTATTACGCACTCAAGGAAACCACACAGGTGCAGGACTGCCTCGTGGACAGGCAAGCCACGCGCTGTGCGGGGCTGCCCTCCTCCGGAAGGGGAAACGCAAGGCTGAGGCAACGTGACCCCCCCACCGCCAAAGGGAAACCCCCCACAACACAGGGGGACTAGCTCCTTGGTTCCCCCCAGGGACAGCGACAGGGATTTGAGACAGTGTGGACAGGAGAGAGATGGGGACCAGAAGCAGCACATACTATGAAGAGCATAAGAGCAAGGTCCAGAAAGATCACTAGAGGAATGGGGGTCAGAGGCCTTCCTCTCCCCCTCCCTGTGTGAGCATCCTGGAGGTCCAAGATCCAAGATCCTTCACCCCAGGGCTCTGGAAGCCTCAGCCCTGGCTGGAACGAGCTTTCGTTGCTGCGTAGTTCAACGAACAGCTGTTGAGCCCTGGAGTGTGCTGGTTGCTATGAAGCTGGTAGAGATGAAGGAAACACAGCCTCGCCTGTGAGAAACTTAGAGTCTGGGATCGATGAGGAAACAGGTGTAATACTACGGCAATACCTACCACTGGCTTCTCCTCCGTCTACCACACGTGGCTACGCGGTTTGCAAACACAATTGAAGGACATCGTTCCCAGCACCAGATGAGAAAACTGAGATGTGAAGTAGTTCGGCTCCTCACCCAAACTCATGTAGCTAATAAGGGATAGAGCCAGCATCTGAACTGAGGTCTGGCTCCAAAGCCCATGCCCTTAACCAGTCTCCTAGACAATGAATGTAACTGTGCATATGGAGAGCAAGAGGTCCCCAGAGCATGACAGGGACACTGCGAGTAAACACTTGACCCAACTTAGTTTCAAATTCCGAATCTAGCACTTAACTAAACGTGAGACCTTGGGCAAATAACTTCATCCCTCTCAGCTTTAGTTTTCCCGTCTCTAAGATGAGTTCAATAATATCAAGCACGTAGGAACATCTTAGCACGAAAGGGGTTGAAGTACATAAAGCATCCAACACAGAATCATCCAGACACTAGATTCTAGTAGGTCACATAGGAGGCGCTCACTTAATATTGCTTTCCCTCCCCTTTCTGGCTGCTTTTCAGCTTGGGAAGGGTGGGGGCTGGCAGCCCAAACTGCATGGAGTAACAGGAACTCCCACGCACAGCTGGGGAGGGTGTGGAGAGGGCAGCCATGGTGGGGAGCACTCTAACATTACCCAGTGAAAATTAAGTTAAAAAATGCAACCAGGTCCATAAGGGAGCAGGTATGGGGTATCCATCCCAGCATTGTCTGCAACAGTGGGGATTTGGAAGCAATCTAGATGTCCATCGCTTGGAAATGAAGAAGAAGATTATGGGGAATGTCTATTATTAGGGGGAATGTACCCTCCATATACACAACATAGAGAGAACTTAGAGTGAAAAATAGGAGTCAAAAAGAGATTTATAGCCCAATTCCATTCATATAAGTAAAGAATCCTTGTGCACTCAAAATAACATCCATCATGTATTGTGAAATGACACCCATGTATCTCACATCTATATCTGTGTGAATAATGACCCCCAAAGATGTCCACATCCAGATCTTCAGAACCCATGACTATGTCATGTTACACGTCAAGAGGGAATTAAGGTTACTAATCAGCTGACTCTGAGATGAGCGGCCACCCTGGGTGATTCAGGTGGTCCCAGTGCAGTCACACGGGCCCTTACAAGTCAAAGAGGGAGTGGGAGAGCGAGTGCTGAGTGGTCCAGGTGAGAAACACTAGACCAGCATTCCTGGCTTTGAAGATGGAGGGGGCCAGGAGCCAAAGAAGGCAGGCAATGTCTAGAAGCTGGAAAAGGCAAGAAAACAGATTCTTCCCAAAGCCTCCAGCCCTGCTAACATCTTGATTTAAATTTTTTTTTCTTTATTGATTGTAGAGAGTGAGAGGAAGGGAGAGGGAGAGAGAGATAGAAACACCGATGAGAGAGAACATCGAATGACCGCCTCCTGCAGAGGTCACCAGTGACATCTTGATTTTAGCTCCGGGAGCCCCATTTTGAGCTTCTGACCTTCAGAACAGTGAGGTAATAAAGCCACGCTGTTTTCATCCACCCTATTTGAGAGCAGCAGTGGGAAATGAATACAATAGCATGAGTACCAGTGGTGCCAGAAGGCAGGTGAAGCCGGGGGGCCTCGCCCTTGGTATTTCAGCTACCCAACTGGCAACATTTCAGTCCAAGATCCCTCCCGCTGGTCCCTCTTATACATTTTTACTTTTTTAACAAAAAATTTCCCTCCACATTGACTATTAGATTCAAACCCTCACTGGATCCCTTTGTTCTTTTGAAGCGAAAGAGCTTCCCAGTTGCCATCAATGCGGGCCAAGGTAAGAGAAAAGAATCCAGATCGCATGCTGTTTCGTATGACCTGAAATCAGAGCGAGAGCTCTCCTTTTCTAACCTTCCACAAGATGCAAAATGATTTCTTGTTCATTAGCTCATCACATCTGATCTCCTCCCCTCTGTACCTTTCCCAGGCTCCCTCCTTGCAGAATGAATTGCTCCCTCCTCAGAGGTCCCATGCACTTTGTACATGCACCTACTGTCACACTGAGGACCCTCTATTAAAGCACTCAGTCAGGTCTCTCTGTGCCCTGCTAGACCAGAAGGAACCACACGGTGATTCATGCAGCATCTCCCAGAACAGGCTCAGTAGGGGGGTTTGGGTGTAGTTCCATTTTGGGCACGTAGAAGGGATTCAGTAACTGGTAGCTGGAGTAGAAAGTTGGAGACATGAAAGAGCTGGGACTTGGACACACTGAAGGTCTCCATCAAAGTCACCCCGCTAGATGGTGACAGAGCTAGGCTTTGACACAGAACTTTTGCCTTTCACTTGGATAAACAGACCCTTTTCACCTACTGCTGTCCTGCCCTGGAGCTCTGGAAGGACCGTGCCCCGGGAAAGCAGCTGCGGGTTTCATTCCTACCATAGCGTGGACCAAGGAGAACGAAGCAGGCCCGGTCCCTCCGCGCGGAGGCGTGGCCCAGACGCAGAGACAGGGCCGCGGCTCCCAGAGCCTCTGAAAACAGAACGCACACCGCGGAGCCCAGCCCATCACGAGTTCAACAAAGTTTTTCCGCGTTGAACTCTGAACTTGGAGAAGTCTGGAATCTTTAGCAATTGCTTATTGCCTGCAGGATAGATGCAGTTAGTCCCGTGCCTTCTGGGCATGCCCTTAGCTGCAATCCTCATTGAAGTTCCTATGCTGCTGCTTTCAAAACTGCTCAAATTCCTTCACTCAAGTGTTCTTAGCACTTATGTTGATAGGGAATACTTCAAAGGGTACATCTTTACTTTATCAAATCTGATCTAATTTTGCAGATGGAATCAAAGAGGTTCATTTTGAGTCTAGTCAAGTCTGCCAACCATCCCAGAGAGGAGGCATCAATGCCTTGTCGTTTGTGTAATTAACCTAAACGGAGAGGCCCCAAAGACACTGGGATCTTGGGCCATCCAGACCCAGAGACACCTCTAGGTGGTGGCAGGGGCCTCCCTCTGAATGAGGGGAGCACGAGAAGGGAAGGACCCGTCTCCTCTCCGGCATCCTGGGACCTGTGGCTGGTCCTTCTTCTCATTAGTCAAAGACAGGATGGGTGTTCCCGGGCGTTGTATGAAGACAGAAAATATAATGAGTTTCTTTCTGTATGCCAGGCGGTCTTTGGAGTGTGCTGTGTGGTGTCGGGGGCCCACGGACGCAGGCAGCCAAGGCCAGGCGCACTAACCTTCACCTTTGGCTGCAGGAACAATTACACTTCTCTTCTCCCAACCTGGCCCTTTTTAGAGAGTCCAAAACTTGATGTCGGTGCTAATTTGCCTCTGATACCTGCATTTGAAGCCGGATCCAGGCATGGATTCAACTGCCTGGCCAGACGGTAATTTCCAACTGAGCTATTGTGATTGTTACAGTAAAAATGTCTGTCAGGGGGGAGGCATTGATTTTGGTATTCAGAAAAGTTCTCTGGGGCTGAGAGAGGAGACAGTTCTGGCTGGTTCGACTGTATTCGGACACACACACACACACACACACACACACACACACAGGGGCAGCCATTTCGCACTGACATTGAACAGGAAGGCAAGGGCTCGAGGATTTAGTTCTCAATGTCCTCAGCTCTGGGGTCCCCCTTTTAAAAAGCTCTTCAAAAACTCTCACACAACCTGTCCCCACCCCCTTGGTGTTGGCCCTGGAACGGAGTCATGCTGTCTACCAGCCTCCTCGACGTCCGTGGGAAGTGACGGGGAGACTTTGTGCGAGGCCCGTGCAGACTGGCCATGAAAGTCTCCAAGGCTCGGACCCCTGCCCTGCGCTGTGGTCCCCAAGGGTGTGGCCATCACACTCCCTTTCCCTCCAGAGACAACCAGGCCAGGCCTAGGGATGTGGAGAGCCTTCAGACCCCCCCAGGTTGCCGGGTCCCTTACCCCTCACTAAGAGCTGCCTCCCCTCCAAACACTTCTCTCTCCAGCAGCCAGAGTGACCTAGAAACAGATCCGAAAGACAGAGTCCTGGACGTGGCCTTGAGGGCTCTGCGCTCTGCTCTGACTCTCCCTGCAGCCACAAGAGCCCCACATGCAGAAGGCTCCTGTTCTCGCTGTTTCAAATTCTTAATACTTTTGTAACCAGGGGTCCGCATTTTTATTTTGCACTGGACCCTGCCAGTGTAGCGCTGCCTTCCTCCACGCTTCACAGTCTTCCCGGGCTCCCTCCTGCCGGAAGCCTTCGCACCTGCTCTTCCCCTGCGTGGAATGCTCCCACATACCCCACCCCCACTGTGGGCACTGCCGCTACTTCCCTCACTCTTACTCCTCCCTTGGCTCTCAAGGAAACTGTTGCTTCCTCCAGGAGGTCCTCTCTGCCCTTCCCACTGGGTCCGGTCCCCTAGCACAGGCTCTTAGAGCACCACGCCCTTCTCCTCCATTGCAGTCTACAGATGCCATTCGAACTTTATTATATGTTTATGCACATTGGACTTTGGTCTGTCTTCCTCTCTGGAACATAGGTTCTTAGAGCGTGGAACCCGCATCTGATAGTTGGCTCACCACCGTGGTCTCAGTACCCAGCACAGTGCTAGACACACAGCAAAGACTCCATAAGTGTGTGTTGAATTAAGTACATCACGTAAGAGGAGAAAGCAATAGAGCGCCATGGTGAGGAGGCAGGCTCTGCAGTCAGACCGCCCAACTTCATATCTATTTTTGCTGCTGGCTGTGTGATCTCAGGTAAATTCTTCAACCTCTCTGTGCTTCGTTTTTCTCACCAGGAGAAAGAAGACAAAGTGACTAATGCAGAGCACTGTTGTGAGCTTTAGATGGAAGGATGTACAGGGAACAGTTGGGGCATGCCAGACACACAGTCAGCGCCTCAAACACCCAGCTGTTATTATAGGACAGCTGCTGTGCACATGGGCATTCGCCGTCTCCCGTGTCCTTGGAACAATCCCGCAGGGCAGGAGTTGGTGTGCCCGGGTGACACAGGCAGCAAGAGTAGGAGCAGGACAGGAATCCATTCAGTCCACCTCCTTGCCTGTGCTTGTCAAGGATGCAGTAGTTGGGAAGGGACAGTAAGTGGGACCACCAGGTGCAGCTCTGGCTCCATTCCTCACTATAGATGGTTCTCGATTCACGACAGGGTTACTTTCCAATTTATGCATCCTAAATTAAAATAGCATAAGTCAGCCCTGGCCAGTTTGGCTCAGCAGACCAGAGAGTCCCGGGTTCGGCTCCCGCTAAGGGCACGTACCTCGGTTGCAGTTTGTCCCCGGCCCCAGTTGGGGTAGTGCGGGTGGCAGCCAGTCGATGTGTCTCTCTCACGTTGATGTTTCTCTCTCTTCTTCCTGTCTCCCTCCCGCTCTATCTGAAGATAAATGCAAAAAAAAAAAAAATGTCCTCAGGTGAGGATAAAATAAATAAATAAAAAGTAAAAAAATTAAAAATTAAAAAACTAAAATATTGTAAGTCAAAAATGCACCAACGACACCTACCCTACCCAGCATCATAGCTTAGCCCAGACGACCTTAAATGTGCTCAGAACACTTGCACTAGCCTACAGTTAGGCAAAATCATCTCTCTGCTGCTGCCCAGCCTCACGAGAAAGTGCCATACTTCACACATCACCAACCCAGGAAAAGATCCAAATTCAAAGTATGGTGTCCACTGAATGCCTATTTCCTTCACACCGTACTAAAGTTGAAAAATTATAAGGTGGGGGCCATCTGTATTTGTGTGCGTATGGACAATGTCTTAGTCTTCTTAGGTCTCAGTTTCCTCATCTGTAAATCAAGGATAACAAGAGATGCAACCAATAGGGTTGCTGTAGTAAGTGCAATAACCCTCCTAAAGCTCTTGGCACTGGGCCTGGCTCGTAGGAGGGTTCAGATCAGTCCAGCTCTCAGTGTTACACAAAAGCCACCGGCTAGAGTCACTGTCACTGGGCATAGGAGCCCCCAAACCTTCACGTGTCAGAGCTGCCATATTCACAGCTGCTAACTTTTCTAAAGAGGGTTCAGGCAGTTTGGATGGAGGAGGGCATCTTTGTCCAGAATCCTTCAGCTTCTGGCACCCCCGTGATGAATTACGCCAGCGGCAACATCTCCGCTTTCCAAACTGAGGGGCTCTGTTCCTGGGCGCGGGGGCCTTTCAGAAGGCTAGAGGCTTCTGATGCTCGTTCCCGCTCTCCATCCACCTCTCCCTGCAGAAGACAACGGCCTGGTGAGCAAAGGGTTAATCCCAGCAGGTGCTGTCCCTTGTCCGCACATTAAGACGAGGGGACAACCTCAGGCAGCCAGAATGGCTAGAATGTGCTCATCTGAGATTAAAGCAGAAGTCTGGATCCTTCTGCAGCCAATAACTTAAAGCTTCAGAGAAGAAAAAATCCCACCGTGTCCCAGCCCACGTCGGACGCCTCGGCCCACCATGAAAAATGCGTTCTGCCTGCTAATCATGTGAACTCAGCAAGCCCTGGCCTTCCTCTCCTCCTCAGAATGGGTCAGGCAGGTGGTGCGGGGACGTCAGGTGCTGCTGGAAGGGTGGGCCCTGGGCCTTGGCTGCGGTCCAGACACATTATGTCGCCTGGGTGAGCTGGGGGGCCCTGAGGGACTCCTTGCAGCAGCTGAGGGGCCAGGGAGGTTGACAAGGTGAGAGATAGGGTCCCTTCTCCACATCAGTCAATTCGCTACAAGTTTGCCCTGGCCAGGTGTCTCAGTTGGTTGGAGCATCGTCCTGTACACCAAAAGGCAGCAGGTTCGATTCCCGATCAGGGCACATACCTAGGTTGAGGGTTTGATCCCCAGTCAGGGTGCTTACTGGAGGCAACGGATCGACATTCTCACATCAGTGTTTCTCTCTCATATCAATGTTTCTCTCTCTCTCTTCCTTTCTCTCTAAAATCAATAAAAACATATCTGACATGGGTATTGGGTTCTAAGAAGGATTCTATTTAAGGGCTAAAAGTCCCTTTTCAAAAGTTTCTTCTACAAGTAAAAAAAAAATTACTGGTTTTGTCCTTTTATTTCCTTTTATACACGAGAAAGCTGAGATCTAGAGAGGCTCTGAGACCTCCCTGGACGGCTAGTTACTGGCCAAGGAGAGGCCGGAATCCAAGCCTCTCCAGCTGGCACTGGGGCCAGGAGTGGTGGATTCAGAAGGTGAGACTTACATAAAAGCAGTTTTCAGAGAGAAGAAAATACTCACTGAGCCAGGGAAGTCTTGAGAAAAGTTCTTCCTTTCCTGTTGTAGGAAATGCAGGACTGAACACGGTGGCACCGACCCTCCCTGAGTCCCTCTGTCTCGGACATGAGTTCTGTTGAGGAATTCTCTGTTGGGAAAAGTAGGGCCCCGCCCAGTCCTGGAGCCCTCCCCTCTGGTCCTTCTCAGCAGGAGCTTCCCGGGCTGCCTGGCACCAGACCTCAGCGCTGCAAGTACCTCTGTGGGTGGCTGGTGGCTGAGGGGATCCAAAACCAGGCAGTCGTGGCTTGACGTGAATGCTGCTGGGTGCTCATCCCTAAATTCTTTTGAGTCTGGCCTCATGGCTTGGGAACACCAGGCACATTAGCTGGCCATGAGAGTGTCACTTGATTGAAGTAGAATGTCCTTCTGGCAGAGGCTTTCTGGAACCTGCTTTGGTGGCTCATGAAACCCAAAAGATTTTGAGCAGGAGGAGACATCCAAGGTGATCTAGACTAATGACTTTATTCTACAGAAGAGGATGCTGAAGCTCAAAAAAGAAAAAGTAACTTGATAAAGTTAAAAAAAAGTAAAAATATATAATAATAGACTTATGCCTCTGGGGTAAAGGAGAGGAACAAGTCTGTCTCATCTCTCCCCAAAATGTAACTGCCTCATCTCAAACCAAATTCATCCTCTATCTTGAGCTACAAGGCTCCCTATGCTTAATCGCCCACCCTCCCCATACCCCAAATTCTATTCTAAAAATTGCTATCCCTTTGATAAGAAGGCTTAGCTTCTGGATAAGTTATAATACCTCATCTCTCTACCACCTCAGTTGACTAAGCCACATAGGGGACATTCTCAGGAATCACTAGTCCACCTGGGAGGTGTGAACCTTCTAAGCAGAAGTCAGTGAGTATCTCTGACACTGGGTCAGTCCACACCTCAGGGCCTGGGAAGGACTCCATGTAGCTTAGTCTTACCCAAGCTCTATGCCAAGGCAGTGAATCAAGTTAACAAGAACCACCCTGGACAAAATGGGTCATGTTAGCCAAGACCATTGGAGAGTTTTCCATTTAATTGGTGCACTATAAAAGTCAAGGAATAGACCCTTTACTCAAATCTGAGGAATTAGCAGGAATGAATCCCATTTTCCAAATCACAGAGCAGACACAAACTCAACACAGAGATACGAAATGCACACCCTGGTCAACCAAAGTAAGAAAGACAGTGATCATACAAATCAACCTCCTATCTTGGCTTATTAGTCTCCTTTGCTTTAATCATTGCCATCCATTTCTTTTAAATCTTTAAATTTTCTCATTTTTACCTTTATTTATTCATTTATTTTATTTTATTTTTTTTAAAGGCAAGGTCAAGATGTTGGCCAAACCCTCACCACTACTCAATACTCTTTTCACAGCCCTCTCACCCCCCACCAGCCTCTGCTCTAAAATGAGCCCGCGATGAAAGTGCGGCAGGCTCTGTGCATTTTAAAGAGTTAGCCTATTTTCAACTATAAAATAATATGTGGCATAGAAAACAGCATGTAGGATGAAAAAAGATCCTGTTTAGTTTCAGTGTGACATTTGCCTGGGGGAAGAAGTGCAGAGCTCATTGGCAAGCCGACTGTTGAAGCCCTGACCAGTCAGTTACAAAGTGTCATCATTTAATATGCCAGTCAGCTCTGCCTTTTCCAGGCCAATCACTCCTTTTGTGCTGGGGAGAGGGCAGGGGTGGGGTGCCGAGGAGAAATGGAGTGGAGGGGTGTGGGAGCCGTAGAATAAAGGGGGTAAGGGGCACACAAGAATGGAAGGCTGCAGAACGTGGCATTGCTCACCCCCCCCCACCATCCTGTGAGACTCTCTGGTGCCCACTGGGGCGGACTGGCCGGAGCCCAGTGGCTCTTGGTCATGGTAGCTTCCCAGGTGAGGCATCCATTAATTAAGAACCCAAGCCCTGCCTATGCCCGACACATGAGTATCCTGGACCCCAAAGTCACAGAACATACATAGGTCCCTGGAACTGGGGTTCTCTAGCCCCAGATACTACCCGAAACACCAGCCTCCAAAGGTATAGGCAAAAAGGTCAACAAATCCGAACCTATTACCGCCTCCTGCAAGCGTGACACATCTCCGTGTTTAGACATCAGGGCAAAACCCCGGCTCCCTTTCATGGCGCTGAGCTTTGTATCCAACTCACCATTAACAGGGTTCAGCAGAAGCAGGGCTTTGACTCTCTCCCCCCACCTCAGCCCCCTCTCGGACTGTCAGCCTTTTCTTCATCAACTATATTTGTTACAGTCAAGTCCTGTCAACTGTCACAGCTTACATACAGTCTGCCAGTAAATATGTCTTTCCACTCATTAGACATTCCTCCCAGTCACCTTGGGATTTCTACCTTGTCTATCTCACTCCAAAAAACTTTTGTTCAGAAGTATGAGACACCCACTGAGCAATGTCAGCTTGCGGCCATTACCTCAGGAAGTGACAGAAAACACCCAACTGTCACTCATTAAGATCCATTTTTTCCAGAGTTGATGTAAGTCAGACTTTGCCCCCAAAACGAATCATGATTTATTTAATATATTTGCTTCTACAAGTGTCAACTCATCAGCTTAAAATGTTCCTCCTTTAACTCTATTGAGAACTGTACAGAAAGTTTTCTTTGAAACCTAGTTTTTGCTTTAAGGCTTAATAATTAAAACAGAACCAAGAACAGTCAAGACTCTGCTCTATAGGTGCACTTTGGTGGCCCCTGGTTTTATAATTATATGTACAAAGCAGTCGTGTTGGAATTAGCGCTGGACACGCTGGGAAAATTGCCTCCCACTGAGCGAGCTGGCTTTTTCTGTCGGGCGCACCGAGCTGGGGCAAGATGAAATGAAAGCCCGGGATGGTTTGAAAGCAGGGACAAAAATAACAATTAGGGAAGTGAGGAGGAGAAATATGCAGTTTCTTAATTGCTCAGCCCAAGTGCCAGCGGGCAGCTCCCCGCCACACTGCAGGAGTGGGGGACCCAGGAGGCCCCGATGCTGTCCAGAGGCCTGGGGGATGCGGGCAAAGGGGCATCGACCACAGTTTTCCGGGAAAGATGCCCGAGGCCTGGCTTTGACCTGGATTTCGGAAGAGATCAAAGCCTGAGCCAAAGAGGAAGGTGATTTGTCGGGCTGATGGCTTCCTATGGGGATCTCTGGACCAAGGTCATTTCCAGCCACCCTTCCCTCCGTTTCAGACTCACTCTGCATGGTCCTTTTTCCTGGGAGGAAGGGGAAAGTGAACCCTTTGGCGGGGGGGGGCACCGGGAAGCTGAGAGCCATGCCCAGAAACTTCATGTTCTCCTGGCTTGGGGAGCAGGGCTATGGCAAATTCTCCCCCACTACTGAGGCTTGCTGCACTCTACCCAAGGGCCAGGGACCCAGAATGAGGTCGATCCTGGGGCCAGCCCTGTCACCACAAGGTCTTAGCCCCCAGACCCACACATGTAGCCGTGTAAGGGCTATGCCGCGGGTGGGGATGGCACGGAAGAGTAGAAAAGAAAGGACAAGATCCACGCAGATTGCCCCCAAAGGATGTGGGCACCTGGGGAGAGCGTGGGGCTCCTGGCATCAGACACGTTCACGCTCCACAACCGCGTGTGGGTGGCGGGGGCCGCTGGCCTCGCGGGCACCTGTGCTCTGAGGCGTTCTGAGCCCCTCGTGGTTGAAGATCCCAAGATGCGACGAGAATACTATTTTTTCGGGTGTTATCTTGGTTTGTTTCTGCATTACTGGACAGATGGCTTTCTAGCCTCTAAACCTCCCCCACTACCTGGCTGAGGGCTCAAATCTCCCCACCCCAGGGCCCAGCCTGTGGGTTAGGGCATCATCGCCGACAGTCATGGAGGCCCAGGGCAGCAGGGGAGCTGGGGGTCTGAAGGAAGAGTCTGAAAGCAGGGTCTGGAAGACAGGCACCTAGGAGATGGAGGGCCGGCATCTTGGCCCAGACGGCCCCGTTGCTCAGTTAAATGACTGGCTTTCCTGCTCCACCCCGCCGTTCTCCAACATAAACCAGTGATGTTCTTACAGCTCAGGTCCCATCACAAAGTCTCCCATCTGCAGGCACAAACCCCGCGCACTCAAGACCTTCCAGGGGCTTCCCCATGCTGGTAGGATAAAAGCCCAGCTTTGTAAGAGACCGAGCAAGGCCCTCTGGACCTCATCCCGGCCCTGCCTCGTCGTAAGGTCTTGGCGTCTCCGGAGCCTGTGCCGGACTTGGGTCCCCTGAGACAAGGGATGCAGCTCTGAGCCAGGTGGCGGCTGGAGCTGAAAACAACACGTGGCTGCCCAGGACGGAGCGGCAGGAAGGGAAGGAGGGGAGGAAGGAAGGAAGGGAAGGAGGGGAGGAAGGAAGGGGGGCGGTTTCCTTTGCCACAGCCCCCTACAGTTTTCCCCGGGCAGGTGAGTCTGGGTGACTGAAACCACGTCATGTGCTCAAGACCTAGCTGTCAGGAGGGCAGAGAACATGGCACTGCCCTTCCCCACGTCTGCCCACTCCAGGACTCACACAGTAGAGAATTCCCCAACATAAGAAGGAGTTTCAGGTGCTGGCACCCAGTCAAAGAAAATGTCTTTTCTCAGCCAGCTCGTTGCCAGAGGATAGCGTTCCCAGGGAAGCAGGTGAAAAGCCCTCAACTAAGACTAAAGGGGGGACATTTTCCAGGTCTCCAGCTCCCCAAAGGCCAGGAACAGGGCCATCGGCCACCAAGCACCAACCACATCCCTATCCTGCTCGTCGACCTGGCATGACAGGCAAAACTCCGAGGGAGAAAAAAACACATTGAAAATCAGCCCGCAAATGGAACCCTTTCATGTTGCCGTGATCTGCAGCTCAGAAGGTAAGATCAGATATGGAAGTGTTTGATGAGGTTAAATCCATTTCCAGCCCTTTATTCCAGCGTTTAAAACCATCATCTGTTTTTAAGAAGTGGAGGGCTTTAATGTGCGAGGGGTACAGAAGGAACTGGGCTCCTGCTCCGCCTAGAACACCAGGAGGCAGGGGCCGCAGAAAGTTCTGGAACCTTTTTTCCTCCAACCCCATAAGGGGGGGAGCAGCCCCTACCTGCTGATCTCTAAAAGTGACTGCTAACGATTTACAGCTGTGCTGTAATAGGGACCTGTGTTAATTATAAATCAGAGTGGGAGATGTTTGGGATTGATATATCTCCTTGGAGACACTGAGTCCTAGTAGGCTCCCTTCCCCAAACAGGAACAAAAGGAAACAGATGTGTTTTCCTCCTCTGTTGGAGGGCTTGCCCCAGAGCCCCACTAAAATCCTATTTCCTCCACAAAGCTGTCACTGATGAGTGTCTCCCTGCTCCTGAACTCCTGGAGAATCTGTTGTCTATACCACTTTTTCCACTTAGTGTAAGATCATTCATTCATCTGTTCATTCATTCACCAGCCCTTCATTAAGCCATACTATGGGCCACTCAGAAGGTTTGAAGTGGAAGGCAGCTTGAAGATCTCTGAATAGACAAAGAAACTGAGAACCCTGGGGATGGGGGGGGGGGTAAGTGTAGGTGGGGAATGAATTGCTCAAGGTCACGTCTATCTTAGTGGAGCCTCTGGGTTCCCACAGCCCCCAACAAACTGGCCCCCACTGATTTTTAAGTTCCTCCACCAGGTTCTATCTTGAGAACCAGCTGTCACCCTGCACTGTGAACCACTGACAAGTCTCTCCACCACATCCGACTCCTACATCGGTGATTCTCCATCCTGGCTGCACGCTGGAATCATCTGGAGAGCTTCCAAAACCACTGATGCCCAGGTCCGTCCTAGAGATTCTGATGGAATTAGTATAGGGCATTGGGACGTTTAATACCATCACCACCACCACCACCCCAGGTCGTTCTAACAGGCACCCAAGACTGAGAAGCACCCTTCTAGCACACTGCTTCTCAAAGTTGAGTGAGCATACAGACTCGGTAGGTCTGGGGTAGGGCCCAGGATTCTACATTTGCAACACACTCCCAGGTGATGCCAATGCTGCTGGTCTGTGAACCATACTTTGAGTAGTAACAACAGGGTTCTCCAACCTCAGAACTATTGGGGATGGATAATGTTTTGTTTGCTGGGGGGAGATACAAAGGGGGGTGTCCTGTGCATTGTAGGATGTTTAGCATCCCTTCACTAGTTGTGACAACCAAAATGTCTCCAGACAATCCCAGATGTCCCCCTTGGGTGTGGGGAACACAATTACCCCCTGTTGAGAACCACTGTTCTAGAGGGCAAATGTGGAAGCTGGCACCTTTGCGCCCCCTATCTCCTGACACCAAGTCCTCTCACTGTACCATGTTGCCCTGTTAACTATTCTTTCACATTCATCTGGTTTACTGAGTATGTAAATTCCTTAAAAGTAAAGATTACATCCCATTCATTATAAGTCAGTAATTCAGCAAACGCTGAGTTGAGTGCCAAACAATACGCTAAGCCTAGAGATAATAGCAAAAGTAGTTAAGAGCTACGTGTGCTATCTCTTCAATTCCCAATGCGGCCCTTGGAAGTAGGTCCTAGGGTGAGCCCCAAAGAACAGATAAGGCAACTGAAGTGAGAGAAATTGAGTAACTTGCCCCAACTCACACAGCTAGTTATACAGTCGGCCCTCGTTTATCGCAATTAATCAGTTCTGGACTCTACCGCGATAAATGGATTTATTTATTTATATACAGTTGTCCCTTGCCACTTCACGCTTCGACTTTTGTGACTCCACTCTATAGCGGTTTTTTCAAATACTATACTATATTTGAAAAAACCACAATAGAGTGAAGCTGCAAAAGTCGAAGTGCAAAGTGGTGAGGGACGACTATAGAAGCAAAATGCAAAGATGAATAGGATACAGATGCTTTCTCAGCGGAGTTCTTTCTCATAGTATCATACAGTCAGCACAAGCATCCATGCTTCTGACTGTCCCTCAGTATGAGAAGCACTAGCAGCCTGGACAGAGGGAGCTCACAAAGAGAGCCATCAGTGGAGGGAGGAGGAAGACCTCGCCTAGGAGGTGATAATTGAGCCAGATCTGGAAAGACAAGAAGAATTTCACAATTATCCATTGACTGGTCTATCCCTCACCCTCAATGACAAGAGCCTCTTCAGGGTAGGGACAGCCTCTTGTTTCTGTTTTATCACAATTCCTGGTATGGTGCTGGGCATACAGCAAGTGTTCGATAACTGTTTGGTAATTCGATGAACAAAGCAGCTGGACAAAAGTGACATCCCAGAATGACAGAACAGCACGAGCAAAGTGCGGAGGTGGGCAAGCATGTACCATGCTACAAGAAAAGCAAATGGGCCCGAGGAACGGGCATTAGGGTGGGGAGCACAGGAGATAAGCAGGTCTGGGACATTCTGACTCCTGCACAGTGCGGTTTGATTCCCTCGCCCTGTGCTCTGGGGAAAGGGAGCTCCAGAGAAGTACCTCCCCGTCCACTGGGTTCCTTTCCTGAAGAGCGGGATTTCCTCTCCAGACAGGACGAGTTTCTCACGGGTGCAGAGAAATGGAAAAGAAGCATGGCTTCACTTCGTATACAGGGAGGCATCGTGTATCAAAAACAAATTCCTACCAACCTTAATGACTGATGGGTCCAAGTGCTGATGACCAAGCACTGCTAAAACCACAAAGCAAGACAACCGGACATCTTGTGCCTCCTGATGGAAGGACACAGCACCACTCGGGAATAGGATCAAGGCTCTAGATGGAGCTAACAATTTACAAGTGGCTCAGAGGACAGAGAAACCAGTTCAACGACACCGCGGGGATGCAACCAGCCAAGTCCAGACTGTGGGAAATTCTGTGGGACACATGACTTGGTTTCTTAAATAGATGGATATCAAGGGGAAGAAAAGAGAGACAGAGAGAGAACTTATAGATTAAAAGACACTTTAAAACATTTGAACTGCCCTGGCCAGTTTGGCTCAGCAGTTAGAGCGTCGGCCTGTGGTCCAGAGAGACCCGGGTTCGGTTCCCGCTAAGGGCATGTACCTCGGTTGCAGTTTGTCCCCGGCCCTGGTTGGTCGTGCGGGTGTCAGCCACTCAATGTGTCCCTTTCACGTCGGTGTTTCTCTCTCTCTCTCTCTTCCTCTCTCTCCCTCCCACTCTATCTGAGAAAAAAAAAAAAATGGAAAAGTGTCCTCGGGGGAGGATAAAAAAAAACAAAAAACATTTGAACTATTTGCAGTGTGTAGACTCAATTTGAATCCTGATTCAAAAACTATAAAAATATATATAAGACCAGTATTTGATCATTAAGAAATTATTGTTAAGTTTCTAGGTGTGATAATGGTTTTCAGGTTATATATATATTTTAAAGAGTCCTTATCTTTTAGAGGTACATACTGAAATACTTGCAGATGAAATAATAATGTCTGAGAGGCAACAGGTGAAAATGCTGGATGACACAAAATTGATCCTAAACTGGTAGTTGTTGAAGTCGGGAGACAGCGTCTATGCCACACTATACTATTGTCTATATTTTTTTCTTTTTTCAACAGTTTTATTAAGGTATAATTTATATACCATATAATTCAGCCACTTAAATTGTACAATTCAATGACTTCTAGTATGTTCAGAGTTATGCATCCATCACCACAATTAATATTATAATTTTAAAATAAATTTTTTTTCTTTATTGTTTTTAGAGAGAGAGGAAGGGAGAGGGAGAGATAGAAACATCCATGAGAAAGAACATCGATTGGCCGCCTCCTGCATGCCCCCCACTGGGGATCGGGCCCACAACCTGGGCATGTGCCTGACCAGGAATCGAACCAGCGACCTCTTGGTGCATGGGTCGATGTACAACCACTGAGCCACACCAGCCCGTCAACATTATAACATTTTTATCACCCCAAAAAGAAACCTTGCACCTCTCAGCCATATTCCTCTAACTCCCCCTCACCCTGACCCTCAGCCCCTGGCGACCATTAATTTACTTCCTGTCTGTATAGATTTGCCTATTCTGGACATTCATTTCAATAGAGTCCTACCATATGAGGTCCTTTGTGGCTGGCTTCTTTCACATAGCATAATGTGTTCGAGGTTTATCCATGCTGTCGTATATATCAGGACTTCATTTAATTTTATGGCTGAATATATTCCATTGGCTAGAGAGACCACATTTTATTTACCTATTCACGATCAGTTGATAGACATTTAGGTTGTTTCTACTTTGGAGCTATTACGAAAAACGCTGCTATGAATATTCATGTGCAAATTTTCATATGGACATACGTTTTTATTTCTCTCGGGTATAGACCTAGGAGTGGAATTGCTGGGGCATGTGGTAACTTTCTGTTTAACAGTTTAGGATATTGCCAAAGTGTTTTCCAAAGCAGCTGCACCATTTTACGTTCCCACCTGCAGTGTGTCTCTTTCTGTCTATGCTTGAAATGTATTATTTTTAAAACATTATTTCAAACTCACCTTTACAGGCTGAAAACCACCAACGCATAATCACCTTGCTGACAAGTGTGGCTTTTCCTCGCATGTCTGTGTCACTTTCACTGACGTGGGCACTGGGGGAAGATGGTGACCCATTCTCATTGTTTTGTTTTTCTTTTATCCTCACCCAAGGATATTTTTTCACTGATTTTTGGATAGAGTGGAAGGGAGAGAGGGAGAGAGAGACACACACACATACATCGATTGGTTGCCTCCTGCGTGGCCCTGACCAGGGCTCAAACCTGCAACCCAGATACGTGCCCTTGACCAGGAATCAAACTGAGACCCTTCAGTCCGCAGGCCAATGCTCTAACTGCTGAGCCAAACTGGCCAGGGCCCACTGTCATTCTTAATACCTTTTTATTTGCTAGGTTTTTAGGCACATCCCTTCTGCCTTTCATTTTAGGGATGCAGCCTCTGCAGAAACCCAAAAGATTCGAGTCAGTAAATGACCTGAAGTGAGTTCCCAGAGCAAAGGGAATCAGAGGCAGAAATCTCATCCTGCAACGCAGCTAAGAAAATTCGTGTGTGATCACTGCCCCCAACATAATTACATAAAATGAAGGCCACAAAGGAAAGCATGGCTGCGGTAAGACAAGGGGAGGGCCTGAGGCTGCGGAGCCCCAAGGTTAAATGCTGGGGCATGAAGAGATGTAAACAAGAGAAATCTTTCAGCACAACAATTTGCGACGTAATGGCACACAGAGCCGCACTCTGCAGGTGTACGGCAAGTACTTGGCTGCATTATTCCATGCGCGTCCCCATTTTCTCTTGTCAAGAGGTCTTTGACTGGAGACACAATTGCCTTCCAAAGAAAGGCTGAAATGCCTTGTGAATAACTTGAGTGATAGACTGTAGCATCTTGGATGCTCAAGAAAAAGCAATGTTAATGGATTTGTACACTAATAACGTACGAAAGGAGAGAGGGAGAGGCCCCACCAGGCCACTGCAAAAGCACATCGAGAGCCTTCTTTGGAGGCGCTGCCAGGTAACTAGGGCTTTGGTAAAAACAGTCCTTCCCCCGGTGAGGACAAAGGATGCCTGGGTTCCTGCCGGTCTGGACCCGACTCCACCTCCCCTCCCCCAGCATTCAGCCTGGACTGAGCCCCCGTCTCAGTCCTCAGAGAATTAGCAGGTATTTCTTCACAAATCTCAGGTCTATAAGTCCCTGCCCAGCCTCTCACAAACAACATCTCTGACCCAGGCCCAGGGCAGCCTCTCGGGTGTACCTGAGAGCAGAGCATCCTGGGAGATTTCTGAGCCTGCTCAGCCAAACAGTCCAACCCTTCCTAGAAGCGGATGAGCTCACTGGAACGCTCAGGTGAGCAGCATTATGGAATAACAAGAAAGAAATATAGAACACAGGCGCAAGCAAGGACCTCGAGGTCTCCCTGATCCAACACCCTCTTTTAAAAATTTTTTTCTCTTTATTGATTTTTTAGAGAGGAAGGGAGAGGGAGAGAGAGATAGAAACATCGATTGGCCGCCTCCTGCATGCCTCCCACTGGGGACTGGGCCCACAACCTGGGCATGTGCCCTGACCAGGAATCGAACCAGCGACCTCTTGGTGCATGGGTCAGTGCTCAACCACTGAGCCACACCGGCCAGGTGTCCAACACCCTCTTTTTACAAACAGGAATGCTAAGAACCAGAGGAGGTAGGCAACTCTAGGAGGTTCCATGACCAGCTCATGTCAAGCCACGTAATCCCACGCCTTTCCCCCACAGAAGGTGGGGTTCGAGAATCCTATCTCTAACACATCTGGCTCTGGAGAGGAGACAGAACAGGGACACCTAAGATTTTCATATTCTAATATTCTAGGTAACCGTGACCTAGAAACCACATGGCAGGCGTTCCTTCTGAAGGCGACGATAGCCTTTACTGCGGGTCATGCTGTCCTTGTCTGTGCACGTCAGCAATGGGGAGCTGGACAATGGCCCTTTGGAGATCATATAGTCCGTCCGTCTTTATACAAATGAGGAAACTAAGGGCCTGCGAGGGGTGAGGTTTCCCGGGTCGCAGAGCTCATCTTATTCCAGTGCTCCACTCCCAGCGAAGGGTACCACCCGCCATCCCTCTAGTTAAAGGGGCTGGAAACCCCCTGGGGAGGTGCCTTCATCACCCGCGCTTATGAATAATGCTGCTGTGAGTATTTATGTACAGAGACTGTATGAGCGTATGTTGCTCTCTCTCTGGGGCATAGGCGTAGGAGAGGAATAGCTCCAATCCACCCCAGCCTAAAAGGCAGAAATGTATGGAAAATGCGAATGGCAGAGTCTTCCTACTCCAAGCGCAGTCCACTGAGCAGCGTGGGCCCCACCTGAGAGCGCGTTCAGACAGACAGGACCTCAGCCCCGCCCCAGGCCAGCTGGATCAGAACCTGCATTTTACAAGCCACCCGCGTGGTTCTCCAGTTTGAGCCATGTGCCCACTGGTTTTCTAACTTGGCCGCACAGCATCTGGGGAGTTTTAAAGATATTCGTGCCTGGGTTCCACCCCTCAGATGCTGGTTCTTTGGCCTGGAATGCCACTTGTGCAAAGTGATTATTAAAAAATAATTCCAGCCCGGCCGGTATGGCTCAGTGGTTGAACATCGATCCATGCACCAAGAGGTCACCGGTTCGATTCCCGGTCAGGGCACATGCCCAGGTTGTGGGCCCCATCCCCAGTTGGGGGGCATGCAGGAGGCGGCCAATCAATGTTCTCTCTCATCGATGTTTCTATCTCTCTCTCTCCCTCTCCCTTCCTCTCTCTCTAAAAATCAATAAAGAAAAAAAAAATGTTTTTAAATAATAATTCCAAAAGAGAATCATTAGAATCCCCTGGGATGCAGTCCCGGTTGCAAGCCCTGCCTGGACCTCCACCAGGCAGTGAAGACAGGGAAAGGGCCCATGGCTCCTCATGGAGAATTACTTCCCTGATTCTTCGTCTCTGGCCATTGGGAAGAAGGCTTTAGTGTCGTCTGAGAGCCAGGCCTGCACCAGGACACGCCTCTACCTCCGGAGGGAAGAAAGAGTTAACGCAGACCAGCCTTCCCTCTCTCCGTTCACATGCCCACCCACGTCTGAGCCCTGCACATCAGCACCGCTTGGACATCTGGTTCCGTTCCTTGGAAATGTCTTCCTTCTCATTGCTTCCCTCCCCTCGGGGACAGCTCTCCTCATTCCTGCCCAGAAGAATGACCTGGGGCCAGAGGAGCTAGCCCGGGAATGTCCCCCAGCCTCCTCCCCAGTCCAGACCTCCAGGTGGGATTTTGAAGTGATTACATCAGCCGTGGCGGGGGCAGCCCGTTCATCAGCACCCCCCACCTCCCGCCCCAGAAATCGCACTGGGACAAGCACAAGGTTCTGGCTAATTTTAAATGTAATTAAAAGATTTTCTTCCTTACTTTCTTTCAAGGCATGTTCCATTTCCATAGCTCCCCTCCTTGGAATACAGTTTCTCTGAGGTCTCCTTTTTTTCATTTCTCCAGACACCCCCCCAAAATGAGACCACTTACAACAGATGCAAATCCTTTGCTTGTTTGGCCTAGTTTATCGGCAGAAAGTACTTTTACAGTGTAAAAGGTTTTTAACAGGATGTGGAAAGTGTCTTTTCTCCCAAAACACTAATAATTAAAAAAAAAAAAAAAAAAAATCCCTTTTTTTTTATTTTCTTCAAATTGCTTTTTATAACTCATTCAGTATTTTCGGGGACATAATTAAAACATCAAACAGTTTTCCTGCTGGTTATGCTAAAATTTGAATACTTGAGGCAGCCACTATTATTCGATATTAAAATGGACTTGAGTATTTATTAAAAAGATCCTCTTAAGTAACTATTCATTTGGGTTGCTCTGTTTAATATAAAGACAAGCTCCATAATGTGAAAATACCTGTTTCTAATAAAGGCCATAATTGGTAGCAGGAGGATATTTTTTAAAAATATAAAATATGTATTTTGTTCACTATTTTTCTAGCTTAATGTGACTAATTTCCCCATTCAACCATATCCCTAAGGAAAACTATAGAAAGAAAGGCCATTACCAATACATGAAGCTCAGGAGTTGGCTTTAGTGGGATGTAATTACTATCAAGAAGGCTAGTAGCTGGGTAATTTTTGTTTAAATGAGTACATAGCCTGAAAAAGGATAAATTAACCTCTGTAGAACTGAAATTAGATTCCAGTGAATGGTTGTTCTAGCTCAGCTCACAGTGAGTCCAGGGCTGGGGAAACGCTGCCCAGGAGCAAAAGCCAGTGACATGTCAAACGCACGTTCGGTGGTGTGGGGAGAACACCAGGGCCAGCTCGAGGACGGGGCCGAAATGGTGGAAACCGAGAGCATTTGTTTCTCTTGCTTTTCTAGGGGCTTGGAAACATTTTCTAGAAAAATAGAGTTTAGTTTTCTCACAAAACCCCAGCGGGTTTCTCGGGGTCTCAGCAGATGAGTTGTTCCAGCATGTGACATGCTAGAGCTGTGTCTGATTCACAAAGAATAGTCGTGGGATGAATGTGGGAACACCATGTGAGAAGCGGCCCTCTTCTCCCTGGAGCTTATTAACCAAAAAGTAAGACCGATGAGAAAATCTTGAACACAGGACTGTGTGGGCTCACTGCCCCTTGAATGGCACAGACATTTGGGAACTCAGAGCTGAGTCATTGCTTCGGATTCAGGACAAGATGGAAGGCTTCTCAGTGGAGGTGGCATTGAAAAACACATCTGCAAGAGAAAGCAGGTCCTGGTATGTCTTCAACCTTCTAGAAATGCCTGCGACACCAGCGTGTGTCGAAATTCCTAGAATTAATGTCATACCTGTGACTACCTGTGTGAACTCATACCACCTGAGGAAGAATGATCAGAGCCCTGCAGACATGGGCTGGACGGCTGCCTCCTGCAAGGCACTGTTACATGTTACTGGAAAATGATAAGAGGTAGCAAAATTAACACCTACAGCTGGCAACCTGCTGAAGATCAGGAGGTATAAGCACCCTGCCGGCCGAATCTAACACCTGTAGGAACTCGACGGTGTAACGGATGAGTGCCCTGGTTGTTGATGCTGTGCGAGGTGAGGGTGAGGGTGACCCCACAGGTCCTGGTGGCTGGCAATGTAGCTTCAGAACCTAAAACTTGAACTTAAAGCTGATACACTGGAGAGCCTGTTCGAGGTACAGAACTCTCACAGTGACACACAGGAGGCGGGGAGGACAGAAACCGCATTCCTTGGCTGAGACACTTGGCACTTTCAAGCCAGAGAACAGATAGTTTCAATAAGGAGCGAGAGATTTCCCAAGACAACAGTTCCCTCGCCCGCTCTCTGCTTCCTCTGTCCTCTCTTAGCACAGCCCAGTCCCCAGCCCTTATCTAATTGGATGAGGCTGGCCAGTATTATTTTGGGAGAAACAAGGGCTGGGAAAGGCTTCATTGCCAAATTCCTCTTGATGAAAGGCTTTTCATTCTCAGCTCCATAACCCCCACCCACTCGGAGGGCCGGCCCAAACCTCCAGGCCCCAAGGTTATGGACCCTGCGGCGCAGGTGGGGAGGGCACTTGGGAATGTCACATGGCCTCCCAAATGCAGTCCTGATGGATGCTAAACACAGGAGAAGGGCCAGAGCTCTGCGGAGCCAGCGCTGAGCACGTATCTAAAGCCAAAGAATTTTGTTTCGCTATCCTCTGTTGAAGTAAAAACAGTGCCAACAGTATTCCCCAGAGTATGAGGCGGTTCTCTCATCATACAGGGTTCAAAGACGCTGTGAGGAGTGTGCCGTAGCTGAAAGTGTCTGTATATAATAACGCCTTTATGATGTTGTTTTGTTTCTGGCTTGCCTTTACCTGAGTTATCTGAAGACATTGTTTGAGGCTATGAAAAAATATGAATAATATTAGGCCTTGAGATCAAAAAATCATTTTTTATTTCCATGGTTGTTATCTGCCAATATCCCACGCACGGCTCTCAATTTCCAAAGCAGCAGTGAAATGTTGGAGGGATCGGGTGAAGGGTTTTTTTAATTTTAATTTTTCTTATTTTTGTTATTCTACATTGGTCTTGATTTTTGAAGCCGCTGAAAGCTGTTTGATATGGCAAAACCAATCATGGGAGGGGAACCACAATTTAAACGCAAGATAAAAAGCAACTACGCATACACGCCTAACAAGATGTCGATCCAATGGAACAAATGAACTGCCGCCTTCCAGGATGGCCCCGGGTGCTCCAGCTTCCCAGAATGCCTTGGGGGGGGGGTGCTGCCAAGGATCGGGGACCGGCTCTGGCTGGAGACGCAAAGAGGGCTTTCCACGGGGGGAGACAACCCTCTGGCCCATCCTTGGAAACGACAAACGTGCCTTTTGTCAGCCTGTTTTCTCTTTCCCCACTCTGCTCATTCAGCCCTGGCTAGTAGAGAACTCGGTTTGAAGAACTAAATAAGTCTGATTTTGTTGTTGTCCTTGTTACCTAATCCGTAGACAGTGCCGACCCTTGTTCCAACGAGCAAGTGAGGGCCAAAGCCACAGCCCCAGACGTGCAGCTCGGGCGGACCTCCTTCAGGCCAGGGCTCCAGGAGCTGCCATGTGTCACGTGGGACCCCCGATGTCTGAGAGCCGCCATGGTGAGGCTGTCCCGTCACGGGAGGACCGAGCCTCTGGTTTCTGACCTAGCTTACCCTCTAACTGGGTCACAAATTCGGACAAGTCACTACCCTGCCAGGCCTCAATTTCTTTATGCTTTCTCCATTCTCCCAGTTACTGTGCCTCAAAATCAGCCTTCACTGGTCATATTCCCAACCAGTTTCCGAGTCACAGAGCCATGGCTTTCCATCGCCTTCTCCTTTTCATTCCAGCTGCCCTTGTCCCAGTTCCTAACCCACCTCCCCATCTCCAGCTTCTTCCTCCCTCCCTTACTGCACCCTACTACCATGTCCGGGTTCACCACCATAAGCGTTTCTCTGATTCTGTCCTTAATCTATTCAAAAATCAAGGTTCCCCACTGCCTCTCGGTCAATGTCTGCCAATCAGAGTCCTCTACAATCTGCCCAGCCCACCTTCTCATCCTCCACGCTCACTGCTCCCCTAAACACACCTGCTCGCCGGCCAAGGGCACGTCTTCCTCTTCACATGTACTTCTGTGCTCTCCACCTCCACACACCTGCTCACGCTGATTCCGCTTCCGGGACCGCCCACTACCCACCGCCATCCCCACCCTCACCCCTAATCTCTGCACATCAAAAGCTTTCTATCTGATTGATGTACAAGAAGATACAGCAAACAATTATTTATAATTGTGAGAAAATGGAAACTAAATTAGACTAAAATGGCTAAATAAATTATTAAACAAGCATACAATGACTTTATAAACCATGGTCTTCAACATATTTAATGATATGTGAAAACTCCTTATTCTGTTAAGGAAGTAGACCTCAAATTATTTATTCAGTATAAGACCAATTTTGTGAACTTCGTGTGTTATGTGTGTGTGTGTGTGAATATACAGACATGTATACACAAAAAAAGAAAAGTTTGAAAGGACTACACCAAAATATTACTTCTGTTTGCTGGGCTTATGAGTACATGAATTTCCTTGTATATACTTTTTAATATTTTCTATAATGAACATGTATTGTTTTATAATTTAAAAGTACCATAAATAATCATTAGTCATACAACAGTGAACAAAAGAAATTCTACCATTGTTCAAGTTGTTGTCTTAAACATTATTTTTTCCTCAAAGTGTCTCTTGATGGCGTGCCTCATCCCTTCAACCACTGACCTCCACCAACTAGATATAACGTTTTCTTCAAGTGGGCCCCTGCCATGGCCCATGGCCCATTCTGCTTCGTAGTAGAGCTACTGTGTACACCTTTCATCTTTCTTCTTCAACTACAAACTGCCTGGAAGCAAGAACGGTGCACCACGGCTGCCTCCTCGCTGGGTCCAGGCACACAGCTGGGCCGCCACGGTGCTTTCCACTTGAACTCGGCCACACTTAGGCTCTAGCACTGAAAGGCCAGTAACTGGATTGTCTACCCTTCTACATAGCAGTCTTGGCAATCTCAGCACATCTTCCCTTTTTGTAGTTTTTTCAGGGAGCTACTTTGAAGAGAAGTCGCCCAAATAACCTTTATTTACTCATTCCTTCAGAAAAGAAGAGGAAGCCAGCCCCACCTCACCTCTAGTCTCTGCTTGTTAGCAAGTTCAAGAGACACTTGGCAGTACGGACCCTGGAATACAAAGATCACATTCAAGGTTTCCTAGTGAGTGTTTGCTCCTCAAAACAAAGAACAACTTCATTCTTAAAAACCTAAGCATTAGCTGCAGAGCCCCGACTCACACTTTACCTCCTGGTCCCCGAGCTAGGAAACGTCACATACTATAGACGGAGACCAAAATGACCAGTAAGTTCACACTGATCTCTAGTAAGAGGCTTTCCCAAGAGTTGTCATCAACTTGGACCTCAATCCAAGGCTCAGGAGGAAACAGCCTCGACTGCAGGAATTTTCTCTTCAGCCTCCTGAAGCCTTGCCAACAAGAATACTTCAGTTCCCGTCATTTCTTCCTCCCTCACCACGCCAGAGAAACGCAGTTCTCTGTTGTATGTAGGAGAGACTGGTGGTAATTCCCGTTAGATTGTGGCTCAAACACTGAGGGAGAGTAGGGTTTATTCCGTACTTTTGAGAAGAACCAATATATGGAAAACTGATTTAAGAGTTACCATGAGACAATCCCCAAGGAGGTTTACCCTTCTCCTAGTCCTCTTCCACCCTTCAAATCCTGCTCAAGTCCCATCCTTTTAAGGATATGGAAATCCTCGGAGACTATCCATCCATAATCACTTCCTTCCCTGAACCCCCACAGCTGACTCAATACCCACGTCATGAAGTTTTATGAAAACTATTGACAATGCAAATAAAGCATCTAATGCAGGGATGAACATGTCATTGATGCTCAATAATTATCATGTATAAGCCATCATATTGTTTTTATTAATGCTTATCCGTTCAGTTTAATGTTAGCCTACTGAAGATCAAGATGATGTCTTCATACGTAAAGCTTTAGCTATTCATCATTGATGGGAAATGGATTGTTCTAGATCTCAGGAATCTCCTGGAAAGCTGAGAGTTTAACTGTTTGAGTATGGCATACAGATATCCTTAGAGGCTAGCAGTTTGACAGTTGTCCTATAACCTTCCTTGAACCCGGACACATAGCAGAGTCTAGGTGGCTGAGGACAGCATCTTCAAGGACAGCTGAGGTGTGCAAGGCCTTCTCTGTTCCTTTCCACAGAGCAATCTGACATCTCTCCCTTCTCCACTGACGCCTGCATCTACTGTTTGGGAATCTGTTCTTTGCTCCCTCAACCTCACATCTAATCTCCCCATAGTCTCTGTGATCGGCTTGACAGCTGACACTCTCTTTGTGCTTTTCTCTGTCCTCTTCTCTCTTTCTTTTCCCTTTAGCCTCCTCTCAACCGTCTTCACTCTTGTGTGGAAATGTGTGGCCTCCCTGGGCATTGCCAGATGTTCCTTTCAAGCCACAGCATCTGGGGTCCTCCATGCTTGGGTCCACAGGTCACCACTGCCATCTTTATGGCCTAAGGAGACTCCTTTTCTCACTGCAACCAGGCCAGTTATCATTCTGGATGATGAAAATGAACCTCAAGATAATAGAGGCTTGTAACCCCTTCTGAATGACCTCCCGTTCCTGGTAGAGCATTAAAGATGTTTAGTGTTCGATACAAACTAGCTGGTTGGTGCCGTGCAGCAGTTACGAACTAGACACTCCAGGCTCAGGGCTGCATTGGCCTTGGCATATCAAGGATGAGTGTGATCTGCCGAAACTTCCCGAAGCCACGCAAGGCTGTGCTGAGTTTGAGGGGAATAGAAAGTTTTAAGTGAGTTAGTTTGATTTTTGTAATTTCCTAAAGACATTTGACATCAGAAGCCTTGAGGGCTCCAGACATCTCGGTCTCTGTGGCATGACCCAGCGTGAGGCAAGAAGCCGGAGAGCAGACACCGCCTGGCTCTGCAGCCTTCTGCAGATAATTAGCACGGCTCAGGAACAAACAGATTCGTGCCTCCTGCTCTGCCTCCGCGGCTCTCAGTGAGGTCCTGGAGAGAGAGACGTGTCCCTCCTCAACCAAGGCACGTGGAGGCGACTGGGAAGGATGCGTGGAAGATGAAGACGCCGTCTCGGGAAGTAACACCGAGATGCGCTCTGCGCACTGCTTCTGACTTGCAAATGAAATTTCTCCCACAGACAATGCAAGCAGCACCAAGCCCTGATTGAAGACACAACTCATGAAAGTCTCCAAGTCAGAGTCGGAAAAACCTCCAGCCACTGAAGGCAGAAGGCAGCGCTGGAAATAATGAATCACATTAACTAAGAAATCACAGAAACCATCTCTATTAGACAGCTGTGCAGGTCAAAAGGAAACCAGACAGGATACATCAAAAGGAAGAGCAGGCTCCCCAGGATAATTGCAGTGCAATTAATACAGGGTGAGTCACCGCCCTTGGTGGAAGTGGGGTCCGCTGTAGCTCAGAGGAGAGGCCTCTCAGGCTCATCTCGTGGTCTATCAGCAGTAATTCCCCTTCCTCACCATCTGTGGGACCCAGGGAAACATCCTCAGGAAACAGGTCTATAAGATGACGTCACTATGAAAAATCAACTGTAGAATCCACAAACATCAATGCAGAAAGTGCACCCCCTAGGAACCTGGAAATAGACTTAAAAGATGTCTTTCCCAATTAATAGGCCCAATGGGTCTCTGACAGAAGCTCGAGGGGACAGCCAGGTACCAAGAGAGAAGAAAAAAGGAGGATAAAATGAAATGAACTTGTAGGGAGAACCTAGAGGGTACTAGGTGTTGAGTACGATGGTCCCCCGCCCCCATTTCACTATTGGCTAAGTCTTTCTATCCCCATTTCATAGATTAGAAACTGAGTCTCAGAGAGATTTAGGAAATGCAAACAAAGAGGAAAACACAAGGAAGCAGAGGTAGAGGTTGAGGGTGGGGCTGAGAGGAGAAAGAACACCAATCAATCTATGAAAGGTCACCTGCATTCTCCTCTCATTCCCCTTGGCCCTTTCCCCCTGGAATCCTGGACCTCACATAAGGCAGAGGTCACCATGCTATGAAAATACCCCAGGGCTCTTTCCAGAGCCACAGTGAGCACAGAGCACCTGCACCAAACCAGAGGAGAATTGCAATGCTCAGAGTGTGGTGCGTATCCATCAGCTGGGGAGCGTGTTACAAATGCAGGCTCTTGGGCAGATTCTGGATCAGTATAGGTGATTCTGATAAGGGAGGTAGCCACAGACTGTGTTTGAAAAATTCAACCATAGAAGTTTTAATTCCTTGAATTAAAAGTCTGCTGGGTGGTGTTATGGAGCATTTCCCTCCCCATCTAGGAGTGCCTGTGGAGATCTGAGAACTTTCTGGGAGGCAGAAGGGCAGAAGCAGGCCAGTCAAGTGCCCTGGTTACCACGTCTCTTATCTCAACATCTCTGTGGAAAAGCAAATTAGTTGGGACTCTTTTAGGTGCAAACAGTGTCATGCTGGAGCTGGCTGGTACCTGTTCACAAAAGCCAATAGTTAGATATTCAGAAATTTGCTAGCTGCTTGTTAAACCTTAGCAGCTTAAAATCTACCACAATGAGAGCATTTACACCAGGGTAATTGGCAAACACTAAAAAAATCAAGGCTTTTTTTTTTCTTTTTCCCAGAAAGCCAGTTTACCAGCATACTGCTTGTTGCAAGTGACAAAAAGGCTACTCATACTGATTTCATGCTGATTTCATACCAGCTTAAGTAACTAGTAAGTTTTATAACTAGGAAGTCCAGGGATAAAACTGCCTTTAGAGATCACTGTATCTAAAAATTTTAAAGATACTGTTAAATCTTTGCTTCTTTCCCCATCTATCAGTGCTTTTCTCTGTGTTGGTTTTAATCTGCAGATAGACTTTCTCTATGTGGCAAGAAAGATGGCAACTATCTGTGCCATGTCCATGTTCACCCAACTTACAAAGCCCAAGGGAAAGGGATCATCCTCTGGTCGGTTCTGCAGAGAAGTCTTGAAAGGATTCTGATTAGCTTTAGGTCACATGCCCATCCGTGAACCAATCACTGAGAGGAAGGAAAAGCAGAACTGTAACTGGCTATCAAGGAGCATGTGCCCCACTCTGAGATGGGAATGTAGCCACATGATTGACATTCAGGGTTTTTTAAAAACTTGAAGCTTGGATTTGATATTTGACCAACCCCTCTGACTTAGGTGAGACAATGAACAACAAGGCCTTCTGAAATTAATGGTTTTGGTCAGCCTATCAGTGCACTGGAGAGTGGGAATCAGGCAGTGAGAAAAGCCTATATAAAAGGACGTAATAACTGTCAAAGCAGTCAGGAAGGAAAATGGCAAGCACAGGGAATCAGAGCCAGACAGCCCTGGGTGACACTAGCTACTACTGCTTGAGTTGTTGGGAGGACCAGGTGAGATGTGCATGAACAGAGTGAGACAGATGCCCGGCATGTTGCGAATGCTCAATAAATGATAGCCACCATTATCAATATCACCTTTACCTACCTATGTGGCCTCAGATTCCTCACCTGCAAGAGGAAAACGATGATGATAAGACCTCCTCTGTGGGGCTGCTGTGAGGTTGAGATATTGTCGTACAGGCCTGGCCCATGGTGGCTATTCCATACAAATCATAACTATTCCTATCAGATGGAAACATTATTTGTCAAGGCCCCCTTGTTCTCCCCTCAGCTCCTTCTTTGAATCATCAAAATAAACACTTGACATTTTCCTTCCTTCCCTCTGAGCACATCAAGAAATCATCAAGGAAATAAGACAACCATTTTGTCTCCAAAAAGAACCTTCTGGAAATGTTTTTCCAGAGCAGGTGGGTTTGGTTGAAGAGAAGTGAGATGTTAGCAAATATTTTCTCTCATGCTGATTTCTTGAGAAAATAGTACAAGTTACTGAAAGGTTAAAAAAAAAAATCTTCCATCTCTCCAGCTTCAAAAAAGACATTGAACAGGGTATCACTGGAGTACACAAGATCCTCAGCAGAGTGGATAATATCAATGCATGTTGCTACTTTTGATATTGCCTCGATGACAGGAGTGGGGGCAGAAGTGGAAGTTCAAATAAAACAAATTCAGAAGAGATAGATGGGAAGAGCTTTGTCACTCAAAGAATAATAAATGTTTGCAGTGGCCTACTGGGCAAGGCTGTTGAGGTAAAGACAGTAGGTTCCTTCAAGTAGCAATTAGATGCTATCCTGGGGGAAAGACTGTATTACAAGAGAGAAGCATCAATGTGGTGAATGGCTTTTCACACTCCTAACACTGCCTATGTTCCTTTCATACTCTTAAGGGTCTGCAGTCCCAGCAGAATATGTGAGCACAGAAATTAGGCCCAGCAAGCAGTATGCCCTGGGAAACTGGGCCAAGAGAAATAATGCTGTTCAGGCATGACCACAATTTGCAATGTTTGGCTATAGCATCCATTTCAATTCCATTGTTTCTTAGGTCTTGCAAGACCCAGATGATGCTAGGGCAGGGAGTGGGAGACAATCAGGTCCTACCTCCCCTCTACCTATGCTCAGCTATGCCCATTTATACCACATGAAGGCTGCTACATTTCTGGGTTGATGAATTCAGTGTCAAATACAAAAGAGGTATTGAAGTATCTGAGGGTCTGAAATAAGCAAGGCCCTTCCTTGCCCAAAGCACAGCGCTCTGGGAAGTCCATCCTCATCGCTGCCTCTTCTACTCTCAGGGAAATTCATTTCTGTGCCATTTTCCCAACATGGGAAAAGTGAGTATTTTCAGATATTTTTCAAGACACACAATTTCTTAAGCTCTTTTAAGTTTTGTGTCAAAGACATAATTCAAGTTTACAGCGTAGCTTCTTTATTTCAACTCCAAAATGAGGCATTAGCATGATGGCCTCCAAAATCCCACTCCCAAGTCACATTTAAGAAGAACAGGCAGAGACACACAGGATCTTGAATGTGATGGAAAAGAGACAATTGAGAACAAACAAATCTCTGTTGGGATTTTTATTGTAATTGAATCGAGCATCTAGGTCAACTTGGGAAGAAATGTCATTTGTACAATATTAGGGCTTTCTTTCCATAAATATAATATAGCTCCATTTATTCAGACCTTCTTTAATATTTCTGAATAACATTTATTTTTTTCTTCATAAAGTGCTTGAATTTTCCCAGTATCATTTATATTTATAGATAGATAGATAGATAGATAGATAGATAGATAGATAGATAGATAAGATAGATGATAGATAGATTAGATACATGATAGATAGATAGATAGATAGATAGATAGATAGATAGATAGATAGATAGATAGATAGATGATTGATAGATAGATAGATAGATAGATAGATAGATAGATAGATAGATAATAGATATTTTATTGGTATTGTATAATGGCATCTGTATCTGTCAATGTTCAATCAGGAAAACAGAAACAATCTCTCAAGAGTTCAGGGAGAGTGAGATTTAATAAAAAGATTTCTATGGTTACAATATTGTCAGAAGGGCTGCAGGAGTTAAAGAGAAAGAGGGTGTTGCCAAGAGATTAGGGCACTGGTCTCACCCCTAGATCCCACGAGCCTACGCTCACCACCCTGAGCTGCTGGAGCTGCCAAGACTGCCATAAGGTGGAAGTCACCCCCATGGCCACTGCTGCTAATGCTATTAGAGCATTTGTCACTGATGCTACTAGAAATCACTACCTCTGAAAAGAAGCCACACCCACTACTGCTTCTGAATATTCACTCTGCTGGACTACACAGTTGCCTACTCTTGATGATCCAATAGTAGAATAATTTCTCCTTAATTTCCACCATCTAATCTCCCACCAGTGACTAGAATTGAACTAACAAGAAAGTTTGAGAAATATAGTTTTCAGCTTTCAGCTCCTTGAAAAAACAGAAGAGAACATGGATATGCAGAAATGAGGCTAAGTACAAATATTAAGATCTGGCAGGGTATATTTTATTAAATTATTTCCTAGTGATTTATTCTTACATATGAAAGAAAAATGAAATATTATCAAATATTTGAGAAAAGCATATAAAAGGAAAGAAAACGGCCAAGTAAATAATACAAAAAATATTCTAAGGAAAATGCATTCATTTTGGAAATAGAAGAAAATTTTTTAAAGTAGTGTTTCAAGAAAGAAAGAAAAAACACTGCCCTTATAAAACAAGAATATGAGGGGGGAAATAAGAGGTTTTGGAAATTAAAAATATGATTGTTGAAGTTTAAATGTCAACTGAAAGACCAGGAGAGAAAAATGATAAAATCTAGCAGAAAGTAAAGCACAAAGACAGAATTTTTTTTGTTGTTATAAATATAACAGACAAGCTAATACACTTAAATAAAAAGTCTACTTCCAAAATTAGACTAAAAAAAGAATTTGTGAAAGGTAGAGAAAATTCTATTTTCAAAAAAGTATCAAGGAAATAATACAGGAGAATATCACAAAGTTGAAGTACAGAAGTCTTAAGATTATAACGAAAATTAATGGGGAAAATATCACACCTTGGCCAATGAACATAAAATTCAGAACATCAAAAATAAAGAAGGGAGGGGGGGTACATTAAATGTTACATTAGGAAAAAGAAAAGGCTGCTTACAGAGGAAGTAGAATCAGATTGTCATTATATTTCTCATCAACACCCTAAATAACAGGAGATGATGAAGAAATGCCACTTGAAATTATTTTATTTATATAATTTTATACCTAGCCAAACTATCATTCAAGGGTAAAATAAAGACATTTTCAGACATGCAAGGACTTACAACGTTCACCTCTTCTATTCTTCTTTAAAATTAGTTGAAGTTGTGATCTAACAAAACAAAGAGTAAGCCATAAAAAAGGAAAATATGGAATCCAGGAAAGAGTATAACCAACCAAAAAGGGCAATTAATTGAAGTCCCAGGATAATAACTGTGCTTCAGTTATATAGAGCTGTTAAGTTTACAGTAGCTCATGGAGGACTCGGGAGGAATATATCTGAAAAAAAGAATGAGGAGAAAAGAATTTGAAAGATTTTAAGGATATGATTTTAGAAATCAAGAGAAAAAATGTCTTTAGAAATGTTTCAATATGAACACAGAATTCAGAACATTAATGTAATTAGTGAGACAAAATGTTTTTTAAAAGATATACAGTTTCATTGTAATGTTAAATTATTAATGAATTAATTTTCAATAATCCATTTCATAAAAATTAAATATTGATTCTATTTGTGCCAATAAGAATGCAATTAAATTAGCATGCATGTATTGGTGTCTTTTTGAAAGGCAATTTGACACTAATAACCAAAAATTTTTAAATGCACATTTTTTTTTTTTACACCCAAATAGCCATTTCTGGAAATCTAGGATAAGTAAATATTTGTATTTGCATGTAATACAGGAGTATTCACTGTGGCATGTTGTAATAGTAAAGATAAAAATTAATGTCAATAAGTAGGAGATTGAATAGATAAATTACAGTACATTCACACTGAAGAACACTATGCAGCCATTTAATATATAAACACAGTTATATATGTAGAGAGACATAAACATTCCAAGGAATATTGTTAAAAGAAAAACAAACAGCAGAACAACGTGTACATATACAAATACATTTATAGTCCAGCCAGTGTGTCTCAGTGGTTGAGCGTTGACCCATGCACCAAGAGGTCGCCAGTTCGATTCCCGGTGAGGGCACATGCCCAGGTTGTGGGCCCGATCCCCAGTGGGGGGCATGCAGGAGGCGGCCAATCGATGTTCTCTCTCATCAATGTTTCCATCTCTCTCTCCCTCTCCCTTCCTCTCTCTCTAAAATCAACAACAACAAAAATTTTTTTAAATACATATGAGTTAAAAAAATACATTTATATAAAACAAAAGTGCCAGTATATGTTTATACATACATACAAATGAAGAGAAACGGGCTGTAGAGTGGGGAGTAGAACTGGGAATAAGGGAAGGGTCATGAGAAGTTTAATACATTGCTCCAATACTTCGATTAATTAAATCTTTTATAAAACAATATATTGTGCTACATTTTAAAATGCATAAGCTCCCTGAACTAAAGTCCGTGCACTCTTCAGCTCCACGCTAGAGAAGAGGGGTCTAAGACAAAGGAGGTGCTTGTCTTCCTCTATGCTGGGCACGTCGGCACAGTCTACCCCGACTGCTGAGCACCAACCACAGCTGAAGAAGGACATGCACAAATTGGATCAAATCCAGAAGATGGTAATCAGGATGATGAAAGAGCTGGAATGTCATAATAGCTGAGGCTCAACATTTAAATCATGAGACTGTTTAGCCAGGAAAAAAGAGTATGATTTAAAAGGACATGATTTTAAAAAGAGAGACATGATAGCTCTCTTGATATATGGAATTTATTCTGTGTGGAATTGGACCAATGGGTGGAAATTATAAAAAGGAAATTTAAGTTCACTAGAAAAAAAAAAAACCTTTATTTTAAAATATATATACAGCCCGGCCAGTGTGGTTCAGTGGATTGAGCATTGTCCCGTGGACTGAGAGGGCCCGGTTCGATTCCCAGTCAGGGCACATGCCCAGGTTGCAGGCTTGATCCCCAGTAGGGGGCGTGCAGGAGGCAGTCGATCCATATTTCTCCCTCCATGGATGTTTCTATCTCTCCCTTCCTCTCTCTCTAAAAAACTCAATAAAAACATATTTAAAAATATACACACACACAAATATTTATAAGCATGATACATTCTATTATCTAACAAATCTGTGCAGTTTTTAAAATAAAAATAATACCTAGGTGATGAGAGAGCATGGAAACAACCACTCTCATCTGCGGCTGTCTAGTTGTCTTCAGAAAGGCTATTCCCAAGTGTTCTTTTCAATGTATACACATATCCATAGAATGTTCGCACAATGATATAACTGTATTCATTCGACAAGTACCTGTTGAGCACCCACTGTGTACTAAGCATTGTGCTAGGCACTGAAATACTGTGTGCTAGGCACTAGGTACTGACCGCTGCCCTTCAGATGTTCGTAGGTCCAACACGGGTTTCTCTGAGCTCAATAGCTTGCCCCTGGAATCTCTTGAGTTTTCCAGTGCAAAATCTCTAATGATTCCAGTTGCGCAGATATCTATGTTTTAACAAACAACATTTTGCATCTTTCTGGGGGAGGAAGATAACCCAGATGGACTCTTATTTAAAAGTTCACTTGGGCCCTGGCCAGTTTGGCTCAGGGGTTAGAGTGTCGGCCCGCGGACCAGAGAGTCCTGGGTTTGGTTCCCGCTGAGGGCACGGACCTCGGTTGCAGTTTGTCCCCGGCCCCGGTTGGGGTCATGTGGGTGGCAGCCAGTTGATGTGTCGCTTCTCACATCCATGTTTCTCTCTCTCTCTTCCTCCCTCTCTCCCTCCTGCTCTATCTGAAGTTAAATGCAAAAAAATATCCTCAGGTGAGGATAAAACAAAAAACAAAAATAAAAAAAATAAAAGATCACTTGGGGCAGCCTTTGTCCAGAAGGGGGAACCCTCTAGACCAGCGGTTCTCAACCTGTGGGTGGCGACCCCTTTGGGGGTCAAACGACTCTTTCACAGGGGTCGCCTAAGACATAACAGTAGCAAAATTACAGTTATGAAGTAGCAACGAAAATAATTTTATGGTTGGGGGTCACCACAACATGAGGAACTGTGTTAAAGGGTCGTGGCATTAGCAAGGTGGAGAACCACTGGTCTAGACAGCGGCCCTATCGGGCACCCTCCTCTGCTTTCACTTCTACGTCAGTGGCAGTTGTAAGGATTCCATAGCATGAACGCACCGTCGAAGAAAACTACAGGGACGCTGCCCTCAGCCCAGCCCCTGCTCAGCGGCTCACCCCACCCCCCATGGCTCCAACAGAGGAAACCCTTCTGCTCTGGCCCTTCCATCCCAGAGACCCTCGAGAGCACCTGCCCTCCCCCCTCCCCCTCCACTCCTCCGGGGGCTTGAAGTCAGCAGCCCGTCCCCATGTCTTCTCTGCACACACTCCTGTCACTGCTCCCGGGTGTCGCATGCTTCCCACCTCAGTCTCAAGGTTGCCTCTGAGAGTCCTTATCCACGCAGAGTAGACCTCTGGGTTTCTCCCAAAGTCCTTCTTCAACCTGGCATCCCTTTTAACCGTCCTCAGCCCAGATAATGAATGGCTGCTTCCAGTAAGTAAGCATGCACTCAGTTTCCTTAGCCTGCGTGGGAAGCCCACCATGCCACCATGTTGGGGGGTTCATGCGGATGCACCGTGCGTATCACCCCACAAGCATGGCCTGGGCTGTCCCAGGGAAACTGAGCAGGAACCGTCCTCAGTGTTGCTCCGAGAGGTCCACTTTCGTTGTGTGAGCATATGTGCAAGTGTTGCAAGAATGGTCGGGGGGAAGAGGATGTTCAACCCGGTAGGGGATACATTCTTTGAGTTAGTCAACACCTTCTCCCCTCACAACAGTGGGTGTTATGATAAGGTAGAAGCTGTCGTCTCATTTTATAATGGGGGAACTGGAGGCACAACCAGGTTAGGGAAATTGCCCAAGGTGACCTAGCCACAGAACCTAGGTCTGAATGCAGAGACGTCTAACTCCAAAACCCAAGCTCTTAACAAGTTGCTGGCCAAGAGCCATGGCCACGTGGGGACTCCAGCCCTCCCCGCTGCAGCTGCTACTCCAGCTCACAGATCCTTTCCCACTGTGGGGCTGAAACGAGTGAGCACCTTCCGCACCGGTCCTTCCTTCTCCAACACACTCCCCTGCAATCTGCGTTCTGTCCATGTGGATCCTTAGGTAGCCAACACCTGTCCCGTGTCCAGGAAAGCACAGTTTGGGCTGTGCACTTGCCTTTTTAGAGACTGGGTAAGAACACGGGCTCTGGGATCAGAGAGACCTGGGTTGTATCCCTAAACTTCTCCGAGCCCCAACTCCTTATCAGGAACACATGAATAACATCCTGACCTCTGGAGCTGGTTCCATGGATTACCCAAGACGGCAGCTGTGAAGCACACCGCCTGGCCCCGTGGGCGCTAACAGTGTTAGCCATTAAACTGCTATTATTATTAAAGGCTCAGGTGGGAGGGGAGGGTTCTTACTGATGAGGACACTGCCACTTGCCCAGTGTTCTTGCTCATCCAGATCTCAGTGGGTCATTGTCTCTTCAGGACACTGGGGCCAGGGCCATGGAACACTCAGCCTGCCCCACGTGCCACCTGCCCCATCACCATGACTTCCTGCCATCGGCCAGCAGTTTGCACTTCTCCCAGCTCACGGGCACCCTCGGAGACTCCAGGCGCTCTGATGCAGGCAGCTTTGTCTCCACATGGCTCACAGGCCCAGGGAAAGGAGAAACTGACCCAAGTTTATAGGATGATTCAGAAAAAGCCCAAAGTGGAACAGCCGCTCCTTGGCTTCCCTCGTCCCTTGCTAGTATGTCATGAATATAACACCCTTTCCAGGGACTCCAGAAGGAATGGGGCAGCTGCCTATTCCAGGGCTGATGAGACCTTCTCAATGTAAACAGGACCCTCTTCTGGGTCTTCTCAACAACCGAGCATCATCTCACAGAGCCAGGCATCGCCACAGGCCAAGTCCATTGCCAGCCCGGCTCTGCCAAGAAACATGCAGCTCAACTACACTTGACTCTCTCCAAATAAATACTTTAAGTCAGAACAGATGCCGTCAGCTTGGCCCAGAGCCATCGGTGGCACCAATAGCTTGTAGAAAGCTCTGGGAGCAGAGGGAACACGCGGGAGGCCACTTGGAAGGTGCCAGGTCAGGCTTTCAGGACCTCCAGAGCACACTCCCAGAGCAGAGGCGAAGAAGACACATTTCAGAAGAGAAGAGGTTGGTGCAGCAAGGAGAGCCCCAGCCAAGACCAAAGAGCCAGTTCTTGTCCCAGCTCTGCAACCCCGAGCAAATCCCTCTGGCTCCGGGACTCAGCTTTCTGTAAATGAAGGTTGTAGTGAAAGTTCAAAGAGCCTAGTAAACTGTAAAGGGCTGCCCAGGTGGGTGGGGGGTCACAGTAGCCTGAGACCACCCTGGAATGTCCTCTTTTGCTATCATCAGGCATAGGGGAGAACCAAAAGGGGACTGTCCAGGTGGCCAGGGCCTGAAGACTGGGACAAGAGAAGGCCATGGACAGAATCAGAACCTCTTCCCTCCTCCTCGTTTCCAAACAGAAGGCTCCTGAACACAGGTTCAAATTCTCTCTCTCTACTTTATCTTTTCCCTTCTTTCTTGCTTCCCTCCACCCCTCTCTTCTTATTCCTTCTTTCCTTCTTTCTGCTGTATGCCTCCAGTCATTGACAGTTCCTCTTCATTCCTGAAACAAACTATGCGCTCTCTCTCTCTCTCTCTCTCTCTCTCTCTCTCTCTCTCTCTCTCTCTCTCACCTCAGGACCTTTGCACCTGCTGTGCCCTCTCTCTGGACCATTCTTGCTATACCTCCTTGTCTTTTGGGTCCCAACTTACATATCACTTCCTCTGGGCTGGCTGAAAGGCCACTCTGCTGGGTTCTCCTAGGGCTCGGTGTCCATGACTGTCTGTCTGTCTGTCTGTGAGCTCTCACAGCAGGGACTTCTTATCCATCAGCCTCCCTTAAAACCGGGGCTCAGAAAATGTGCACTGAATGAATGAATGAATAAGTATATATTTCTCAAGGACACAGAGCAGAAAGAGGGGGCCTGGGCCCTCTTTCTACGAGTCCAGTGTTCATTCCCTATTCCCTCCTTCCATCATTTCCTCACACACAAATCTTTGCTGAGCACCTTCAGCAAGCCAGGTACTCTGCCAAGTGCTGGGATCACAGCAGGGAAAAGGACAAGTCCGCTGTTCTCAGGGAGTTTGCATTCTGGAAGGAAAGGACAAGATGTAACAGTGAGAAAAATAATCTGAGAACGGTGAGTGCGACATGGAAAACTACAGTGAGCTGATGAGATAGAGCTTGACGTGGTGGGAACTTAGACTGGATAGATGGGGGAGGCCTCTCTAGAGATGGAACTGAGCACAATGACAGGGGTGGGGGGAGCCAGCCTGTGCCAGTGGGAAGAGTATTCCAGGGGAGGAACAGCTGGTGCGTGGGATTTTCACGGGCGGTTATGACAGAAGGAAGGCCAATGAGATGGAGAGCAATGGGTGGCGCCGGGAGCACGTGTGAGGTGAGGCTGGTAAGCAGGAAGGGGCTGGTTTGTGCAGGACCTCACGGCCCATGATAAGGAGGTTCTATTTCAGTCGAGGGGAATGGGGTCCATTGGAGAGTTCTAAGCTGGACGTGATGTGCTACAATCCGTGTTTTTAGAACATTAGCCTGACCGTGGTATAGAAATCGGTGGTGGGCAGAAACAAAAGTGGAAATGGAGGTAAGAGGCTGCGGTGTCTGCTCAAGCAAGAGGTAACGCTGGCTTGAGCTGAGATGCCCGTAGCAGTGATGGAGAGAAGCGGACAAATCCGTGTTGGAAGGCAGAGTTGTTTCGACTTGCTCATGTTCAGAAAGTAGAATTGATAGAAAGTGCTCCTGGATTGGATCTGGGGTGGGATGAAGGGAAAGAGACCCAAGGGACTGGGTGGATGGGCGTGCTCTTTACTGTGAGGGGGAGAGGAGGCTGGAGGAGAAGGCTTAGGACAATGATCAGATTTATTCGGCCCTGTTAATTTTTAGATGCCTGTTCACTATCTAAAGGGAATACACAGGCTACATTGAATAGAACAGTTGAAGACACAGGAAGTTCTGGGGAGAGATCAGGGGTGGGTATGCAGACTTGGGGATCATCTGCGTTAGGCGACTTGTACGGTACGTGTCTGGATGGGATTACCCGCAGAGAACATGCGTAGGGAACGCAGGGCCGAGGACAGCACCCTGGGCACGCCAGCACCGTCTACAGAAGAGGAGGAGCCGGCGGCAAAGAGACCCAAGGGACAGCCAGAGCGGTAGGAGGAAAACCAGGTCAGTGTGGGTCCCAGAAGCCACCCAATCCCACTCTGCCATCCCTCTCTGCCTCCTTCAGCATTCTGGCACTAGATGGCCGCGTGGCCCTTGCCAGGTCCGTGCCCCTTCCTGGTTCCCAGCTCCTCTGCAGACAAACGAGGAGGCTGGAGATGGTGATCTCTTGCTGACAGTGCTCCCTGTGCCAACGTGACTTCAGGCTCTGCCTCTCCCTCCCCACGCCAAGGGCTCTCCAAGTCTGGGCTCAGAGCTCAGAGCTCAAGCTCTCTTCTTTCCCCCAGAGACCATGCAGCCCCAGAGGCCCAGGAGGGCCCGCTCAGAGCAAATCTCATAGGTGGACATCCGATGACCACAAAAGACCACTTGGAAAGAAACCCAGAGGAGGGTCAGGGGAATGCAAGGGCCTTGGACCCAGGGCAAGCGTGGATTGTACATGATGTGCCCTGCCCAAGAGCGCCCAGTCACAGGGGTGCTCTGCTCCCCAAAGTAGGGCACCCCCAGGGCTACATTTACATTTGCCCAGAGGGGGTGACTTTTCCCAGTTTGTACAAAAGTGTCATACAAGCAGTGCCATGTGACCCCACTTGCACGTCACCGTATTCCCTACTCCTGACACTCAGCTTCTCTGAGCTCCGGCCCGGCCTCCTCGGGCCTGTCGCCCGACACGTTGAAGCCTAGCACTCGGGCTATGTAGTCGCGTTGACGACTGCTTGCACTGGCCTCCTGATGTTCCGGGTCCACCCTGTGCTCCTTTCAGTTCTCTGTCTGGATTATGCAAGCCTGCTGTGTCCTGTCTCCAGGCCAGCTGCCAGATTGCCCAAAGCCCTGGAGCTCGGGCTGCTGCGGAATCAGGGCTGCGTGGCACACTAACACGGCCCTGTGCGGCTGCCGTCCTGGAGGGCGTGAATGCCCCCACCTCTGGCCTCCAATGGGCACCACTGTGATCAGTCCAAGGGCTCGGCCACGCTTTACAAGGAGTGTTTGTATGGTGTGCTTCCCTCCACGATACCTCCAAGGCCAAATCCCCCAGAGACAGATTCGTGTACCCATTTTGCTTCTTTTTTATTTTTTTTGAGAATCCACGTTTAATAGGGAGCCGAGTGTGTAGCGCCCTGTGCCTCTGGCCGGGAGCTCAGTGCTGGCAAGGCATGCAGGCCAGGAAGGCCAGCAGCACGGGTGGGAGCAGGCCAAGAAAAACCCCCAGGCCGCACGCAGTGGCGGAGGGCTGCCCGGACAGCCGCTCACCGAAGCCTGGCCCCAGAGCTCCCGGGACCAGCCTGGCCTGGTGCCAGGAGCTGTTGCTCTGTCCCTTTGCAAAGAGCCAGGGAGACAAAACAGAGCCCAGTTTTAAAAGAGACACAAAGTGGTCTCTTCACAGAGCCCGGCAGCAATCTGGGCCAGCACGGACGGGACCTTGAGAAGCATAAGGTACAATAACCATCGCGTGCAAGAATGTTGGGCTTGGCTCGAATAAGAAATAATGCAGCTGGTGTTCAGCAGCACCCCCTTACCTGGCCGGCACTGAGCGGAGCGCCTCGCACAGACCACGTCACCCAGCGCACACAAGAACACCAGAAGGCACCATGAGGGGCTCCATTTCCAGGTTGGGAACCAACGTTCACAATCCTGTCGCAACGGCTCATGTTTTCCACACCGACGACGTCAAGCTTCGGCAAGGATGCAGCGCGACTGGGACTCTCCTAGGCTGCGGGGGGGATGCAGTGGCACAGCCACGTGGAAACCACGTGGCAGCATCCACACAGTGAAACACACACTAACCACACGACCCAGCAAGCCCACTCCTAGGGATCTATCCGAGGGAAACGAAACCTCTGTGTAAACGTTTATAGTGGTTGTATTCGCAATCACCAGAAACTGGAAACAACCTAAATGTCCTTTAACTGAGGAATGGATTAAAAAAAACAACAACAGAAGACTGGAATCAAACGATCACACATTGTATGGCTCCATGGAGGTGACATTCTCGTGAAGAAAAAGCCGTAGGGACAGAAAACAGATCAGTGGTTGCCAGGGGTGGGTGGAGGAGATTGAATGTAAAGGGGCAAAGGGGCGTGGGTGAATTTTTGGAGGGTTTTGGAAATATGGATACGTATATATACCTTGATTCTGGGGGTGGTTCCACCATGGGATATGTTTGTCAAAACTTACAGAACCGGCTCCGCAGTGGGGCTCAGTGGTTGAGCATCATCTCATGCACCAAGAGGTCCCCAGTTAGTCCCTGGACAGGGCACATGCCCAAGTTGTGGGCCGGATCCCCAGCAGGGGGCGTGCAGGAGGCGGGCAATCAATGTTTCTCTCTCACATCGATGTTTCTATCTCTCTCTCCTTTCCTCTCTCTCTAAAAAAATCAATAAAAACATATTTTTTAACTTTTTTTTCTTTATTGACTTTAGAGAGAGGAAGTAAAAGGGAGAGAGAGATAGAAACATTAATGTGGGAGAATATCAATTGGCCGCCTCCTGCATGCCCCCCACTGGGGATCGGGCCCACAACCTGGGCATGTGCCCTGACCAGGAATCAAACCGGCGACCTCTTGGTGCATGGGTCGACGCTGAACCACTGAGCCACACTGACCGGGCTAAAAACATATTTTTAAAAAACTTACAGAACTGTACACTAAAAAGGGTGAATATTACTATATGCAAATTAAACCTACTTTTTTTTTTTTAATGGGGAAAAAATCAGAGTTTAAGGTCAAGTAAGTTGCCCAAAGAACCAGCCAGGAAGTGGCAGGCTCAACTTTTTGACCACTATGCCGATCACCCGGTTCAAGTCTCAGTCGCTGAGGGACCTGGGCTGGACACCCCAGGAGATTTAAGGAATAGGTTCTGCAGGGAGCTGGCTTTTTAAAAAATGTAACTGAACAGTAATTTCCAAATCATTTTTCTTTGAACCCCTCTTGCTACAAATGCTTTTATTTTGCCTGAGAATCCTGCCATGCCCAAATCACTCAAATCATTCAAATCACTAACTGTCACGCTTGAGAATCATGCAGAGCCACAGCCCAGAGCTGGGGACCAGGCCATCTTCCTAAGTCACTTTGCTGTGACACCTTAGATATGGCATTTACTCCTCCCAGACCCCAGTTTCCTTGTCCCCCAGGTAAGGACGATGTTACCCACCTCTAGACGAAGTGGGAAGATTCCATGAGAACCATAGAACCTACAGTTTTAGATCTTTATGATCTAATTCAACTGTTTTCTTTCATCTCAGGGGACTGAGTCATTCGACACTGCTAATAATAATATTGAGCACGACTTGAGCACCTACGATGTGCTGCGCGATTCTCAGACACCGAGTCCTGCTGTCAAGCCTGGAGGTGTCACCGGCTCAGAGGACAGACGCGGACATGGAGGCACCTGGAAATGCAGGAATTCACCAGGATTCCACAACGAAGCAGAAGAGCCAGAACTGAGCCCGGGCACCCCCATCTCCACTTCCCACTGCATCTGGAGAGTGCAACGTGGTGGCCACGCTCCTTGTCCATTAGGCAACTCGCACCCTCTGCGGAGCTTTCCCCAAAGCGGGTGCCCGAGGATTTTTCTCCCGTTTGGAAGAGCCAGCGCCCCCACGGAGGCCCCCTGTCCTGAGACCCCTGACCTCTCCACCACTCCACCATGCCGGGGTCGGGAGGACCGTGTGGAGCAGCTGAGGGCCCCTGGCCCCGGGAGGAGGAAGGAGCAGACACTTTTATGGGAGAATGAGCTCTCTCCACTCCACCTGGGAGGTTTCGCTCCGGCTCATCGCTGCTCATTATCAGAGCTAACTGTGTTCTGGCGGAGGGCGAGCATGTTCCTAAATTTATGTCTCTGTGTGCGACCACGACAATGCGTGTTTTGTGTGCTTCTCCCTGAAAACCTCCTCATGTGACACGGGCGACCCAGCTTGGACTTGGGCTTTCATGTGCGGTACCCACCCCGCCTGGCCCCTGCTGGCAGATTTTTCTTAAAGTCTAAAATGAGGGGCTAACCTTCTCTTCTTGGCTTTTTCTTCTCCGCTCCCTATAATCTTGATTTGACTCACACAAAATGACTCAGTGGGAATCCCACTCAAGAAGGCTTTGACGGGGAACAATGGACGGGCACCTCTACAGGGGCCAGCCCGCCGCACCGAGAGAGGGAAAATGGATTAAAGTTTCAAGATGTCATGTATGTTAACCGATCAGTATCAGTTTTATGTATTTTGTCAAAGGGACATCAGTGAGGCTGGGCCCACGAGGGCCAGGGGGGCCAGGCGGTGCCGCGGCCCCCACACGCTCCGGCCAGAGGCCTCACCGGAGATAACAAGCCCAAGAAGCCGAAGTGCTTGAAAGGTAATAATAACAAGAATGGAGAAGAAAGGGCTGAGAGGAGATTGTCGCGGATCGCGGATCGTTGTGTGTGTCAGCTTTGTCCTCCCACAATGGCCCGGGGCCAGGAGCCAGGCGGTCACCGGGGCAGCAGAGCGGCTCCTCAAGAAAGCGGGGCTCATTCAGCCGGGATGGCTTTCTTCCAGGATAAATGCTCCGAGGGCACCCCTGGAGCAGGCGAGCCCCGGGGAGTCACGGGGGACGGGGGAGGGAGCTGAGCCCCCTCCCCGGGGCCAGGCCAGCACAGTGCACAGGAGCAAGGGGCCTCGAACCCGCACGGGGCCTCGGCCGGACCTCGCTTCTCCTGCTGGGAGCATGTTACCCACGATCCCGGCTCCCGTCAGGACGTCCAGAGAGCAGGTCTGGCCTCTGGAACGTCTCGTCATCATCCCTGAAGGAAACTGAAATTCTCCACTTAGATTTTTTGGGAGACCTCTGAGAACGTTTTCTGTCCCGTGAATCTCCCTTTGTGAGAGGATCTAGAATTTTCTCAAGAAGTGAACAGACTAGAAATGGAGCATCTTTGACTCCTTTTGCTGAAGCAGTCCAGACAGGACAGGCCCAGCTTGCCCGGGGGAGGTGGCGCGTGGCTGAGGACGCCTTATGGGTTTCTCGGAGGCCAGCGAGGGGAAGCTTCGGAGCTGCCTTGGAGAACCCCAGGGGGGTCCCAGGCCCACGGTCCTCGAGGCAGTGACGTGCTGGGTGTAGCTCTGCGGCTCGTGAGGGCTGGCTGCTCCGTGCCCAGTCATTTCACAAGCCGCTTTTCCGCCCCACTTCAGGCACACAGATTGATGTTCTCAGTTCTGGAGGCTAGACGTCCACGCCCACGGTGCCAGCAGGGTCGGTTTCTCTTGAGGCCTCTCTCCTTAGCTGGTCCTCTTCACGTGGCTGTCCTGAGTGCCATGAGCCAGTTTGTAAAAATCAAGCTACAGCCCTGGCCCGTTTGGCTCAGCGGTTAGAGCGTCGGCCCTCGGACCAGAGAGACCCGGGTTCGGTTCCAGCTAAGGGCACATACCTTGTTGCAGTTTGTCCCCAGCCCCATTTGGGGTCGTGAGGGTGGCAGCCACTTGATGTGTCTCTCTCACATCGATGTTTCTCTCTCTCTCTCTCTCTCTTCCTCCCGCTCTATCTGAAGATAAATGCAAAAATGTCCTCGGGTGAGGATACAAAACAAAACAAAAAATAAATAAAAATCAAGCTACAGAAACTTACAACCAAATGAATCCCCTCAACAGTAAAGTTGATAAACACTCAGAACACATCACTTAGTACCTATGTTCTTGAGGTTATGTATGTCTGCTGTATCTGTGTCGTGGAAATACTATATAATGTTACACTCTGGGCATCTCTTCCCAACTCCGTAGACGGTGATGTTACCTTGATAGATGGAAACTGGCCATGGTCAGGTATTTACCCCATAGAAATCAGCAAATGCTCCATATCTGGGCTTTTTCCCCTGTAGGGCTGGTTGTTAAACATTTACCAGTGCACTGGTTGGGGGGTTGTCTGGTCCAGCATCTCGGTCACTGGACAAAGTCACTTTCTCTGCAACAAGAGGGAGAAGAGGTGGGATGACAAAGTGCTTCAAGGACACACTGTGTGAAGTCATGACTGCTTCAGAGATCCCTGACCCCACATCCATGCATGCATTCAATCATGCATTCTCCCGCTCTCTCGGAAAAAGCTGTATTAAGGGAAAAAGTCATTTCCAACTCCAAGACCCTTTATGACAATCTGATCTAATGTCTGCCTTTAATCAGGATAATTCAGGATAAGTTGAACTTCATGCTGGGCTCAGGAATGGGGACTAGCAGGGAACAGTTCATGACTCTGAGGACATCGCCTCCCTTCTGGCCAACCTGCGCCCTCACATGGTCTCTCTCTCTCTCTCTCTCTCTCTCTGGCCCTCTCCCTCCCCCTCCCCCCTCGGCTGAGAAGGCTAAAGAAGCTAGCCCTCCTGTGGGGCACCTGCCTTTGCATTGTGGTCTGGGAGGCTAGGAGGCCGTCAGGGCCACAGTAAACAATTCTCGCGGGATCTCAGGCCTTGGGAGCACGCCACAAGACGGAGTCCGGTGGCCTTCCAAACACACATCGTGCAGGCAACTGCCTTTTCTCTCCTAGAAGGCCACACTTGGCCAGGCTCCTTCTCTCCCCTGCCCAGAGAGCACAAGGCAATAGCATCAGTGACCATGGCTAATGTCCATGGGACAAGTGTCAGACACTGGCCCAGGCACTTTCATCTCCTCTGAGCCTCCTGGGAGCAGGCAGTGTCTGGTCTCGGTCCGCAGCCACGGCCTAAAGACGCCTTCACTTGGCCAACCTACTCAGCCAGGAAGCCACACAGCTGGGCCCCAGACCCAGGCAGGCTGACAGCACAGCTCTCCTTTCGAACTAGACTCGGTTGTTTCCCGAGAAGGTGTCCTTTAATGTGGGCACACATACCTCCTCCCCGTGCCCGTCACCCCCAGACAGCACAGCACCACTGTGCAGGCCCCCACACAGCAAGAGCTCCGCCATCTGCAAGACACTCTCAAGGTCAGTTCTCCTTTGCTCTTTGTGATTCTGTGAGGCCAGCATGCATCACGAGGATGGCTTTGCAGAAAGAGAAAGTTCCTTCACATGCCTCTGGGGTTTGGCCTAGGCCGCTCAGCCCAGCTGGGTCCAAAGCTCGGTCTCCGGACTCGAAGCCCAGTGCTCATTTTCCTGCAACATCAGCCTGTGTTACCCTCCCCCCACCCCTGCAGGAGCCCAGTTTCTTAGCTGCAGATGAAATCAATTGATCCCTGGAAATGTGTCAACTGCTGAGACCAGAAAAGTACCAAGAGGAGAGAAATACTTGAGATTCCTGTTACGGAACAATGTTGGGCTTGACCTGAATAACGCCAGAGAAAACGGAGAAAAGAATGTCAGACATTGCACAATCCACGGCCACGGATCGAAGCTGGGGCTGGAAGAAAGTGAGTGGGGTCGATTCCCAAGGGGACACCTTTCTCCATGCAGAGGATGGTGGGGGGGGCCCTGACATGGACGGAGCATCTCCTAGGCATCGGCTAAGGCAGACAGCATTCCAGAGCACTGCCAGACGACCCCGTGGCCTGAGTAGTATTACCTCCAGTGTGCAGGTGAGGACACAGGCACGGGGGTGGCTTCCTCCTCCCAAAGCAGTGCTGGGATGCCCCAGGGCTCTTCCTCAGACAGGGCGCGAGCGGACCGTTCCGTATCGTGTTCAAGGGCAAGGACTTTGATAGACAAAAAATAGAAACAGCCCAGCAGTCCATTAACCGGTAGATGGAGAGACAAAATGCAGTGTGTCCACACAGTGGAGTACTGTGCACCAATCCAAAGGAACTCACTGCTCATCCACACTGCCACCTGGATGGGCCTCCGAAATGGCACACTGACAAGAGCCCTGGCCGGCGCGGCTCAACTGGTTGGGGTGTCATCGTGCACACCGAAAGGTAGCTGGTTCCATCTCCGGTCCCGGGAAAGCTGTTCGATGTTTCTCTCTCAAATGGATGTTTCTCTCTCTCTCCCTCTATCTAAAAATCAATAAAATAAATTTTTTAAATATTATACTAACCTCTAAGGGGGAGAAAATTGGTTCTGTTGGGGGCAAAAAACGTTTTTAAATCTGGCCATGGTTTGTGGTCCTCCCAAGCTCAGCTGTACCTGACAGAATCGTATTCCGTAGCATTTCATTTCTGTCTTTGCAGAGAATTTTAATTAAATTTAATTTTCCCCCTCGGGGAAGAGGTGGGAGATCAGGAAGAAAAGCTTGAGACGCACTGTGCTAAGTGAAAGAAGCCAGACACAGAGACCGTGCAACGTGCGATTCTCGCACGGGAAATGTCACGGGCCGACCCACAGAGAGAGGGAGAGCCGTGGCTGCCCGGGGCCGGGCGTGGGAACCGGAACCAGTGCAAATGAAAAAAAGGGATATTTCTGAGGTGATGAAAATGTTCTAGAATTGAATTGTGGTGGCGGTTGCACAACTCTGTAAATTTCCTCAGTCATTGAATGGTGCACTGAAAACAAGTGAATTTTCTGGCATTTAAATTATACTTCTATAGAGCTCTTTTTTTTTTTTTAATAAGAAGAACAAAGGCTTGGGGATAAGACCTGGCTCCAGTCCCAGTCCCCTGTCGGAAGGCCCAGGCAGGTGACTCCAGGCCTCAGGGTGCTCACCGGTATACTGGGGTTGCTCAGAGAGCTGTGGGGGGCTGTGTGGACCCAGTGACGGCTCACAACCCTTACCACTGTGCTGGGAGGGTCCACATGTGGGATGGACCTAGAAGACCTCCTTTTCACCTCCCAGAGAGGCCTTCCTTGACCCGCGGAGGTTCTTACCCAGCATGTCACCGTGTTTATTTCCTTATAGCACTTACTGAAATCTCAAGTGGCCCTTTTGTTTATTTGGCCATTGTCTGTCTCCCCACCCTCCACTGGAATGCCAGCTCCGGGCGGCAGGGACCGGGTCATCTCTGAGAAGGCACCCTGCGCTGTCCCAGAGCAGGGAGGTAACAGTGTGGGCGACGGTTATTATTGTTGCGACTGGTTGAATACCAAATGAATGCAGGCGGGGGAGCTCAGTCCGTGCCTCTGAGAGTCACGCATTTCTGGAGACTTCTTCAGAAAGAATTCTGTATCAGGTGTGTGAAGGGGTGAACAATTCTGGAAAAGAAATTTGCCTTCATTATATGGATTCACCGGCCTTGCATGCCCGTTGCAGTGTTGCTTATCCTGGGGGCCGGGAAACTGAAAACATAAGCAGAGTGCTGTGTATTTTCTTTGGGGGTGACGGTCATTAGCACTTGCCAGAATCTCAGAGGGGATCGTGACTGAAATAAGGCCGTTACTCTCTGCTGATCCAGGTGAAATGAAAACTCCTAAGAATGGGAATCGCCCCCTCCCAATCTACTTCCCGCTCCCTCTCTTTCACACACACACACACACACACACACACACACACACCCCATCCGAAGCCCCCAGCTTAAGGGAGAACGTGGGGCAGGCACTGGTGGGGACCCTCCCTGGAGCTGAGGGCAGAGCCGCTGAGACAGGAGCCCAGGGAGATGCAGAGCAGGACTGGAGACGCGAGGCTCGCTCCACATCTGCTCCTGGAATATTAAATTTTGAAATTGGAACCTGCGCTGGGCACCCATAAAGAAAGCTGCAGAGAGAGAAAATGAGACAGAACCTCCGCTTGCTTCCTGCCCCTCAGCCAGGGACACCATCTACCTGGAGCCTAGGAGACCCTGCAAGGCGCAGTGAGAGTGGGGGGCTGACGAGCCTGGGGCGGGGCTGACAGCAGCGCTTTGGGGGCCGCATGCCGAGGCCGTGTGATCAACAGACTCCCACAGTGATTTTCCAAGGAAGGGTGTGTGTGTGTGTGTGTGTGTGTGTGTGTGCACGCGTGCGCGCGCTCCAGAGACGAGAGGAGACACCAAAATCAGCTACTGCTATGAACAGAACATACTCCACTATCCACTCCTAAAACAGCCCAACAGCCGGGGACCCGGGGAACCAGCTCCTATTCTCTTAATACCGTGGCCCTCAAAGAGTAAAAACAGGGAGGGAGAGGCCAGGGGAACGGACTAATTACACCTCCCAAGCAACAAATCACTTGGAAAACATAAATACTTTTTCAAGGACACTCCTCCACTAACGAAGCTAAAGTGTTTTTCTTTCAAACCCCAGCAAGAAAATCCAAGGGATGAAACAAACTTCGCTTATTTTAGTTTCTACTCAATTACCTGTTAATGGAAAAAATCTGGCACCAAGCATAATGAGGCGGGCATGAGCTCACTGGCGTGGGGGTCGCGCTGTCAGGAAGGCTGCAACAAGCCCAGCATTTATCTGCCTCTCTATAACCCTTTTCAAACTCGCTGTCAGGGAGCCCACGCCGAGCAGGAGGAGAGGAAGGACTTGGAGCCTGCTCCAGGTCTCTGAGGCCCTCTGGGAAAAGGAAAATTGTTGTTGGCAAGTCCGCCTGGCTCCAGAAATTGATCCAGTGCCCCCCACTTGTCCGAGCAGCAGCAGACAGAGCTAAGAATTTTGTTATAATTAAATAGAGTGCTGATTGGCTGCTGGAGGTGGTCTTGAAACTGGTGTTTAAAAGCAGAGAACAACGGTTACTATTCATAGGAAAAGCCCAGAGTCTTAAAAATCCATCTGTTTCATTCCCAAATTTAGGCCAAAAAAATGCTCACTTGCTGTCTTTAAAAATACCACCTGCTTTGCGATGTTGTATAATGTGCCATTATATAAGGTGCAGGCGGGTGGAGGGGACGGCCGGGTGAAAGGATGCGGCCTGGTGGCCTGGCCCCTCCCCGGGGAACAGGGGCCTCTGCAGAGGCCAGGCGTCTGCTCCCAAGGCAACCTCTCCTCAGACACCCAGTAGCCTGCAGGCACGGAGAGACTGGCCAGCATCACCTCGGGAGCTGCGTGCAGAGCCCCAGACGCTGGGCCCGGTGTCCACCTGGATCACCATCGGGGCTGCACCCAGGGCTGGATGGGGCTGTGATCCCACCCCAAGGCTCACCACAGCTGCGATACCAGGAAAAGAAAAGCATGCAGGCCCTCTTAGCCCTGGCATCAGGGCCAGTTAGCAGCCGCCTGCAACACACAACACACCACCCTAACTCAAGGGTATGGCAGCCACAGTACGTAGGTTCCCAAAGGGGCAGCCCTGTTTCTCCCAGGGGACAGACGTCCCTGTCCAGTCCAGGGTAGTCCCAACAGCTTTTCCCAAGCCCCAGGGAAATGTCAAGACTCAGTTTCTACTTAAGATTCTTATTCTCTCGGTGATGGGAGAGAATGGGCTCTGTAGCCATTGGCCTAGTTTTAACCCCAGCTCTGCCGCTTTTCAGCTAACTGACGCTGAACGTGTCACTCAGCCTCTTCCCCTGACAATGGAAACAGGAAGGCTTCCATCACAGTATTTGGGTGAAGAACAGATAAAGTCGCACGTGCTGTGCCTGGGAGCCCAGTGTGGTGCCTGGCACGTTGGAGGCGCCCGCTAACAGGTGGCTGCTGCGTTTCTGGGAACTCTCCACTCCAGCCCTCTGTCTCACTGGAGTCTATAAACCTGGACACCACCCCAGGACTGGGAACAAGTCTCAGAGCTGGCAGCAGGATGAAAATTCCCCACATCAAAGCCAGCTAGGAGAGAATTCAAGGCAGCAGGTGCTTACTGGAAAGATCCCGGATCTAGATTGCAAGGAATCGTGGCGTTTAGCCTAGACCCTGCCAGCACCCAGCTGTGTGGCTTCAGGCAAGACACTCTTGGGGCTCCTTCTCTGGACTTCAGTTTCCTCGGGTCCTTCTTTCCAGCTCTCAGAGAAGAGGCAGTCTGATTCCACTCAGAACAGCTACTCTTGCCTATAAAGTTCCCACCCAGAAGGATGGAACATGTGTCTCCAAGCCTCCCTCCTGGGAATTCTGATGCCCCAGGAAGGGATGGGGGCCACACAAGCAGCCTCCTCCACACCCCAACACCACGGGTAGGCTCTCACGAACATGCCCACGACTTCCCATTTCCACCCTCCCCTTCAACCCTTGCATCCTGGAAAACAAATATAGACCCCAGAATGGTTTCTAGTAGAAGCTTACCTGAAAACTCTTTAATAGAAACGCAATCTGTTTTATTGTTTATCCCCAGAGACCAGTCCAGACGTCACTGTGAATTTCCTCCTACACTTGGAGTTACAAAGCGAACAGGAATGTGGGTGAGGGGATGGGCACGCACAGCTTGTTTTAAGTAGCCACCATCACTACCTTTAGAATCCAGAGGGAGTTAGCATTGCTTAACCTGATTTCTTCCTAACTCCACGAGTCAAGTGAATTGGGGACATTAAACTTTTTTCCCAAAGGCTTGTCTCGTGACTTTTACTTGTGGGGTGACTTGCCCCCAAGGCCCTGCACTATACACCATACTGTAGTCACAGCTACGGTCTTTTGTTACCTGTGCCAAGCAGTACACACAACCAGGAGGCCTTTTGTCCCCCTCCTCCGTCCAACAGCACCTTCAGCATGTCAGTGGACTGGAGCCAGTGTCGTCCATGAGAAAAATCCAGGGGAACCTTGAGAGCCTTGGGTGAGAACTACCCCTCTCCTGGATGAAACCCGTAATTTATGTATCCATTCTGCTCCTGAGGGACAGTTAGGTGTGTCCAGATTGGGGCCATTATGAATGAAGCTCCTAAAATCATCTACTGAAGTTAAACATATGCTGTGGGGACATCCTTTTTTGTGAATTACCTAGTCACACTTTTGTTGTTTTGTTTTTTGCCCATTTCTGATTGATTAAAAGCTATTCTTCTCTTTTGATTTTTAGGAACTTTTAAACAAATCCTCACCCAAGAATGTGTTCTTCTTGGTTTTTAGAGAGAGAGCATGGGGGGAGAGAGAGAGAGAGAGGAAAGCATTGATGTGAGAGAGAAACACTGATCTGTTGCCTCCCATATGTACCCCAACCAGGGATCAAGCCCACAGCCTAGGTATGTGCCCTGACCGGAAATCAAACTTGCACCTTTTTGGTGTATGGGATGATGCTCTAACCAAGCCACCCAGCCAGGGCCATTTTTAGGAACTTTTTATACTTCTGGATATCAGTCAGTCCTTTGCAAGGTAAATGTTACAAATACTATCTTCTGAGTCTGGCTTGCCTTTTGACTCTTTAGATGAATTTGTGATAAACACGCTCAACAATCTAAACTAAAAAAGAATTTTCCTAATTTCAAAACATACATTTACAAAAACTTAAAGCTGACATTATAGTGAAATAATGAATATTTTTCCCTTAGTTCAGAAAAAAGACCAGGAAGTCCAATATCCCACTTTTGTTAGCATTCTATTGGAGGCTCTTGCCAGTGCAATAAAGCGGGGAAGGGAGCATGAAGATTGGTGGGAAAGAAAAAATAAAATTGTTAGTATTTTCAGATGATATAATTGTGGGGGTAGAAACACCCAAAAGAAGCTATAGCTAATCTACTAGAATTCACAAGTGAGTTTAGCAAGACTGTTGGGTAAAAGGTCAATATACAAAAATCAAGTACAATAATACATACCAGCAACAATCAATCAGAACATAAACAATTTTAAATACTACTTATAATTTCAAAAATCATTAAATATCTAACAATAAATTTAATGAAAGGTGAGCAAAACTTCTATACATAAAACTATAAAACATTTGTTATGACCTGAATTCCAGACCCACCTCCCACCCCTCCAATTCACAGGTTGAAGTCCTAATTCCCTGTAGCTCAGAATGTGACTGTATATGGAGATAGGGTCCTTAAAGAGGTAATTAAGGTAAAAGGAGGTCATACCAGTGGGCCCTAATCCTATATGCCTGGTGTCCTTATCAGAAAAGGAGATTTGGATACAGACACACACAGAGGAAAGACCATGTGAAGACACAGCGTGAAAGCAGCCATCTGCAAGCCAAGGAGAGAGGTCTCAGAAGAAACCAACTGCCAACATCTTGATCTTAGACTTCTAGACTCCAAAACTGTGAGATAATACATTTCTGTTGCTGATGCCATCCCATCTGCGGCATTTTGTTATGGCATCCCCACCAAACTAATATTACATTGTTGAGGGAAATTAAGGAATACTTAGATAAATGGAGGGATAGACCATGTTCATGGATTAGAAGACTCAATATTACTAAGATGTCAATTCTCCTCAAATTGTACAACAGATTCATCACAATCATAATGACAAGTCCAGCAGGTTGTGTGTTTGTGTACGTGTGTGGAAATTGACAAGCTAATTCTAATATTTATATGGAGATGCAAAGGGCCAAGAAAGTCATGATAGTCTTGATGGGGAACAAACCTGAAGGACTTATATGCCAGATAGTGAGATGTATAACAAAGACAGAGTACTTAAAACAGTGTGGTATTTGCACCAAGTTAGAAAAAGATCAGTGGAATAGAGCGTCAAGAAAAAGATACACAGCCATACTGTCGTTTGAATTATGCTACATCAAATGCATATCCACAAAGACAAAAATGAACTTGGACCACTGCCTCATATTAAGACAGTGTAGGAACTTGGGCCTGGGAATGGAAAAATATCAGGTAGCCAGGACGCCACGTTAAGACCAGGTGGTCAGAAGGATAAGCTGATCATAGAATGCCACCACCCCTCTACTCCCTGCTCAAAAAAAAAAAAAGCAGAATTTTATCTCCCTTCTAACCACTTGATTTTCCTACCCTGACATGGAAAATTCCACAAGCCCACCATTTTCAAAAAGCCTGTCTTTTGGTGCAAATCCTCCTTGTCCTCAGCTTATAAAAGCCGCCAAGCAGAGCCAATTCAGAGGACCTTCCTTCCCTCTGTGCTGCCTCCCTTGTGCTCCAGCATAAGCTTAATAAAATCTGTCTGAGGCGGAGCGGGGGTGCCAGGAGACGCCCTCACCGCGGGGGAGCCCAGCCGGAGCCGGGAGACGCCCCCACCGCGGGGGAACCCAGGTGGAGCGGGGGAGCCGCGACCCCGCCACCACGGGGGAACCCAGGCAGAACCGGGGAGCTAGGAGATGCCCCCACCACAGGGGAGCTAAGGCGGAGCGGGAGAGCCGGGAGACGCCCCCACCGCGGGGGAACCCAGGCGGAGCGGGGGAGCCGGGCGACCCCCCCCCCCACCAACAGAGGAAGCCGGCAACACACAGGAGAACTGAGCAAACTGAACAACGAAATTGACCCAGAGACATGGAGGGTGGAGTACGGGATGACGGGCCTCAGAGGAGGGGGGGGAGGCGGGGGAAAGAGATAAATCACAGAGCCTATGCGCATGGGTGCATAACCAATGGACATGGACAACAGGGATGGGGAGGAGGAGAAGGGGAGGGGGAGGAGGGTGTCAATGGGGGAAAAAAGGAAAACCATCTGTAACAAAAACAAATTAATAATAAAATAAATTATAAAAAAAAGAAAAAAAAATCTGTCTGGAAATTTCCTCTCAATTTTTACCTTGGGGAACCCAAGAACCCCAACACCAATAACAATAGCATACACCAAAATCAATTCCAGGTGGATCATAGACCTAAATTTTAAAAAAGGTACAGCAATAAAGCTTCAAATATGTCCATAAATTCGGAGTGATAAAATATTTAAGTGGGATTTAAATGTATCACCCATAAAAGACTGATAAATTAGGCTTGATTAAAATAAAAAGTTTTGCTCATCAAAAGACACTCTTTAAAAATAAGTTTCATTCATTCATTAACAGTATCTATGGAGTACTTACCAGGCATCAGACTGTTCTTGGTTCTGTGGACAGAGTGGGAGGCAAAGAGACTCCATCCCTCCAGAAGCTTACCAGAGTGGGGTGTGACCGGCTTCTCTGTAAAAAGCCAGATAGTAAATATTTTAGGATTTATGAGCCACAAACAGTCTCTGTTGAAAATAATTGTTCTTTTGCAAATTCTTTAAAAATGTAGAATCGTTCCTAACTCACAGCCCTACACAACAGGCTGGTCTGGCCTGCAGGCTACAGTTTGACAACCCCTGGTCTGGAGATAATGGACGATTGACAATAAGCAAAAACACAAATGAAGAAGCACTTAACTTCCCGTGTGTGTGTGATATACGTGAGGCAGCGTCGTGACCGTAACGGAGGGGAGCTCTGATGAAGAAGAGTGGGACCAGTCAGGAAGATGTGGGTTATTGGTGCTCATTCCCACCTGTGTGCTGCTCCGCATCTCTCAGCCCCTGTGCAAAGTTGGCCTCGTGACTGGGTTCCACTCCATGGGGTAGGGCAGGAGTGACGAGCGTCACTGCCATGTCTCCAAGATGTCCTGGTGGTCTTCCCTTCTCTCCCTCAGCCACGGGGCTGGCAGGTGTCTCTGAGATAGCTGAGAAGTGGGCTTGGGTAAGCTCTTGATATTTTAGGGTCTGTTTGTTAACAGCAGAACAGTCTAGCCCAGTGACTGTCAACCAGGGAGCCACAATAATCTTTAAAACATGCAATACCTGACGATTTAGTCAGGGGCACTGACCTCTTTTCCCTTAGATTGTCAAATAAAAAAAAATGACAACAGCCACCCGGCCAGTGTGGCTCAGTGGATTGAGTGTCATCCCATGGACTAAGAGGTCCGGTTCAACTCCCAGTCAGGGCACGTGCCTGGGTTGTGGGCTTGATCCCCAGTGGGGGGCGTGCAGGAGGCAGCCGATCGATGTTTTTCTCTCACATCGATGTTTCCATCCCTCCCTCTCTTTCAAAAAAAAATAAATAAATAAAAACATATATATATATATATATTTAATGGTAACAGCCAACACAACAATAGCCGTCTGGTGTGAATGGATCGAAAAAAAATTTTTTGTCAGATTGGCAAAAAATATATTTTTCGGTGTGCTGCAGAATTGTAGTAATTAGTTTATGTGTGCCGTGAGATGAAAAAGGTTGAAGATCGCTGGTCTAGCCTACTCTGACTAATACCAGAGACCTCATTTAAACTGAAATATGAGGAGGGGCAAAGCAACGGATTCTATTTCATTCCATTTTATGTTTTTAAAATGCTGGCCTTGATCCGTTAAATTGATTTCCTAACCTATCAATCTGAGACACTTATATAATACATATGCACAACATTGGAATACATATTACCTCTAATTTTCTTCCAGTTCTAGGGTTCTACAACTTCTAGTGCTGAGTCCAAAATAGCTCAATCCATGTAATTATCAGCTGTCTTTATGGTTAATACGTGCACAGAAACCAGACTGAGAAAAAGCTCCTGCCCACAGACAGCGAGAGGGAACACCTGGTGGGCTCATAGCAGAGGCCATCAATCAAATCAGCTCCACCCTCCGCCTCTGTCCAGCTACTCAGATGGTCTGTGTCTCCCTAAGGAGCAGTAGCGCGTGGTATTTAGCTATTCAGGCTCCCGAGTCAGGCTGCCTGGGTTCGAATCCCAGGCTCACTGCTGCCACGTATGTGCCTTGAGAAAGCCACCTAACCTCCCTGAACGTAAGTTTCCACATCTGCACAGTGAACATAAAAGCACTTTCATCCCCATTAGGATTAAATGAGAAACACAGGTAGAGTTTTCAGCACATCTTCCTGCCATCTTTAAATAAAGTCACTTCCCAGGTGAGCAGCTGTCCAAGCCTCAGGAATGTTGGTGGCCCAATTCCTGAAGGATGGTGGGGACTGAGCTCAGCGGGAGAAACGGAGACCAAGCTGCCTTCACCCAGACCTTCATGCCAGTGCCTAGCAGAGTACCTGGTGCAAAGAGGTGTTCGAGAAATAGTTGTTGAATGAATGAGTGAATCAATCAACCAACTAGTCAATATGCCAACTCAGAGCTCCCATCAAGTGTACTCACAAAGTGCCACCTTTAAGAAGCCACACGCTCCAGAGCCAGAATTTGTCGTTGCTGCCCCCAGGGCCCGCCAGGACTCCCGCAGGCCTCTGCCATGGCCACCGGCAGGACCACACCTGATCTGAAATGGGGGATGAAGAAGCCGACACCAGGTGGGACTCCTTTAGAAAACCAGACCTAAGGCCTGATTGGTAATTCCCAGCTCCGGGTTCTGGCGTTTGCCAGAGACTTTTAGGCTATTCCTGAGTTTCTTTCCAAAGGGCTTTAATTACGAACACATTTCTGTACCCACAAAGCACCCCAGCCAGAGCTGTGGCTCCCCAAAAGGTGGAGGAAACTTTCATAGGGCCGTACAGTTCCAGGTAAGGGGAATGCCTGTAGGTGAGTCACAGCGTCCAGGGATGGACCCCTTGACAGTGACGATGTGTGTCTGTGTCTAGATCTCTGTGATTCCCTAACCTGGGTTTGACGAGCAGGACCAGCAGAATCCCAAAGAGAGAGCAGGGGAAAACAAACAGCTGGGACCGGCCTGCTGCTTTTATGATAATCACAAACATTTTATTATTTGCTATTCCAGGCACTCTGCATTCTAGCCCTCCTAAGAATCCGTCAGAACGAGGACGACTGTCACCACTTGTTAGCTGAAGACAGAGGCTCAGAGAAATGAAGGAACCGCCCACGGACACACAGTGAGGGTGTCGGACGCAGGTTACCTGCGTGGCTTCCAGGTGCTTCCCCTCTTCAACTCCTCGGTCTGGTGAAAGGCCCATCTGACCCTATCTGCATTCACATCACGACAATAAAGTGCACCTGCCATCCCCTGGAATGGAAAACCACCTACCACAATAATCGCTTTCGCAGTACTTGTCCAAAGCCCATTCTGGAGGGTCCGATGCAGAGACTGCAGCTGCCGCAGAATCGGCAGACCCTCTGCAGCGGGCTGAAGGGTAGCTCCCTAAAACACATGTCCACATCCTAATCCCAGGACCTGTATTCGTTTATATGGCAAACACGTGATTAAGTGAATGATCCAGAGATCGTGGCTTGTCCAGGGTTTTCCAAGGGGGCTCCAAACACAGTCACACGTGTCCTCATGAGAAGCAGAGGGACCTGGGGGCAGACACACAGAAGGCAGCGATGTGAGGAGAGGTAGAGAGTTGAGCGGTCTGGCTGAAAGATGAGGGACACCCAGGCCTGCGGCGGCCACCAGAAGCGGGAAGAGACGTGTAACGGACGAGGCTCTAGAACGTCCGGAGGAGGACCATCTGCATCCGGCCTCCGGCTCCAGGCTGTGAGAGCTGCTGATGGAACGCCCGTCTGTGCTCCTTTGTCACAGGAAACCAGTACGCTCTCCTAATGTGCCAACGGACCTGGCCAGGCCCCAGCAGAGAGAAGTGATGGCTGAGACTGGGAGTTACGGGCTCCTACATGTTGTCTCGGGGTCTCTCAGTACCCAGACCCCTCTGATCCCCTTTTTACAGCTGCAATAGGCAGATGCTCACTTTAAACTCTCGAGGCTTTAGAAACCACACTGATGGACACGGGGTGTTGCAGGGCAAGGGCTTGGGCTGCTATTTGGGAGACTCGAACCTGGACTGCCGAGAATGAGACAAGCTTGGGGGGGGGATTCCATTTTAGGGTGTAAAGAAGATCCCTAAAGTGTATCGAATGTTGGAGGGAGGGCATAAGCATGTGGCTAGGCGATCTGTTATTTTGAATTTTACAGAGATGCGCATGCTGGCTGGTGGCAGAGGGACCGACCCTACTCCCACCTGGCTTTTCCTTTTGGCCTTTGTTACAAGGACACTGAGTTACATTCTGGCATGGCTGAAAGGGTGACAGAAATAACCGACACCTCGGAAGTCCTGACAACACAGAATTTGAAAGCATTACGGAAAATTTCCATTCTCCTGCCTCCCGTCATACAGGCGTTGACTTGGCCAACTTTGTTCATTCATTCCTTCTCTCAACAAATAGATACATGGAGCTGCCCAGGTGTCCAGGTCCTGAACCAGAACTGTGCATACGGTAGTGAACAGAAAAGCCACGGTGCTGCCCTCTGGGGGGCTCCCTGGAGCAACGGTGCTCCACCGTGAGCGCTTCTGTCCTCCAGGCGACACCTGGCAACGTCTAGTGGCACTTCTGGTTGTCATGCCTGGTGGGGGAGGGGCTACTGGCTTCTAGTGGGGAGAGGCCAGGAATGTTAACATCCTACAATGCATGGGACAGCACCCCACCACTAAGAATTACCCAAATGTCAACAGCACTGTGGTGCAACATGACGTGACTGGGCAAGGGTGCTGAAGGGAGGGATCGGGAAGCTGTTAGAGCACACCGTAGGGAGCTGCCCACCCCCCCCCCCCAGCGATGTCTCCGCTGAGACCTGAGGATGAGGGGTACGCGGGTAGGAGGTGGGGAGTGGGCTGCCGGAGAAGAGCAGATCCTTCCAGAGACGGCATCTTTGAAAGTGGGAAAGCAAGAATGCTTTCAGGAAGCCGACCTCTCTCCTCTGGCTAGAGGGGAAGGGAATGTGGGGGGCGGAGGAGGAGCACCAAGAAGGGCTTCAGGACTGTCCCATCAGGTCTGGAGAAGGTCCACCTTGACTAGCAAGGAGGCACAACTGTGCTACGAGCACAGGCTTGGGGTCAGAGACGTCTAAATCCCAGCTCCGCAGCCCTACATGCTACGTGGCCTTGCACAAGACGCAAACCCTGCGTGTCTAAACCGGGTTTCAGGACCTAAAGCAGAAGGCGGAGGGGAGAGTGCCATCCCCCTCGGCGGCAGTGTGGGATGGAGTGAGGAGACGCACAGGCGCTGCTCGGCACCCTCCGCTGCCAGACGCTGTCCTTCCTCGTGTCGTCAAAGGGCGCTCGGGGTCAGCGTGCGCAGTACAAGGGGAAGGACACCCAGAACCACTCCGCCCTGGGGATCCAGAGCGAAAAGCGAAAACGAATACCGAGATTTTACAAAGCAAGAAGTAGCCAGCGCAAAGCAGAGCCTGGGATGGACCTGAAGCTCCTGGCAACCACGCTGTGTGACCCTAAGTGACAGCGGCAGTGACGCGCACAGCTTCCACGCCCGCTGAAATCACTCCTGTGAAGGTTCGGGTGTCCTAGGTAAGTGAGCACCGTATACATCCGTCCAGCCCAGGCGGCCTGAGGTGAACGCCACAGAAACTTTGGAAGATCTTCATCGTGGCCCGACTGGCACTGGTAATGACCTCGCACCCTGGCCAGGGCAGAGCCAAAGAACGTGAGTCCTGCACCCTCCTCCATACAAACCTCTAGGGTGAACCGCCTGGATCCAGCTTTCTAAAGAGCTGCTTGCCCAACTGTTGCTGACAGAGAAGGGGTTTCAGGTGGACACCTGGCACCTCTGCCTGCCCGCAGCTCTTGGAGAGAACGTAGGGTATGTGCACATCAGCGGTCCCGAAGGGGGAGTGATGTGGTTCCTTCCGTCCACCGCTGCTGGACTGCCTCATTAACCAGAACCCAATCCCCTGGGCTCGATACTGGGCATGGGACAACCAGGCTGTATCCGAGTGACTGTTTCATAACCAGAAGAGTTACATGTGGTCTGTGACTGCTCTGCTTTCAGAAACAAACTTACAGTACACAAAACAAGCATTGCAAGTAAGTGGGTGGGGGAGAACCAACCCCTCAGAAGAGTTCAAGACCCGGTGCTGGTACCCAAGTCACCACCCACCACCCAGGCCATGCACGGGAATACATCTCTGAGCAAAGGCAGACGCCGTTTCCCCGGAGATAAGATGCGAATCACAGAAACCAGCGATGAGCCTTCATCTGCACACACTAAGTTGCTTTATTAATCCGGCACGGCATGCTACAGATACTGTACATCGTGAACATTTATTCATTACAAAAATGGCTTCCAAACCATCGAAAATGAAATTGGAATAAGAGCATAAAACGGAACAGTAACATCACAACTGTTAGGAAACATTCAAAGTATTCACAAAAAAAAGTGTTATAGTTAGCATCTTAATAAACCAGAGAAAAGTCGGAGACAGTTTCACAATCGCTCATGTCAACTACAGTGGCACCGCAGGAACAGGTCTCAGCTTTATACAGCGTTTTGCAACATCAACATGCCTAGGTTTTTTTTATTTTTAAAGTTTGCTACCTACTTGTATGTCGTACGTGTACATAGAAGCGGCAGCTGGTTTTTCCTTTAAGAGTAATCTAATATACAGAATTTTGGCCCTTAAGGGTTTATACCTCTTCATTTAAAATGCTTTTCTGGACAATCTGCTACCAAACACATCTTGTTATAGGTGACATTAAAACTACACACAAATCTACCTATGTAACATCACAGCAAAACATGATGAACGAAAATTACAGCATCGAAAAGAGGGAGAAAGCTGAAGTCACTGAGAATTTTGGCACATAAAGTTTTGCACAGTCAGTCCACGTCCTCGGGTGCAGGGCCTTCGACTGTGAGTTCAAAGGGGAAACGGGACGGTTCCCACCGTTGCTCATACAGCGTCGCTAAAATTCCCTCACTAATTTTCAAGTCTTGTTTCACATAATGGCTTTTAAAGCAACTTTTGTTAATGCTACTGATCCTTTAATGCAACTATTCATGTCCATTGGGCGGCATCTGGGTTTCATACAGAAAAAAAAAAAAAAAAAAGTCGAAAATGGAAACAAAAAAATATATATACACATTTTATATATAAACTTAAAAACCTTGTACAAATGAGTTGTTATATATAAGATGCTGATGCTAAGGGGAAAAAAGACTTTATACAGTTTCAAGAAAAAGGAAAACATATTTTAAAAGGGACGACGTACAGGTTCGACGAGCAATCTCTAAAGCAATAAATACTACTGGTCCAACAGCGTTGTGATTCCATTCATTGTTGAGTAGCATCCCTCCCCCCAAAAGAACAACACCATGGGACAAGGTATATTAACACATTTTAACCCTTTGCTTCTGTACATTTAAACAATAACAAGTAACATCACAATAAAAGTTGTCTCACACAGAAAAGAAAGTGACGGCACCGGGCTCGTGGTGCCCTGGGTTTGAGACGGGATGTGAATGATTGGTTCGCAGGCTCGTATTTAATACAAATAATACAGAACCAACCCCTTCTGGAGGGCTGCTCCGAAACTGCTTCATTTTTTTTTTCCTTTTTATTTTTTAATCAGTCTTTTAAAACTAAGCTATCCGAACTACATAACAGTTATGTATATATATATATATATTTTTTAAACGCTACAAAGACTTTAAACAGCTGTTGATAAAAATTTTGGTAGAATCATGAGGTTCTTCTCTCATCTACATATTTAAAAGGAGAAATTGAAATAAGAATGGGTCAAATATTGACCAATGAACTCGATAAACATTAACTAATGTAGCCACGTGGCACAAAATTAAGAGTACAAAACAAAACCTTTCCAAAAGGGGGGAGAAATAAAGAAAAGCAAAATGAAACACTACACAAAACAACCAGGGCTAACGAAGCTAAAGCTATTCTAGAGACTTGGTTACCAGGGAGAGAGGCTGGGGCTGGGTCCCGGCCAGAGAGCTGTGGGAATGTAAGGAAGAAGTCGACGGCTGTGCAATAGATGAGGAGGGCAGGACGGGCGGCTGCAAAGCGGCGGGCGGCAGGTCCAGGGCCCCGTTGGGACAGAGGGCGGCGGCCTTGCCATGGGCCTCGGCAAGCAGGAGGGCGGGCGGCGGAGGCATCATGGACAGGTGGGCCAGGGGGTCGGGCTTCAGGGACAGCGAGAGAGGCTGGGTCTGCTCAGTCTGTGACTTGGCGTCTTGGGGCGGGGAGCCTAGCAGGTTGGGGGAGGGAGGAGGCGAGTCTAGTAAGCTTCCATCTGAAGAGGGTGGACTGAGGCAGCTGCCTTCACCTTGTATGTAGCGAACGCACTTTTTTTTTCTCCTAGAAACAGGGGAGAGAGTTGCCGTGAATAAAGGGCAAAGGTGCCACGGGGAAGAGTCAAGCTGAAGTCACCTAACGGTGCCCCACGGAGACGGCACGCCCAGTGGCCAGACCACTGTTAAAAGTCCCACGAGGTGCCGTGCTCACGTAACTACTGCCCACGCCTACGTCTGCTCTGCTGAACAGAATATTTAACTGTACAGAACTGCCTACCTTCCCCTACCCCCACCCCTGCCCAAATGTAAGTGAGCGGACTCACAGGTGCCACCTGTAGGTGGCGGCATGAAATTGCTAGACAGTGAGATGAACTAAAAACTTATTTCTCTTTGGGCTTAAACATTCCCCCTCTCCCATCATAACCCCCCCATCCCCACCCCCACCCCCACCCCCAATGGTGTGTGTGTGTGTGTGTGTGTGTGTGTGTGTGTGAAGAGAAAGACAGGGCTCCTTCCCAGGCACCTCGTATGAATATGAAACTCTTAGAAAATGCTGACTACTGAGCCCACAGAGCTGAAGGCAGCGCTAGCAAGAGGCTGAGAGTTTCAACACCACCACCACCACCACCACACCACACCACCACCACACCAGGCTGCTGGTGCCCAGAGAGCTGCCCGGCTCGTCTGTTAAGAACCACACCAAATCAAGAGAGGTCAGAATCAGGTGAGAGGAGGGGAAAAACAAAAATAAAATAAAATAAAAAACAAAACAAAACAAAACAAAAACGAAAAATAAAAAACAAAAACAAAAAAACCACCAAAAAACAGGTAGAAGAGGATAAACAAAGGTGGAGGAGGGGGAAGAATAAGAAAAACAGAAAATGATCCAAAGGAACGAGAATAACTGGTTGTATGGCCTGCAGGTTGTGGATTAAATTATGATTCAGACTTGATTTTTTTTTTTTTTAAAGATTTGGGGTCTTCCCCTCCCCCACCCCAGAGTGAGAAGGCTGGAAAGGAGAGAGGGTGAGGATGGCATGGAGGGGCCGAGGCCAGTAGCTGGAGGGCGCAGCAGGTCACAAGGAAGTGAGGACAGAGAAGTGCCAGGGGCCACAGCACAGACCTTCTGGGTCTGGGTTATCCTGACTGGTGCCTAAACCACCGAGACTCATTTTTTTGCCCTGTACCAAAACCAGAACCTCCCTTTTCTGTTTCCTGTTTATGTGAGGAATAGGAATGAGAATTTCAGAGCCTCTCTTGCTTATCATCAAAAGTTGGGGAAATCAATTCAAGAAACTGAGCATGTGACCTCACAGCTTCTCCTACTATTAGTCCCAGCCCGACAGGATAATCCTGGGTAGGAAAGGTGATCCTGGGATCAACCCAGTCGTGCTACATAAAAATACTGCGGACCCAGGGAACGTGCTGCTCTGAGGAGAGCAGTCAGATAACACTGACGGTGTCTGTCGGGCTCATAACACTCCATCTGAAAACAGGTATGCGCTCCGGCTGGCTTCCAACGCTAGGAAGCGACTCAGATGCTGCCTGGTTGGAGGCAGCCACTGTCAGATGCCACTGGCTTCTGAAAGGAAGGGGGTGGGATGAGTTCCTCCCTGGGCCCGTGCCCAGAGCTGTCTGATCATGCCCCTGAGTGCGTGGGGTGTGGACTCAGCGAGATGGCAGGAGGAGGGAGGGGGAGGGAAGAACGGGAGGGACATGCTCGGTGTTCCCTGCCTCCCAGAGGTTGGGACCCATGGGCAGGTGGCCTCGGGGTCTATCCATCCCCTCTCTGGGTTGGAAGGAACTCTAGGGGAGTGAGGGCAGCCCCCTCACCTTCAAACTGACACGGTTCCTTTTTCTCCTCTGGGATAGACAAATGGACTGCGGGTTCTGCTCCCGTCCCAGAAGCCCAAGATAAATAATTAAGCCTCTCAGAGTTTTAAACCACCTTAGCCTGCAGATCAAAACATGCTCAGAAAACTAAGATGTCCATGCATTTTAAAAATGGGAGGAGGGAGGGGGTGGGGGGCACACACAACATGGAGAAAGCAATAGGGAGAAGTGGGGGGAGGGGAGGGAGAGAGGGTGACAGGGAACAGGAAGGGCATCCAGCAGCACTCCATGCTGTTAGGGCAGAGTGAAAGGTGGGAAAGCAACTTGGTGGGCTCCAAACAGAGTCTTGTTAAAAATGTCCTCAAATGTCAAATAAAATGAGAAACCCTGTGCAGCGAGCGAGGAGCCCTGATTGGCCAGGAGCGTTTCTGGTGCTCCCCTCCCTCTCCCGCCCTCCCTGGTGACACGGAAGTTCCCGTGTTGTGGGATGCGTGGGGACACTGTGATCATGGGACATGAAGACTATGAAGGACAGTGACGCTCCTTCTAGTAGGTGGCTGGGCAAATGGCAGGCAGAACACACATTTCTGACAGGCGGAAAATGCCTCGTTTTGCACTCTTCTTTTTTAAAACATGTTTTGTCCTACTGATTTAGCATCAAGCCAGAGCCTGGCAAAGTAAAGTGGAAAAGTTGAGGAAAAAAGGGACAAAACCCTTCCTCTTACCCTCCCCCACCCCAGGCACCATCTCTAATCAAGGGGCGGCCTCTTAAAAATCCATTTTTAGCTTCCTCTGGGTTTATTCGGAAAGGAAAAAGAGTCCTTCCTGATCCTGTTTTGGAGTTCTACCCTTATAAGAGCAGAAATGTATCCGCTAACAGCTCTGAGGGTATGAAAAACGCCCCCAACGGAACAGCGGCCACAGGGCCGCTCGATGGGACTGAGCGGGAAGAACCGGGGGACGGGCCTCGGCACCCACGGCGCCGCCACGCGGCTGCCCCCAGAGCTGCACGCTGGGAACCCGCGTTCACCAAGCAGCTACCAGGGTCTTTGGTTGTTTGTTTTGGGTAAAAATGTCATGAAAATCCTAGTCTCTGAGAAGATAGCACACCGTAGCTGTAAGCCACGTGGTGGGCTGTGTCTGGGGAGGAAATGTCCCTGCAGTCAATGTTAGTAACCATTAACTTTCAACACCCCCACCCTCCCAAAAAGAGCCAAGTCTAACTGGCAGTAACTGCTTCCAAAACAAAAAGGGGATTCACATACCACCACTCACCTCCCATGAAATAAAATACACAAACCAGGCAACACACCACGGTGCGAGGTGTGCACGGAGTCACGTGGCTCTGGGGCGGGAGAAACCCTGAGCGGACCCTGCTAAGGGGAGCTGTCCTTGGCCCTGGCAGGGCGTCTCGGGGGGATTCCCCAGCCAGTCTCTTCCTACTCGGCATATAAAATTGGACACAATTCACTGCCTGGATAGTGAGGATTGCAGAGTTCCTGCCTTCCAGGCTAGCCCTAACTAAATACCTAACACCTTTCGTCAACTTCATGATAAAACCCTTTCTATCCCAGGAAGACCCCAGGACTGGGTGGAAAGAGTATCTGTCACCTCCGTGAACACGGCCATCTCAGACAATGGCTGAGAGCCCCTCTCGGGCTGTGTTCACCAAGGCCCCATCGTCACTCAATGAAGGAGGGCTGCCTGGGGAGTTCCCTCTCAGCCAAGACTCAGGCCCTGTCTCCCCTACAGTGTGGTCAACGCCAGGCACTTCGCCAATCTCGTGTAAGGCATCGGGGACGGAGGAGACACAGGAGAGCCGTGGGCATGCACGTAATGGGATGGACATCTGATCTAACGTCTAAACACGGAACACATGGCAGAGGCATGGGAGAGGGACACGTGACAAGGGAGGCACCACACACAGAAAGGCGTGTTTGGGTGTTGAGATACCTACCATCATAATATTCCAAATTCAAAGACTGCTTGTATCAGAACAAAGAAACAACAAATTTAACCAAGGTGGTCATTAAAGGAAAGGAAATGAGACAGGAACTAGTCGGCATCCCTCCACCAAGAAGGAAATACCTACACCTTCCCTAAAATTACAGGTTGGACGGAAGCCTGCAGGTGGAACCCGGGTGTTTAATCGGGACACTGCGGATCCAGTCTGGAAGCAGTGCTCTCTCTCTCGCTCTCTCTGAGCTGTGTGCTGCACCCTGCAGGCCAGTAGCGCTGCAGTGTGGCCTGCGTGGCTCACTGCCGCAGCCCTGCCAGCTGGTGCATGCCGATCAATGCCACGCTTCTTTGCAGCGCTGTAAAACAATGTCAGCTAGCCAAGCTCCTCTGTACAGAGATGTGGTTTTTTAACATAAAACAAAATAACAGAACAAAACCAAAAAAAGCCTGCCCCAGAGCACTTCTCCAGTGTCCTGACTCCGAATGCTACTGCTGCCCACGTTAGCTCACGCTACACTCAGCATACAGGCCACGGAAGCACCGTGGGGCGGGGCCGGCGCCAGGATGCTGGCTTTCGTAGCAGAAGGGCAAGTGCCTGTCCTGGTCTGTTAGGGTTGCGGGCTAGGCCCTACCACCAGGGTTCTGTTGTTCGTAAGAGGAAGGGGGAAGAGAGGAAGAGAAAGTGGGGAGAGCATAAAATTAGCAAGGGAATTTTGAAGAATGAGGATCATTAGCCATCGATGCCAGTGCGGGGATAGATGGGAATGGGGTCCAAGTATATCGACACACTAAGGTACCAGAAGGACAGATGCTCTGATTTTCCCAAAGGCCTCGCAGTGGTCATATACCTGCACGGTTTGCACCATAAAGTCTGTCGGTCAAGCCCGAACAGTGCCCGACACTTCTTTGGAGTATTTGCATCTGTTAGCATAAGGTAAACACAAAAAATACAACACAATGGTGGGTCGTGCTCAGTTGGATGTGAAATCTCAGCTACAGCTGACTTGTCTTCTACATCACCTGGGCTCTACTGATTGTCTCCCCTCACCAAGGGCATGAAAGGAAAGGACTTCTATGAGTCAAAAGAAAAAAATAAAATAAAACGATAAAACACACACACGCACAAAAAAACAACAACCAGAAACCAAAAAACAACGAGGGAAAAATAAATAAAAACAGAGAGAGGAGAGGAGGGAAAGGTGACGTCGTGGCATCTGCCTAGGCCAGGGTCACGGTAGAGGTCCCTGAGCCCCTCCCGGGCCGTCATGAGGAGGGGTGCAGGCCGCGGTCCCGGGAGGGGCGTGCTGGGGTTGCTGTCGCTGACCGAGGAGGCAGTGATGCTGTTTTACAGTGGCATTTGGCTAGCAGCAGCGGGGAACGAGCACGTCCCGCACAGAGCAGTGTCCCACGCCCTCGTGTCCCTAAGATCCACACACAGAGCTACAAAGCGACAGGCCAGAGAGGGGAAAGGACCGAATAGACCAGCTGCAAACCAGCACAGCGAATCTGGGAAATCTATACACACCTGCAAGGGCCGCACCAGTTATTCTGTTGATCAAGGCCAAAGCGCGCTCGGCATTTCTTAGGAGCGCTCAGGTCTGAATGAGTTCAAGAGAGAAGCGAGCAGAGGAGGAGGACGTGGGAGAGAGGGAGAGAGAGAGAAAGAGAGAGAGAGAGGGAGGGAGGGAGAGAGGGAGGGGAAAAGAGAAAGATACAAATAAGAAAAAAATAAAAATAAAAAAAGGGAATAAATCAATGACCTGGTTACTAATTACAAAATATCGACTTTCGATTTTTAACTTTCTTTAAAAAGAAAAAAAAAGTAAAAAAAAATCACATTCTTATTCAACGTGTGAAATTAGCTGTTGCAAATAAAGCTGCAGTATCCCTTCATGAAGGACTGAGTCTCAGGTTCGGCTGCGCTGACGCAGGGACGTTAGATCCTAAACAACTAGCTTGCCAATAATATTTTTCCACTTTTGGTTCTGCTTTCTTTTTTTTTTTTTTTTTTTTCTTTTTTTTTTCCTTTTCCTTTTCTTTTTCTCTCAATTTGTTTTTCTTAAAGAAGAAAATAAAGCAAAGGAGGGAATTAAGTTTGTAACATGCTTTTTTCTTCTCAGACGACAACAGTTTAAAAAAAGAAAAATACTACAAATAAAAACAGAACAAAATGAAACAAAACAGAAAGAAATAAAGAAAGAAAAGGGCTGTGGTACTGGGATATTGCAGCTTTTGGAATGTTCATCTTTTCTTGTTTAATCTACTTTCATTCATTTGAGAGAGGAAGACAGAAAGGTGAACAGGCTTTGTAAATGAGCTGTTAACGAGTTAGTTGGAAGCTCATAGCAGCACTGAAGCAGGTACAGTCAGTAAAAGGCTAGTGGGCTTGCAAATCATAAGCAGAAAAGCAAAAGGAAGAAAAAAAACTAAAATAAAAAAACCGAAGGAAAAAATAATCATACTGCAGAGGCATGCTTGCGTGAGAAAACTTAGTGGGAGCAATGAAAAAAATGCCATTAGATTAAGGAGGTTTATTACTGAATTCCTTCCATTTTTTTTTGTTTTAACCAGTCTCTTTTAAAGAAATACTGCATATTCAATTTGCACAGTTAGTTCAACTCTAGATCACTGTCATCACTGCTTAAACAACTGTTACGGGAAAAATAAATAAATAAACAAAGCAAAAGTTAAATTAAATTAAAAAAAAACAAAAAACAACAAAAGCAACTGAAAAAAATATTCTACTGAAACATACAAAACCGAGTAGATGGTCATTTTAAAGAATGTTCAAATGTCATACGTGTTTAATGTTAATCAAACTATAAATGGCAAGAAAAATTAAAAACAGTTTAGCAACTATTTTAACGACTCAAAATGACATTAGCACCTGTAATCGGAGGAAGTGAAAGGCAAGGATTTAGGAAACATTCGCTGTGTTCTGAAAAAAAAGAACAAATTATACAAAGCCTTCAAAATGTTTTTGTTGTTTGTAGAAGCCTGGCCTTCTCCAGGGGACCACTGAGATTGCCTATGCAGTATTTCTAATTTCTTCTAGAGAATGACAAACCTCCTTAATTTAAGTTGGGTGCAGTTCACCACTGTAAAGGCATGCATCGAACATCCAGGAACAGCCCAGTTAATACCCAGCACCCCCTCCTGTTCCCCGCCCTCCTCACCCTGCTCACACACAGAGGAAGCAGACTGTAGACATCCCGCATAGGTATGCCTACCGCTCTCCTGTTCTTTAAAAACACATTCCGCTAGGATTACAATGTGCTTTTCATGCAACAATAAATGTTACTAGCTTTAAAAGGGCAGGCATGAAGCAATTAATTAAAATGCATAAACAAAAAGGCTGGCTAAGATGGGCTCCCCCACAATGTCCTGGCCTTGAGCTCCTCTTGCCCCCTCCCACAGGAGCCTAACATAAGAGAGTGGTCCTCAAGTGACGCTCCTCCCTGCATCCTCATCATTCCAACTTACCGTTGGTCTCCCCGGGCTGCTTGTCCCTTTTCCTCTTCTTCTTCTTCCCCTAGATGAGCAGATAAAACACAGGGAATTATTTCAAGAAACAGATGGGAGGAGGGTGAGGGGCTCACCTGGAAAGGAGGCAGGAGGAGGGGAGCATACTGCTCTCTCCATCCACACCCACAACTTGAGTGTTTTCCAACCCCCACTCCCCTAACCCACACGAACCGTGCGCCAGCTGGAAGGGCACCCGCCCAGCAGGACACAGGACTCGATGGGGGAAAGGAAAGTCCTCTTTCCCACACACCGTGTCCATCCTCAAACCTGACCCAGAGCACTGATTCCATAAAAGGGGCAAGGAAGAATTGGGAGGTGTGACAGACAGGGCTGGAAGTGGCCCAAGAGCCCAGCGCCACAGGGCAGACAAGTGTCGAGATGGCCATGGGGACTCAGAGCCTCCCTGCCTCATTCAAATCTCATTAAGGCCAAAGGTCCTCATTCCGAAACAGAACTCCAAAGCTGAAGTAGGTTTCTTAGAGCTGTAGCACAGGCCTTGGTTTCAAAAGACAGAAGGGGAAATAATAAAAAGGCGACACAGAACCAGAAACCACCTGAGCTCCTTTTTTTTTTAATAATCCTCACTCGAGGACATTTTTTTGCACTTATCTTCAGATAGAGTGGGAGGGAGAGAGGGATGAAGAGAGAGAGAAACATCGACGTGAGAGAGACACATCGACTGGTTGCCACCCAACACGACCCCAACCAGGGCCGGGGACAAACTGCAACCGAGGTATGTGCCCTTAGCAGGAACCGAACCCGGGACTCTCTGGTCCATGGGCCGACACTCTAACCACTGAGCCAAACCGGCCAGGGCTGAGCTCCTTTTAAAACTGCTGAGTAGACAGCCAGACAAAAGGGGACACTGTCTCCATTCCCCTCTGATGTCACGATTATTACACTCCTGTAGTAACCTCTAACATTTATTGAGCACATACTACGTGCCAGCCACGATTCTAAGTGTGCCATCTATATTGACTCATTTATCCTCACACAATCCTACACAACAGGTATTATCACCATTTCAAGTTTACAAATAAGGAAATTGAGGCAGGGGGTTCCATAACCTTCCTGAGATCACAAAGCCAGCAAACGGGGGCCAGGGTGGGAACGCAGGCCGTGCTGGTTCCGCAGCCCTTCCCCACTAAGCTATGCTGCCTACATGCTTAATGCCTCACCCTCTGAGGAAGGTTTTTAATTGATTATGGGTGATGACTGCATGGAGTCATTCACATTCTCCAGCCTGATCCTCCTTGAAATCTTGACAGTGTGCTTGTGGCTGTGGCTGTGGCATGGGAACAGGCGGGAGTTTGATCTGAAGCTCTTTCTCCCTCACCTCATTAGTGCCAGTCCTAGCCACACGTCCGCTGCCTGGTATACACGAAATGTCGCAAACAAAAGGCATGGCCTCACATCCCCATGCTTCTGAGTATCTAAACACTACCTTTGCCTAAAGGGGCTCACAGTATGTTGACATCAAGTCCAGAAGAGAAAAGAACGGTGACAGGTAAAACCTGAGAATGCACAAGGCCTGTGAGGAGCAGGGTGGAGGGACCACAGAGTCTTAGCTGCATCCCAGGCGGTCAGCCCGCTGTTTCAGAGAAAGCCCTCTTTTCCCAGATCGCGGGGCCTATACCACTTGGGAATTTGTCTTGGCCTCCAGTTCAGTGTTTCCAATGGAAACATTTTATGTGCCTAGATACACAATGGGAGGAAGGGAGAGAGGGAGGGAGGAAAGGAGGAAGGAAGAGAAGGAGGGAAGGAAGGAGGGAGGGAGAGGGGGAGGAAGGGAAGGAGGGACGGGAAGGGAAGGAAAGGAAAGAGGGAGGGAGAGAGGGAGGAAGGGAAGGAGGGAGGGAGGGAAGGAGGAAGAAGGGAAGGGGGAAGGGAAGGAGGGAGGGAGGGAGAGAGAGGAAAGAGAGAGGGATGAAGGAGGGAGGGAGGGAAGGGGGAAGGGAAGGAGGGAGGGAGGGAGAGAGAGGAAAGAGGGAGGGATGAAGGAGGGAGGGAAGGAGGGAAGGGAAAGAGGGAGGGAGAGAGAGAGAGGAAGGAGGGAGAGATGAAGGAAGGAGGGAAGGAGGGAAGGGGAGGAGGGAGGGAGAGAGAGAGAGGAAGGAGGGAGAGATGAAGGAAGGAGGGAAGGAGGGAAGGGGAGGAGGGAGGGAGAGAGAGAGAGGAAGGAGGGAGAGATGAAGGAAGGAGGGAAGGAGGGAAGGGGAGGAGGGAGGGAGAGAGAGAGAGGAAGGAGGGAGAGATGAGGGAAGGAGGGAAAGAGGGAAGGGAAAGAGGGAGGGAGGGAGAGAGAGGAAGGAGGGAAGGGGGAGGAGGGAGGGAAGGGGAGGAGGGAGAAAGGGAGGGAGGGTGTGGTTTAGTTTATTTAGGAGCCCCAGGGAAAACTCAGCAGGCAGGCTTGTCCACATGCGCACACCCAAGGGCTTCTCCGTCATTTTAATACAGTTTCACTGATTTCAACCTCCCACAAAGATTCTAAAAGGCAGCTGAAAATTCACTACCCATGGGAAGCTGTCAGTTTAGGACAGATAACTGAGATGTCCATGACTGAGGAAATGATCATTTAGACTAAGGACTTCTAAAGGACAGGGACTGTATTTAATCAGAAAAGGATACGAAGAAACTTAGTAAACACTATTCACCGAAGAGGGAGATGCGGCTGCAGGGAGGCGGACGCCCACTCTCTAAGTTTAAGGGGGGAAAGCCCTACAATATGGTGGTGGGAAATTCAAGATGAGCAGACGGCCTAGGATTTATCTCCTCCACCTAATCTAGAAGCGCTGGAAGGGGCTCACGCTCTAACACAATGCCGGGGTTCGGGGTTCGAGGTCACTGCAGGACCCACGTGTCCTCTTGTGCTCCCGAAGGTGCTGCGTCCCACAGCCCCAACCTGACTGTCCCACTCGCGCCTGCTCTGTGAGCCTGCCACAGGAGGCTGTCACCGCTGGGCGGGAGGAGTACAAGGCGAAGGAGCTACGAGGTTAGCTCAGAAAACCGTCCAGATGAGCCTTTGGACTTTATAACAACCAAAGACATGTATATAAACCTCTATGTCAGGCCAGTTTAAAAAAATACTAACAAGTTTACATCACAATCAAATTTATAAAAGCTTTAAGTCTTGATTCTTGATCCACAGACTATTTTCTGGGGCAAGGAAGGAAGGAAGAATGGGGAGGAAGGAGAAATGGGGAGGAGGGAGGAATGGGGAGGAGGGAGGAATAGGAGGGAGAAGGGAGAACAGGAAGGAGGGAGGGATGGGGAGGAGGGAGGAATAGAGGAGGGAGAAGGGAGGAACAGGGAGGAGAGAGGAACAGGAAGGAGGGAGGGATGGGGAGGAGGGAGGGATGGGAAGGAGGGAGGGATGGGGAGGACAGAGGAATAGAGGAGGTAGAAGGGAGGAACAGGAAGGAGGGATGGGAATGAGGGAGGGATGGGGAGGATGGAGGAATAGAGGAGGGAGGAGGGAGGAACAGGGAGGAGGGAGGGATGGGGAGGAGGGAGGGATGGGGAGGAGGGGGGAACAGGGAGAAGGGAGGGATGGGGAGGAGGGAGGAATAGAGGAGGGAGAAGGGAGGAACAGGAAGGAGGGAGGGATGGGGAAGAGGGAGGAATAGAGGAGGGAGGAGGGAGGAATAGAGGAGGGAAGAGGGAGGAACAGGGAGGAGGGAGGGATGGGGAGGAGGGAGGAATAGAGGAGGGTGAAAGGAGGAACAGGGAGGAGGGAGGAAGGGGGCAGAGTGTGCATTCACACCCATGAGCGATGCACCCCCCCCCCGAAAAGGCACCCGAACAGGCACCCGGCAGCAGGGCTGCAGTAGGGTTGGCTGCAGAGCTGCAAACCCAGGTCTACCTCTCAGTGTTGTCAGGGTTCCCCTCCTACACCACACTCGGAGCTAAAGTCATTTCAAGTGCCTCATGGGCCTTCTAAAACCTGGAAAGCAATTCACAAAATGCCTTGGCCAGCACCTTGTCTGATCAAGTCAGTCATCTCAGCCTTGTTTGGAAGCTACCACAAAGGGGCCGTGTACCTCTGTGGAGATTCCCACTCCACGGGCACCACGCGCCAGCCCACAGTGAGAATGCCACACCCCAGAGCTGTGCACTGCACAGTGAGCATGACTGCACCTGAAGGCCCTACTAGGACCAAAGTGCCTGCTGGGGTATGACATCGACAGAGTATCTGGTTCCTCTTGGTGGTACCACTCTAGATTACTCCAAGAACCGGGTCTGTAGCAGGTAGAAGCTGGAGCTGAACTCTAAGAACTTCTGGAGAGCAGCTGTTCTGAAACGGGACTGCTGCTGTGTGGAGGCTGCAGGGCCTGCAGGGCAGCGGTGCTGGAGAGCGCCCCCTGAGGGCAGGTGGGGTGAGCTGCAAGCCTGTGGGAGAGCAGTCACTTTCTCTTGCTCTTCCTTCCAGCTCCAGCAAAAAGGCCCCACTGCACACATGCTGAGGACAAGTGGAAAGGCCCCAAGCAGTTCGGACCCCGTGCAGGACCCTCTGTGGGTGACAAGGGCTCTGAGCAGAGCCCCGTGCCATGGGGATGCACTAGCACTAATTCTGGTTTCACCTCCCAGGAGGTCACAATCTGGTGCTGGCAGCTAAGGGCGGTGGCACCTGGAGGCAGATGGGCGGGAGGGCGATGAACACATGGGAGTTAAGCCCAAAGGTCTCGGTTCTCCCTTCTCCCTCATCCACACTGCAAAGAGCTGACTCACAAGCATGTGTGTGAAGGTACAAGAATAAAAAGGGAGCCGGTTTGGCTCAGCAGTTAGGGCATTGGCCCACGGATCAAAGGGCCGCGGGTTCAATGCCCTGTCAGGGGCGTGTACCTGGTTGCAGGTTCAATCTCCGACCCCTGGTCGGGGTCATGCAGGAGGCAACCAATTGATGTGTCTCTCTCACATCGATGTCTGTCTCTCTCTGTCTGTCTCTCTCTCTCCCCCCACTCTATCTAAAAATCAATGGAAAAATATCCTTGGGTGAGGATTAACTAACTAACTAACTAAATGAGGAGAGAACCGGAAAACGCTCCTCAGAGCAGCAGAGGCAGCCTTCCCGCAGGACATGTTCCCGCACAGCCTGTGACGTCCTGGCGGCGGCTAGGTTCTGAGACAGTCAACTGTCTGATTTACTCAGAACCCCACAATCCCACGTGCACAGTGAGTGTGCAATCAACGGTGACTGAATGGTCTCAAGCCACACCCAGAGAGCTGGTGCACCTCGGAGGATGTCCACGGAGTCAGGGCAGGATCGGGGACTGGTGGGAACACCATCCACGCTCCAGGACACCAACATGGAGCAGACCGAGGAGCCTGCTGCTGTGTTCCACACCCCCCAAAGTGGATGGCAACCCCACTCACATAACCAAATGCTATATAATAAGGCATCAGGTAAAATCAGAGACATTTCATCGAGAGAGAAGAGAGGGCCCAGAACTTGAGCTAATGGGCAAAATGGAATCTAAGAAAGAATAGTGAGAGGTTACAGACCTCCCAGGGGAGAACGTTGATGGGAGAAGGACCATGAGCATCACAACCACTGCAATTAGTAAAACATCATCCGACAGTGTTTTCTAAAACCCAGGAGAGGAAATCAGGCAAATCCTGGAGCCAGAGCCCAGGAACACACATAGCACACAAGACACACCCCTTCGCCTACCCTTGCCGGGTCCCTGCCAAAGGATGACTTCCACTGGCTGCTTTCAGGGATATTCCCATCATGCCCCTCTCAGGATGAACTAGGCTGCCAACTTCTACTGCACCACAGAATAAGGTAATTGTTTTGATTTTCCTTCTTAAGAGTGAAGGCCCTGCTGGAAGATCTGCGAGGAACTAAATTCTCTCCCTCCACCCCACCCACTTCCCTGGAAGGCCACCCCAGGGACCACTGCCGAGAAGGCTCCTCCCCCCTCCCTGAATGCTGACGCAGCCATACTGGAGGCCAAGACGAGACCCTCCTCCAGACTGGTGCTCGGACGAGAGGCTACCAGTCCCAGCAGTGGGCAGAATGAGTGGCTCTGAGGCCTGATGCAAGCTGGCAGTCCCTTTGCCCATGTGCACACCCAGCACACATCTACAGGCTCCAGCCCGGAGAAAGCGATCCACCTACATAGTTATCCCGTGCGGACCAGCCGGGGTACAGCTGCATGTGAAGCTGTCGCTCCTTCCGGGCCAGCTCGTAGTATTTCGCTTGCTCCTCTCTCGACAAGGCGTGCCACTGGAGGGGACACGGGGGAGAGAGACAGAGAGAGACACGCAAAAACATCACCAACGACGTTGCGGCCGAGCCATGAACGGGGCTTCTTTTTCGGATATGTTCATCAGATCCAGTCTGAGGTCCTGGCACCAACAGGAGTGCTCAGACAAGACAACCTGTCGTCTACGTCATTCCATCACTGCCCTCTCGCTGGGGGGCGGGGGAAGACCACGGCTGTGGCTGTTCTGACCCTCATTTGAATGTGGAGTGACTGGTTCTGATTCCAGGGAGGCCACCGAGGGAGTCACGGTGTGGCTGCAGGGAAAGGACTCTCTGAACTAGTGGGGATGGGGACACCTTGTCGCCCTGCCACGTCCTAGTCCACAGTGGGGAGCCACCTACCCTCCGCCCCAGGATCTGGTTGATGGCCGCGCTCTCTTTCAACGTGCACTCGGCAACGACCTTTGCTCTCATTTCCTTCATATACAACATGAACGCGTTAAGAGGCTTCTTTATGTGGGGCTTCTTCTTTTCTTCTTCCTTTTTGGAGTCCTGATGCTTTCTGGACATAGACAAAACAGACAGACACAACCCAATAAACAATCGTGAGGTCCAACTTCCTCCCCAGCACAGAACCAACCCATTGCGTTGGTTCCTCAATGCCCAAACCCAGCAGTTTGGAACGAAAAGCAGCTTCCAGTGTGGGTCTTCCCTACTCTGGATAATGGAACAAACACAGCCTGGGGAGGGGCTGGGGAACAGAGAGGTTTTGCAATCACTTCCTCAAGTTTCACAAATACACAATTTTCCCAGGCTGGAGGGGAAAGCCCCGGTGGCCACCACCACCTCCGGCCCAGCTCATGGTCAAGGACAGAGCTCCACGAGCTCAGACAGGCTTAGGGACAGGGACATGGTTGCGAATCCCAGTCCAGCCACATACACAGAGAGTTCTCTTCTCCCCCGACCCCTCATTCCTCCCTTTCTGTGAGAGTCCAGAGCCCGGACAGGCTGGGGGTTTGCCAGAATCCCACACAGCATGCCAACCTTGGGCAGAGCCACCATCCCAGCAACCACAGGCTAAACGCAATGGCAAAGGAGAAAGAGATCAGAAGAGCGACACTTACGAGCTGTGGAGGGAGCCGACGTCACTCTGGGAGGACTCCTGTTTGACAGTTGGCGTGACAATGGCCGGGTGGGGGATACCGGTCGTATGGAGAGTATGATGTGGTGGGACCATATGGGGAGGGAACCTAGAAGACAGAAAGCTGTGTAAATCGTCAGAATCAAAATGAATGAATGGGGAGGGATGTGTACACACAATTTAAAAAAAAAAAAAAAAGCACGTAACACTCACATGAAAGCAAACCAAGGCATATGAAACCTGTCAGCATTAATTAGCGATAAATTAAACATAATGATTCTTATAATGTCATTAAAGCCAATCTTCCCCTTCATTATGGTTACTGACACGAGACATTATGATTTTTAACATCTTTAGCAAAAGACAAATTTAACTGATGTACTTGGGGGAAAACTAGGCTTGGATGACCTGCTGGAAATCCCAAGTCCGCGTGGTTTTGAGGTGTTATTAGTGGCATCTAAGAAGACAATTTCCTAAGTCCCAATCAGCGCCAGAACGAAAGGTGAAATCTTTTGTTGTGTATTGACAGCTAAATGAAATATTAATGCAGGCGATGTATGCACACTCTGACAGTGCTGCGTGGCCTCGTTAGGCCGCATCCTGTCGATGGGAGTGCAGTACCATCTTTCTGTTCCACTGTGCCCATCGTTCTCACAGGAACGGGAGACGGTGAGGCAGAAAGATGGAGAACATCCAAATATTTCCTATTTGGTTCCCAACGTTAAGTCTAGACATTTCAAGTAAGTTTGTATCTTCTTACAGAAAGGTGAAAAAATGCACACTATTTACACACACACACACACACACACACAGCTTTCAATTCTGATTTGTATGCCCTTTCTTGCTCTAAAACTCTAGGATTTCTAGATTACTTTACTCAATATACTGCCTATGCATTAACCTTCTAAATCATTATCAAAGTGTAAACCAAGATAATAAAGTTTATGTCGTCTCCTCTAAGGCTGTTTATTCTTAGGAACGTCCTTTGAAGCACTGTTTCCGCCCTGCCCTGCGCTGGCATTTCCCAGCCATGCAGACTAGCCAGGACATACAGAGAGAAGTTCAAAATACCCGTGGCCCATCTGCAGACTGACAACTAGGTCAGACAAACAGCTTCCATGTTTTCCGAAATGCATGGAGTCACCATGATTTGTACTGAGTCATAAGACTCACCCTTCCTAACGGAACATACGGTCAATCCTCAAAGTCACCGATACTTTCTGAGACGATAAGCAAAATGACATACACTGAAACCCACTTCACCATAGGCTAACTGATATCAACGTGAGTGAGGTTACCACAGCATCTCAGTGATGTCACAGCACAACAGCACTTAAAGGAAAGATGCTGTCTGAGGACCTGCTGCACACCGCTGTAGAGAAAAGCAGGGCAAGGAGCACAACCGCGAGAGCAAACACAGAGGCAGCTTCAGGCTCCCACCGGCCACGGTTCTGCAGGTGAGCAGAGGGTGCTCTTCAGGGGAAAGCGCCCCATCAGGCAGCTGTGGCTTTCCTAACAGATCCACACCAGAACAGCCCCACGCGCCAGCCTACGCGGCAGGGAGCCAGCGCTGGTGGGAGGTGCTAATGAGGGTTCATCATGACAGTTTCTCAAAAGGATCCATATTTATGTACAACATTCTTTCCACAGGTAGAATGGAGATGAAAACAGTTTCCATTTAAACAAAATAATGTAACAAATGTTGAGTTGAAAAATGATGAGAAAGTAAGGGACTAGCTGAATCTGCATAAATCAACAGAGAAGATACCAATGAGTAATGTGGGCCTTTGACAGGGGCCCGGAATCCCAGTGGACCCCCGACTAGGAAATTCCATCCCGACGTGGCCTGTCCTGCCTCTGCCTTTACTAATGTAAGCCAGCATCACAGTTTGGTATGAATGCCATGGTTTAATAAGAATCATTCGAGTCCTCTTAGGGTTTAAAAAAAAAAAAGAAACATCCTATGAGAGAGAGAGAGAGAATATGAATAACTATGAGAATAAGTGAGAGAAAAAAACCCAACCAACCTCCATCCCCTTCCCCTGGAAAAATGGAAAGTTAACCCACACAGGCTCTCAGGCTCCCCACTACCACCTGTCCCTTCCCAGTGCCCGGAGACCTGGGGAAACCCAAGTTCAGAATGTGTGTTCCTGGGAGCCTTGGAGAAGGGTGGGTGCAGGGGCAGCTTGTCTACGAATTTTAAAATACATGTGTGTGTGTGTGTGTGTGTGTGTGTGTGTGTACCAAATACCACAGGGAGACACCACAGTTTGAGTACATTTTGGGGTGGAGAAAATTTTCCAGTGCAGCCAAGAAGAACAGATCCTTCCTGGTGCATGTATGCACACACACTCACAGATCTGAAACAGGTACAGCAGGAGCCGTCTGTGTGTGTGTGTGTGTGTGTGTGTGTGCACGCATGCGCACGTGGGGCGCTGTACGCACACCTTCCCTAAGAAACTCCCTTCTGCGGACAACTGTTCCATGAAATGCAATAAACACCCTAAAAATTCCAAGCATCTCATTATATGCCCCCGTCTGCTTTCATGGCTCCAAGCCAGAATCTTAACTTGTTAAGGACAACTAATTTTTGTTTCTGGCTGTCTCAGGGGCTTCTCTCTCACTCACTCTCACTTTACTTCACTGTTGACACGTTTCTGTTAACTGGATGTCATCTGCCGGCCTTGATTTATGCACAAGCAGTAGGATGCATTTTCCTGTGCAACAACCCGGCTTTGAGTTGCATTAGGTTTGTCATTATTCTCTCATTTTCCCCCTTGCACTTGTAACATTTCATCTCTTCCTGCCTTATTTTTTGTGAGCCACGGTGCACCCACATTATGGTTTATACATGATCTCTCTCCCTTTGAAGTCGGCAGATTTCAGAGCCCGCTCTCGTCAGGAGAAGAGCCTTGCGCCAATTTAGCAGGCTGAGGGCCCGGAGCTCCAACATCTCAATCTAAAGGGGGTCACAGGGTGGCACAAGTGAGTGTCAGCAAGAGCTGTTTAATTGCCAATCTAGGCTTCTCCATGGTGTTTAAAGTATAATGACCCATCACTTAATTCTGAGAAGTCCTGGCCCCGCTGCTGAATAGAATGAATATCAAAGGGTGTTCTGGAACAGGGCAAGCTGCCTACATTTCCTATAACTGCCATAAGTATAATAGACCTATACTTCTGTCGCCCCATTACCACAATAATGTATTTAATTTGCTGTATACGCTTTTTAACTAGCTACCTTTCATAAGGCCTACCTGGGGAATCACCGTCTCCCCCCTGCACCCGGAGCCCCTAACCTTTCCTCTCACCCTTCCCTTCCTTTCCTCCACCCCCTCTGCCCACCAATAAATATCCACTAACCTCCTAATGATAATTCAATCAATAAGCTTAACCCCAATCCCTATCCTACAATTACTTCACCGCTTTTAACCCCTGAAATGCACCAAATAAACAAACATGAAAAGCAATCAGGTACATCATATAAATGCTGAATGGAGGGAGGTTGAGCTGTGGATTCTAAGCTGCTCACAGCAGCTTTTCTCCGGGGAGACTCCCCATTCGTTCCCAAGCTTTGTGAGGTTGTGTTGACATTATTTAATGAATACCTTCTTCCTCTTCACGCTAGAGAAGAGAACACACCAAGGATTCTCCTGCCTAACCAATGCTGGCGTGGCTTTGGAAACTGACATGATTTATCACACATGGGAGATGGATTTGATAACTGCCTGATAGCCATGGCATAATTACAGATGTAAGATATGCTACAGTTGGTTTTTCTTAATGAATGTGACTCTTACTCTTTCCCCCACCCAAATCACTGTTCTTGGAAGTAGGAAAAGAGACGTCTTGGCCTGTCTTTCCAGCCACCCCTCGGTCTGGGGTTCCCATGTTGGCTAGAGACTGGGGAAGAGGTTGGGGTCGGCATCTTTGCTGTGTAATGTCTGCTAATTGAATTATGTGCCATCATCAAAATGGATTAGTTGTTGCAGCCCATCAGGAAAGTCTAAACCTCCACCGATTTAATTAACTAGACTGAAAATCAGATGAACAGAAAATAAAACTATCATTAGGAGCAATTAGTGACTACTTAAACAGACTGCTGCCAACCAGTTTGTAAATAAACTAGCAGTCACTGAAAAATTAGCCAGGATTAATTAGAGGGAAGGAAAGGGGAGTGTGGGACTAGAAAGACCTCGGTACACACATGTAGATGTGTGTGTGCATGCTGTATATGCACTCCTATGCTTAAAGGTACATGAGTGTCGACACACATGGTTCTTCTAACTTTGGAGCTTCAGAGCCGCATGGGCCAATGTGGGAGCCACCAGCCACATGTGGCTACTGAGTACTTGAGATATGGCCAGCTCAAACTGAGATGCACTCTAAGTAGAAAATACACATCATATTTCAAGAGCTAAGTACAAAAAAGAATGTAAAAGCTCATTCACAGTTGCTTTGCAGGGATAACATATCAGAATGAGAATTATTTAACTATACTGAATTGAATAAAATGTATCATTAAACATAATTTCACCTGTGTTTTTTTTTTTAATAGTTTGTTAAATTTGGCTACTAGAAAACTTAAAATTCCATGTGTGGCTCACCTTATATTTCTATTGGCCAGCTGCTACTTTAGAGAGGGATGTCCTTTCGTACTGACACTAAAGAGTCAGCTTTGAAAAGACCAATAGCCTCTCCTCAAATCCTCCTTTGTGTAATAGTAAATTCTCACCCTGGCCAGTTTGGCTCAGCAGTTAGAGCGTCGGTCCGAGGACCAATGAGTCGCGGGTTTGATTTCCAGCCAAGGGCACGTACCTCAGTTGCAGTGTCCCCGGCCCTGGTCGGGTCGTGCGGGAGGCAACCAGTCGATGTGGCTCTATCACATCAATGTTTCTCTCTGTCTGTCTCTCTCTCTCTCCCTCCCTCCCACTCTATCTGATGATAAATAGAAAAAAGTATCCTTGGGTGAGGAATAAAAATAAATTAAAAAAAGTAAAATTCTCTACCCATTCCTTCCCTACCCAAGTCTAGAGCAACAGAGAAACAACCACTTTAAGAAGCTACTTCTTCCTGCCTTTTTCAACTCTGATAAAATAAGTGTTTGGTCCTGGCCGGCTTAGCTCAGTAGTTGGAATGTCAGCTGAGGACTGAAGGGTCGCAGGTTTGATCCCCAGCCCCGGTCGGGATTATGCAGGAGGCAAACAATAAATGTGTCTCTCTCACATCGATGTTTCTCTCTCTCTCCCCACCTCTTCCTCCCTTCCACTCTATCTAAAAAAAAAAAAAAAAATCATTGGAAAAATATCCTTGGGTGAGCATTAACATAAATACATACATACAACACACATACATACATACATACATACATACATAAGCGTTCAATTGACCATCTCAAAAATTTCACCCTGAAATTTTGCTATCACCCACTCGGGGAAGTTCGGAATGATTTTTCAGTGTTTTCTAGGAGGAAAGCCCTAACGCTAGATGACTCTTACACCATTAGCAGCACCTCAAGCTGCAGCAGGCCCGACAGCCTGGTGGCCATCTAGAGAACTTTCTGAGAAGTCACCGTGGCCTTGGGTGAAGGCCACAGCTCTTGGAACTCACCTGGACATGGAAGCGTTGACAGTCAGGGCTGTGGGGTAGGGGTGGCGGAATCCTCCTGTCGTGATTGGGTACACGGGCTGACCTTGCCTACAAAGAGGGGGGTACAAAGTGAGAGAGTGCCACCAAGGGTGGGGGTGGGGGAAAGAAAAAGAAGAAAAAGGAGAAGTTCTCTCTGCACAGTAAGCTTTATTCTCATTTGATCAGAACAAAAATCTTGGGGATTGTACAGGAAGGATCAAAGGGAAGAAACACAGAACAATTTGAATGCCATAAATCTGATAGGAATGGCTAATTAAATTTTATAACCTCTGCTTATGTCAATAGAGACCCTCTCCCCAAGCTGAAACTAGGTGTTTTGTTGTAATAATTAAAGGCGAAGTCTCGCTTGCTTTAATGGAGCCATCACACTAATTGAGGGCTACACATCCAAAGGAAAACAATAATGAATGTAAATTTATACCAAAATAAAGTACAGTGAATCAAAGGACTTCAGTTGCGCTTTGGGCCTCTTTCGGTATTTAGATCTCGGTGAGAAAACATTAAATTAACAGAGCTTAATTTGTAGCCTTTTGTCAAATTAACAAGTGTTGACAAGAGTTACCGGGGGGAGAGTCCCCAAGAAGAATTGTGGGTAACCAATAGACAATCACACCTCATTACAATAATTAAAAAATACAGCAACATGCAAAATAGCATCCTCATGAAAGACACACAACTTTTTCTGACAGAGGATTGTCTGAGTTGGCTATTCCTTTTTATCTAGCCTTCAAATATCTTCCCATCAGCTGAACGGGGCAAGTGATGGCGGAGAACTATTGGAAGAGTGGCCCGTCGACTGAAGAAGGAATGGGATACAAGCTCATGTTCATGTCCATGGCTACCTTCCCAAACAAAATTAAGGAGAAAACAATACCCAGAAACTACACTCAGGGTTGGTACTTAGTGCAGCTACTACTACATAATACAAGCTGTTTTTTAAAAACTGTAGAATCTGTTCAACTTGAGCAATACGGGTAGAATGGGGGTGGAGGGGGGGAACCCCTCCAAAATTATGTCTTCTTTGAGGTTATGAAAGACTGTCTTCCCCAAGACCCAACCTTGAATGTTTTGCCATATATTCTGGTTAAGAGTCAACAAATTGTCCTGTGTTTCGTGTTTTTTGAACAGTAGAGATCACACGCACATCACGTAAACATGCAGAAATACATACACAAAACATGCAATCGCAAAACACACGTTACATGCATATACACGTGGTATGCTTATGCACTGAAGGCCTTTCTACTCTGATTTGAAAACACATTTTTCAAAGTTGGCTGAGGAAGGTTAATGGGTGGTCCTGTAAAAGCAGGACGGGGTGATAGGAAGACAAATTGTCGAGGGCAGTCTGATGATCTGGGCGCTGCAGGGGGCCGGGGCTAACATCAGGCAGGCCCCACAGGCTGGAGTGAGACTGCAGCTGCCCTACCCCCACCCCTCATCATTAGGTGAAGCCTTTAACACGCAGGATCTCAGAGAGGTGCTGGTTAAATAGCACGGAGCTCACTGAGAGACAACACTGTCCACTGTTGATGTCCAACTTGAGATTCACAGACCCGATGGTGCGGTGGGGTGGGGAGGGGAAAGGGGGTAGCACAACCCCAGTCCCTAGGCCTGGATCTCAAAACTGGGTGCCTGTTGCCACTCGGCTGCTACCTCCGCCCGATGGCAGGGCCCAGTGTGGGCGGCCACAGCCGCAGAGCCACGGCCAGCTTCACTGGGGAAGCCCTCAGCGCCTTCTCAATTCCCTGAGTACCTCACGGGCACCTTTGTCCACAGAGAGGAACCCAGAGCCTCTGGGGCCATGGCCTCAGAATGCTAAGTACCAGTACCCTGCTCCTTAATCCACTGGCACTGACCTGCCCTCTCTCCCACAGGGCACCTCAGCAAGCACCGCCCCCATGCCCCCAGTGCCCTCCCACCCACCCTGTCTTCTAAAACACACACATATGCACAGAAGAAATAATAAGCATGCCCATGTAAAAAACAAAAAGGAAATTAAAAAATGGAACTCCTTACTGTGGTACTAACCATCCTAGCGGATGGGGGATTTGTCCTACGGTGCCTGGCGACAGAGGGTAATACGGAGATATATCTGGAGGGTGCGGGGGCCGTGGAATTCCTAGGAGAAGAAGCAGCATTTTAGGCACCAAGGAGGAGAGAAGGGAAGAGAGGCTATGGAGAGCCAGGAACAGGAAAGGGTGAGGGGAGACACCCCTTCTGTAACCCTAGCATGAGGTTCTTTCCCTGATTATAAGCACAAGAGTTACGTTTCCTCTCACTGTCCCTCTACCTCAGTTTGAAGAGTTGGTTTAGCTCCTTCAGACAGACCCAGAAATGCCATCTTGTGTACTTCTCTCTTGTGTGACTGGTGTGATTAAAAAAATGCTTTTAATCTCAAGGGTGTGGCACGCAGTGGGTGATCAAGTCATGTTACTTCCTGTCCCTCACTCCCTTTAACTCTAATGACTTACCTGCAGGACTCTGGTTTCTGACATTCTTTTGAGTTAGAGCTTTTGACTTCTTTCAAAAAAGTTAACTCTAGAATGTCTCCACCCCAGCCTAGAAGATACGCTGTAGGAGGACCTCACCCAAGGCCACGGCATCTCACCCAAGGGAAACCTGGACTGGAGAGACAGGGAGATGCTGGAGACCAGGCCGACCCAATGCCAGACACGGATCCTCTGAAGGACAGTCACCGGCGTGTGCCAGCCCCGCCTGCCGCCTGGGTGCGCTGAGTCACGGGCACAGACAGCACACCGGGCTGAGCCTGCAGGTGCGGCCTCGGGGGAGCGCCCTGCACCGAGGCAGAGAGCACGGTGCCCTGACACAGGGGCTCACCTCGCAGGTGAGCGGGGAGCCAGGGAACAGGTCCACAGAACTCAAGCAGCACGGAAGGGAACGAGAACTGCGTGTTCGTGGATGAGAACTCTTTCATTTTTTTAAAAATTCATCAGGAAGCTTTTAATCTGTAAATTAAGTCTCCCTGGGTGACCGTTTCCTGCAGACATTGCTTTCTTTCTCTCTGTTACAAAAACTGAACGAATTAGCTGGGCTCGGACCCCTACTCCAGGCCGTTCGCACAATGTTCGCAGAGGAAAAGTAAACAGTCCGCAGACGTTCATCAGATGTTTTACGATAACCATTTAAAAGCCATTCCCTGTGCTACCATTATTTAAATGAGACGCGATGCTGCCACTCACTCCTAGAGCTCGGGCCGCTGGGCCTCCTCCAGCCAGAGCTGCCAGGCTCGCCCCACAGCACGAAGCGGGCTCGAGGCTGGTGAAAACCAGCTAAGGTGTAGCTTCATTCAGGGGCAGCAAAGGCCGCCTGAACCGGCAGTCTACCTCTGCCCGACACCAAGCAATTCCCTCCAACAAAGTGACACAAACGGCCATTTCAAATCCATCCTTCTAACTGACTAGCTGGGAAGAGAAACCCCAGCCAGCAAGATACACCCTGGCCCTCGCTCCCTGGCCTTAGCTCCCTCCCAGGACCACCCCACCACGAGCTGTGGCCATCTGCTTGTTTTAAGTCTTGTCGGAGGTTCTCTCTCTCCCCTTTGGGGAAAAGCAGGGGTGGAAAGGAGGGAACAAGGCTGGAGATGGAAACTTCTGGCTGAGATCCTATTGGCTGTTGTACGATGCAATGGAGAACCCCTGAGGGTTCGGTTTTCACACCTGTAAAATGGGCTTGATAACACCCAGGAAAGTATGGGGAAGAAAGGACCCACATCACCCAGCACAGAGAATGCGGAGCCCAGCAATGTAGTTTCTTGAGGCTGCACCAAATGTCATCATCAAGTGACTGGAGTCCCTTGGCCACCAAGGGAACCAGAGCTTCGGGGAGCCGTGGCACTGGGCTCGTGTACTCCCAAGGAGCCAGAGGACACCCAGAGCGCTAGAGAGGCTTCCCAGAAGAGAGCAAACAGGCCCTCAGCCTCCCCAAAGTCTTCCTTTCAACACCCAGGAGAGGAACAGGAGCCCCTCCTCACAGCCCCCCTCCCCCTCCCCCCGCAGGTCCTAGGGTGATCCCAGGACCAGCACCCCCTCCTGCGCACACAGCCTACCTGTTTTGGGGTCTACGTCAGCTGGTAAGTGTGGAGGCGGGTTTCCTGGGGTGAAGTGTTCGTTGCTGTAGGTGATAAGAGGCGTGAGAGGGTGGACATGGTGAGGGTGCTGCACCACGGGCACTTTGTTCGACTGCGGGAGGAGAACAGAGAGAGGCACCATCAAGCCGGGTCCCCAGCGCACAGGGCCCAGGGCTCCCCTGACCACGCCCTCCACCTGGCCTTGATAAAATGCACTCAATCCCGAGCTCGGCCCTGGCCCCCATCCAGGGATTAAAAATCACGGACAGTTGTAAGACAGCTCTCTGGGTAGGTGCCTTCAGTTTTTTCCTCCCCACTGAGCTTGGCCTTTAAAATACCTGCTCCACGCCCCCACCCATCATGGAGCTTATGAGTGCACTTTTCCCAACTGCAGGTAAATCGGAAGAGGGCACTCTAACCTCCCAGGCATACTGTGTGTAGAGTGGGGGAGACTCTCCTGCCCCAGGGCCCCAGCAGAGGGACCTACAGGAGGCAGGCAGGCTTCCCAGGGGACTGGCTAGGAAAACCTCCAGTTACAAGAAACCTGGCAGGGCCCACAGCCCACTCACCCCGCCTCCTCCTCCACCACCCCCTGGCTCCTGACCCCCGCCCCTGGGGGCCAGGGGGCATGCAACAATCCTTTCGGAGAGCCTGGATGAAAAGCCCCACTCCTGGCCTGGTTGGGAGTGTGAACTTTATCAGAAAGCTCTAAACTGCCAGGCAAGCACCTGAATATTTTATGCAGATTACATCAGCCTTGATTCGTTAGGAATTTCATTAGGAAGTCACCAGGGAAATCTAATAAATTAACTGGATGATGATGAATTGGGCTAATAAAAGGTATGCATTTTAGAAACGGGCAGTCCTAGAAAACCAAAGTACAGGCGTTTTTATGTTTGGGAAGGGTGGATAGGAGGAGAGAAGCAAGGGGAAAAAAAAGAAAAGCATTTTTAAGATTTTTCTAGTTGCCATGACCAGACCTTCCCAAATGATTCTCTCCTTCCCCTGCCCCACTCTCAGCCCACCCATCCCCCCTCCACTACTGGATGCTATAACTTAGCCCAGCAAGATCACAAAGAAAAAATTAAGCTGAAACAAGCGAACTACTGGGCCATTTACTGAGAGTAATCCAATTGCAAAAAACCCTATTCCCAATAGAGGATTTTCACTAAAATCCTACAACAGGGACATTTAACCAGATTAGGTACCAGGGAAGATAAAGAGGCTAGTATTAGATGATGAATGGATTAGAGTCAAGTTTCATTTCAGAATGTGTCTTCATCTCCTTTTATTACTTTTAGGAGGGCACAACTTGCATTAGCATCAAGGAAAGGGAACTGCATGAAAAGAAAGGAAGTGAGGGGCTCGGGCTGCTCACTAGCGCCTCTCGAGTTCAGGGACCACCCAGCAGTTAGTTCTCTACACTTTTCTTCTCTTCCATTCCCCCCCCCCCCCCCACCCGAATAGGTGAGCAAGAAGTACAACACAGAGTATTTCCTACCTCGGTTAACTGTGGGGAAGGCATCTTTAAAAGTGCTTCTAACTTTTTCATGAGTATGTTTGGGGAAAAGCTATGGCCTTCCTGATGCTCCAGAAAAAAAATAAAAATAAACTACAGAAAAAGAGGTCAACCCTTCCAACAGCCTGGTTTAATGATGCCTATAAACAACTGGACACTTTGGGAGAAAGAGGCCAGCTAGTTGCTCATAGGAGCCTTGTATTGTGAGTCATCAGTTTGCAATCAAAGCACTGAAATTAAAAACACCAAAGCAGAGGGAGCTTTGGAACCCAGGAACATGTCCTTAGTCAGCAGCCATGAAGGTCTGGACAGGCCAAAGGCAGCAGAGTGAGCGGCCGCTGCCCCGAGGCTCATGGACAGGCACTGAGGAGTCCCCTTCAGGGGACCACTCTGTTTAGGACAGCATGAAAGGAAACCAACAGGTAAGTCCCCACTGCATGCTGGGGTGGAGAAGGGAAACATTTCAAAGGGAGAGGGAGGGAGAGACAGGGACAGACATGGTCACGTGGAGTGAAGACCATTAAAAGGAAAGGAAAATGACCATTGCTGCCTTCCACAGTTTTCTATTTGGTTGGAAAGATACACAGCCACTGAAATGAAAGAAAGCAGACCTGTCCCAGGCAGTTTAAAGGAACTGCAGGAAAACTGTGGGACCAGAGGGAAGAACCACAGATAGCCCAGGAGGGGAAGGAAGACAGTCACTTAGAGGATGAAGATCTTCCAGGGAATGGACTGCCATCCCAATGGAAGGAAGCAAGTGTGTAAATCCATGAGCCGGTGCAAGGGCTGGCAGTGGGCAGTGAGATTTGCCATTCTCAACCCTGGACGAGTCAAGCATCTCTCAGGACGCTTATCACAAATTCAGATCCCTGATCCTAGGAGATCTTTCAGTATGAACCTGAGTCGGTAGGCATCTTGGGTCTGCCATAGGTGGCTCTCCTGTTCAGCCATGATCCCTTGACCAGAGAGCCACGCAGGCACAGACAAGCACAAAGGTCGTAAGAGACCTGAGTCCCAATCATCAATCCAGTGCGAGTCCATCAGAGAATCCATGGAAAGGGCTTAGCACAAACCCCACCACAGGTGAGCACAGGGATGGAGGTTTACTACTGTTACTGTTAGTGCCAGAAGCTGCCATGACACAGTTTTCTGTCTGCAGTACATAAGTGCAAAGGGACAGCTGTCCTGAAGCAAGACCAACAGGACATGAGGGGGAACCTTTTTCTGCTTGTCCGGCAAAGAATAAAGACAGCATTTAGGCAACAGTGTGGTTATTTAGGTGTATGCAGAATTTAAAAATTAATTCGCCCTGTCTCCTAGATATATATGATGGTGAGTCCAACAAAAGTTGGGAACCTGTTCTGGCTGCCATCACCCTCCTATTAATAACTTTGAGCACCTGAGACTAGCCAACTGGTTTTTTCCTGTTTGCTCAAAACTTTATAGCATAGGGGTGCAGTGAAGGGGATTTGAAGTGTATTTGTTAAGTTTTTGTTTTTTTTTAATATGTTCTTATTGATTTTTTAAAGAGAGAGAGAAAGGGAACGGGAGAGAGAAACACTGATGAGAGAGACACATCCATTGGCTGCCTCCTGCACGCCACCCACCGGGGATGGAGCCCCAAACCATGTGCCCTGACCAGGAATCGAACTGGCAAACTCTTGGTGCATAGGACGACACTCAACCAACCACACACCGACCAGGTGGATTTGAAGTTTTAACCGGTGCCTTTTGGAGGGAAAATAGACTGGTTCTCTTTTCTGATCATGACTGCATGTCAGGCAGGTCACTTTGAAACAATGTAGCCACAAGTCTCTCCAGGTTGACTGGTTCCCAAGCAAAGCAGGAATGCAGTCATAGATGCAAAAAGCAGGGTCTAACTGTGGCTCCTGCTGGACCTGCCTGCGCCTGGATTGCTTTGACAACAGGAGGATGTTCTTCTTGAAAATGCTCACGTTTCTCCAGCCTCAGAACCACCCCCCACCCCAGTCTTTTCTTCCTGTGTTGCATTATGCCCACTGCTGTGGTTATGTATGTACCTTTCTTGGACCTACTGTAGCTAAGTTCCTTAAGGACAAGGACTATGTCTTCTAGAACTCTGTGTCCCCTGTCATGCCCAGCCTGTGGGAGGGATGAGCACAATCTCATAAATTGCCTAAGAACCATCAAATTGCAAGTATTACAAGAAGATAGAGCCACGCTCACAGATCCACTTCAGCCAATGACAGTGCTCTTTACATGGAGTCTACGCAGAATCATAGAACGGAGCTGGGGGAAGGGGGGCGCTGCAGAAAGCACCCAGTCTAACACCTTGTTATCACAGGCTCGGACATGGTTTTAGAGCCCACTGCATGCCCACGGTGACCAAGGGTAAATCTGTGAATTCAGGAAAGATCGGGTTTAAATTCTCCTTCCCCAGACTAGCTATGCAACCTCTCCCAGGCCTTCATTTCTGTCTCTATGAATTCCAGATAAGAACTGTGTCTACCTCATAGGGTTGTTGTGAAAATTAAGAGATGCCTGTACAGTGCTTAGCACAGTGCCTGGCACATAGCTACACCAAAGGAAGCTTTGAAAGCACCCTCTCATGAAGAGTAATGACGAGTACTCAATGATGTTCTGTAGTCACAGTGTGCTATGTAATTTAAAAATATATTTCATGATGTCTTTTGAAAAAAAAAATCACTTTATTATGCTAATGAGTAAGACTATCAGAATAGAGCTGAATGTTAAATAAACATAGTTCAAGATGGCCAAGATCCTTCCAGAATTAGGGTGAGGGCCTTGAAGTAAGAGCTGATAGAAATGAAACACAAAACTGCCCAAACAGGAAATACCGCCCCCGCCCCCCGACTTCCCACCTTCTCTCCAAGCGACTCCCATTTTTAAATAGGTCTTTAAGAAGTGGGTTCAAAACTGTATCGCCCTAAGAGAATTCAGATGTGAGAAGTGCCTTTCTTAGGCAGGGCCACAGATAACCCTCCAGAAACGCACGCACCCAGCAAACCTACGCTAAGACGACAATCCATATGCAGAGGGCAGTGGGACAAACAGTCTGAAATAGTGTCTCCTCCCCGTTATCTTCTTACAGACTCAGTGTTTAAGGGAAACACCTGCAACATAAAACCAGGTGCCTTTTAGGTAAACTGCTGTATCTAAATACTAAATGTGGCTTTGAAACTACCTGGGGGACAAAATCACCACCTCCAGTGATGGCTCACTAACAACTGTCAAGGTCGTGGTGGTGGCTGTCTCAGGAAGCTACCTGGAGAGCCCGAGTTGCTGGCATTTAACCCTTTAAGAACACGAACACTAGGAAGCCTGGAGCCACAAACAGCGGACCTTCATGGACTAGTCCACGCAAGCGCAGGCAGTTATGTCACAGTTGCCCACACACATCTACACCATCAGCACCAGAAACCCACCCATGGAACCTCCTAGAACCTGTCTAGATGATCCGAGGGAGGTCAGGGAAGACGAGCACTGGCCAGCTGCTGTTCCTGAAGCTCCCCAGGCCACACCAGCACAGCTCCCTGCTGCCACCCTGCAGGAGCCTGGGCTCTGTACCCGCCTCTGCTGGCGGTGACACACTCTACTCCACCACGTCCTCACAACAAACCCAGGAGGGAGTTGGCATTGGTCTTTAATTCCATAGAGGTGAGGAGATCTGTCCCAGTCACAGCCTTGAAGGTGCTGTTTCTAGGCCTGCGTGCTCACCTGCCCGACTCCTCCACCCCTACTGTGGCTGTAGACACCGGCATCAGGATGGGGTTCACTGTGCTGCAGTGAGCTGCACCCCACGAGCTCAGCCTGGGCCAGTCTTCCCTACTGGGCACAGATGCTTCTGGACTCACAACGGGAACTGTCCCCAAACCCCCACCTACCAATCTCTGAAACCCAGACCAGTTTCAGCAAACAATGTGCCCTGCACCCCCACCCAAACACCACAGATTAGGACTGGTCCCAGGTTACCTGCCTCAGCCAGGACACCCTTGCCACAGGCCTCCAAGTAGTTTTGCAAGGGCTGTTTACAGCATGTGGCCGACTATGGGAGGCAGAGGCGGCAAGACCTGTGATGAGATGTTTCTGCTTCCCCAGTACAGACAAGCAACTGCAGGGCCCAGCAGGATTCTGGTGACAGAAACACATTCTATGTGGTCAGTTCCAGCTGACCAGAAACGAAAAAAAAAGTCAGCTCAAAAACTGAACCCATTAAATGGAGTAAACAGTATCTATTTGAAAGGAACCAAAATCCTCATCTGACTTTCACACCGCTAGGGTTTCGGCTTTCTACCTGGAGAAGCAGGCGTGAGCCGAAGCAAAGCCTTCTCGGTTCTGTTCGCTGAGCTCTGTGGGCTCCGAGCACTGAACGGTTAGGTGACACAGACAGGGTCCTTTACCAGCCCTCAAAGAGCACAAAGCCTTTCCACCCGAAGCATTCATCCGACTGCAGTGGGGGAAGAACAGAGGGGGTGCCCCTGTGGCTGACCTCTGACCTCTCGAGAACCCTTCAGCACGGGGTTCTGCAACTTGGCCGTGCCACCCTGGTCGCCGAGCGCCCACACGCCCGTGAACACTGCTTGTGGTTTGGAAGCTGGCGAGTGAAAGGCTGATCCGGGCCCTCTAGGTCCCCCTGTATCCCTCCTCTAACCCCAACCCTCAACCTCTGTAACTGTGGGGAACCCAAAGGGAATGAAAGCTTGCCATTCACCTCGCAACCTATTAATCAACGGACGTTGAAAACAAATAGCGCCATTGCCGGCCCTGGCCTCTCTGGCGGCCCTCCTCTTCAATGCTCCCCTATTGCTCTCCCTTTCTGCAGAAGAAAAATGGGGCCAGAAAGTGCCTTTACGAGCCCAGCACAATAAAACAAAAGCGGCACAGAGGAGCATTTGTCAGCCCTCTCCCGTCCCCGGGGTGGATGGTCCTCACTGAGGAGTGGCCTTAGGTTACCAGCCCCCCCAGGGTCTGAAAGCGACATCAGGAGGGGACTCTGTTCACTCCGGGTCTATATAAAAAATGGGTTTATGGCTCACCTCCGATGCGTTTTTCAGATGCCGCTTACTATGGCTGCACCAAGGCCTATGGCGACCAGCAGCATGCTGATCGATGATGCACGTCACCAGAGCCACGGAGTGCTGGGAGTGCGGGAGAAGAGGGGGGCTGGGGCCGACCGAGGGGCTGCTTCTTACTCATCAACACCCCTTGATGACTCATGCAGTCCTATTTTTTTTTTCAGATGATGTGCCAGAGAGTGTAGAAATGGACAGCGAAGGTAAGCCTCCTACCTCAACAACCCATTAGCCCAACAATCAGCAACCGCTTCAGCTGCTCGAACCACCTCAAGGAGACACACAGAGCAACCTGGACCCAGGCCTGCACACACAGCCCCACCCCAACGCAGCAGGTGAGCATCCGGCTGCTGCATCCTGAAAACCTCCTTGCACACAGAGGGAAGTGGCAGGCACACTCCCACCCTTGGCCAAATGGGTTTCCGTCATCGTTTTACCCTCTTTCTGGAGCCACAGCTATCAGAAGCCCAGCCAGCCAGCGAGGACCCATCTAGGGCAGTGCCCAGGGTTCGTCCACAGTTGGACAAAGCTCCTCTCGGGGGCCTCGCCCTGGCTAATGGCACTTTGCTTCCCTGGACAAGACTTCTATTGATAGCTACAACAGTGCCTGTTGAAAATAATAAATAAAAAAGAGAAGGCTTCACGGGGTTCGATTTTGCTTGGAGAAATGAGGTGCTTAAGGGAAAGGAGGTCTGCAGTGAGGTGCAGAAAGAAACACCCACCCTGCAACTTCAGCACTCAGCTGACATCCCCTGGCCCGGCTGCTAAAGATCCTGGAGCCACAGGGCTGCCAAGTTACAGGTCTGCAACCCTGGGAGCCTGACACTCCGGGGTGCTGCTTATGTGTTTTGTAAATTATCAATGGCTGACTCCTCCCCCTTCCCCATCCAATCCATTTAGACAGCAAGAAGGGGAAGAGAGAAAATTCTCCGTGCCAACTACAAAATTCTGCCGACTCAGAGTTTCTCATGTACTCACACAGGCATTAAAATTCTTCTTGCAGGGAAATGATCGAACAGGGCAGGCAGGGAGAGAATAAATGTGCAGTCAATTTTCATCCAAACTCTCACACACACATGCATATACACAGAGCTAACTCAAACCATCCTAAGCCCTTGGCCTTTTTTTTTTTTTTTTTTTTTTTTGCCCCTTGTATAATATAACAACCCAGCTGGTAACACACCAAACAGATTGTCAAGCATTAAGGGTCTAGGGGGCCAAATACAGCTCTTCTTAATGACCTTTCCTTAATCCCCGAAAAGGAGGAAGGGAGAGGCGGGCTGGGCCTGAGGTGCTGGGTGGGGGCGTGGCTGCACCAGGGGAACGTTTACTTCGACCTGGAAATAAAGATGTGGGCCAGCTGCTTGGCTTTGTGACACCGTGACCAGGGCCCAGCCCGCAGAGCTGTGCTTTCACAGGCTCTTGAACAATTACGTCTAGTTAAGTTCATTAAACATAATTTATTTCCACTCATTCTCATTTATTTCCCAATAAAAAAGAAAGCATCCTATTGTGCCAACCCCCCACCCCCACCGCAACTACCCTTGAAAGCACTTGTAAGCTGGAGTCTTGGCCTGCTGGTCCAGGCGCGCCCCTGCCCAGGGAGTTCGCAGCGTTTTCGTCTTGCTGCCCTGCAGGAGCGGGCCACAGCACCCCGAGTGTCAGTGGGGGGGTGTGGCCGCACCACAGACTTTCTGCCTGTCCTATCTTCCACCAGCTCTCAGAGATGAAGAACCAGCCACTACACCCCTAAGAAAGTTCCCAGAAATCTGCCATCTCCACCTTCCTGCAAGATATTCTCTCCTACTTGGAAATTCAATGATTAGTGTCAACATTATCAATCTTGTGAAGTGTCCTAATGTGCAGAGAATGTTTGGGAATTGGGTAAGAGGGTATGGCTGTTTCTAGGAGAGCAGATTTTCACAACAGTGCCAGGAATAAAACTAACCTATTCCAAATGAAGAAACCCAAAAGCTCAAATTGAAAACAACTTTTAAAAAATAATGATTTCCAGGCCACCCCCCCCTCACCCCAAACAAAACAACCCCAAATCTACAGAATCCTAAAATAATGGAAAGGAAATCACCAATTTTGATTTAGAGTAAACTGTAAGTACATAATGGCTACTACATCCTGGGGATTTAAAGAAAGAAATCGTGAACAGAATCCGATCCCACCTTTCCAATTTACTTACAATGAACAGCTGTATAAAAAATGTCTTTAGTTTTTCACATACCCTGTACCTAACTTTCAAATCTAAAGCTTCGTATTGGCGAGTCATGCCTGCTACATGTCGTCTGATAGAAGCTCAAGCAACAGCTGTTTCCTTGAGAGAGCAGGTACATTTCTCCATAGAAAAGATCAGGTAACCTGAAAGGAGGGATACTGTCTTCATATGGCCCCAAACCACGAATGCCCCAACTCTGGATTCCGCAGGAATTCGGCACAGCCGACTTGAAAGGCAGACAGTGCAAAGGCGGAACTGCATTGTTCTCTCCATTTCGTCCTGTCAGTATCCCAACATGGGCATCCTTCAACGGATACCTACAGCCCCCATAAGTGACGCATGTGGAAAGGACCCAGAGCTGATGGGGCGAGGAGGACACACTACTGTTTCTCCCTGTGATCACCAGCTGACGAGTTGGAAGTTTAAAGTAACAAGGGAATGACCGAGGTAAAGTTCAATTTCTTTAAAATCCTCCTATGTGTGCAGAGGTATGTAATCTGGAGGGCATGTCAGGATTTCATCATTTTCCAAAATATTACAGAAGGAAAGAATTCCATTACATAGCTCAGCCAGCTCTCCCACCAGCCCCAAACCACAAATGGGAGGTTTCCCTAAGAATATAAGGTTGCTGGCTCTGTTGCTTCCAGAAAATGCCGATGCAGCAGCCTGTTGTGACAATACAAAGATCATAATAGCTGTATCATTGGAGTCGGGAATTTAGCCTTTGAAAGTAACCCTTTTCCTACAAGATATCAAGAATGGAGATTTAACCATCACCAAAGCAGTGATACTAGGATTAAGTAACCCAAGTAATTTGAGTAAACAAAGATCTGGGACCTTCCAGCAAACTTGAAAATGGAGACGTGTGCTGGGTGGGAAATCTGCACCACCACCTGTCCATCTGCAGGGCCAGCCTTGCAGTCTCCCCCACAGCTCTGGACGTTTACACAATTGCACACTCAACTGAGAAAGTTGCACGCAGCCAGAAAGGAACACTGAGACTACATCTGTCATCCCTTCATGCCCGACCAGAGAACTGATCTCCCCTCTGTGCTGTAATGCGTCGTGCAGCATTTATCATGGTTTTGGAAACATAAGGACTTATAGTCTCTAGTATATTTCATTCCTCTTCCCCAAGATATCGGATCCAAGAGCTGATCGACCACTGCCAATGTTTCTGTGTTTGGCCATTCAACAACAACAAAAATAATGAAATAATGAAGATAATTAAGGAATCACCTCCAAATTCATGAGAATGCCCTTCCAGCTTGTGGCAAAGGGTCTGACCCAGCAGTTCAACCGAGTGCAGTGTATCCTAAACCCCAGACTGGTACTGAAAAGGCCGTCTTCCTGATCAGGAACGCACAGTGGGCTGTCCTCAGCCTTCTGCTCAGGTTTCCAAACCACGTTTTATATTAAGTTTAGATAATACAAAACACCACAAGCAAGATCGCAGCCCTAAAAGGCCAGCATCTAAATTTGGAGATCGAAAATAAATACAACTAAAGACAGAGCCACAGAAAGTCAGCATTAAATACGAAACCAAAATAAAACAGTTTACATAAGCGCTGCTACTGTAAAAATCTTATTGCTCAAAAAAAAAAAATTTTTTTTTTTTCGAGCTTTGAAAAAGTATGATCCTTCATGAGGCACTGTCATTTTCCTTCTCTTTCTTTCCATGAAGCCCACCCTGGTGGGTGAAAGAAAAACACATTTATTTGTTAGAATAAACTCCCAACCCCATCACCCCTTTCCAGATTACAGCTTCCGCGCACTTGGGGAGCGGGTCTTCCGTGCTATATAACTGTTAAGGATTGTGATGAAGTCAAGCTTTCTCTCCACCCCATCTTTCTTTAACCCTTTCTCCCCCTCCCCCAAAAACTGCTATGAAAAGTACATCATAAAAGGGCACAGCTTGAGTTGACCATTTATTCTCGTTTTGTTTTTTTCTTTCCCAGCGTCTGAATTAAAAAAAAAAAAAAAAAAAGCAGAGGTTTAATGATCAAGACCATAAGCAAGGACACGAACACACACACACACACACACACACACACACACACCATTACTCACCCAGCAATTCAAATTGAGGTGCCAACTGCCCAACTGCTGGAAGAGAGAGAGCCCGGAGGCCACTGTGCCTCCCTTCCCACTCAAATATTCCATTCCCACTAAAATTGCATCCCTAGGGTACATAATAGCTTTGGTTTTCTTTCTCTCCACCTCACAAAAACTTTCTCTGTACCTTCGAGATGGGACTGGGCCAGCTTTTTTTTCCTCCTCCCTCACTGCTTTTCTCACTCTTCTTCTTCCTCCCAGCGTCCCCTCCCTTTATTCCTTTCACTGAAAGAGCTGGAAAAAAACATCTTAAAAGATGGAGATAGCTCCAAATTTCTGCCCTGGACACTCCAAATGCTCAGTGCTCTATAGCATGTTGCCTGTAATTACTGTGTTAATTCTTCCCTGCCACATACATCCCTCAAAAACCAAAACAAAAAAAAACAAAAAGGAACCTAATAATCTAGTTCACTTTGTTGCAGATCATCTTTTTTAAAATTGTTTTTAATTTAAAAACTCCTTCTAGTTTCTGATCTGTACCACCACACAATCCGTGAAGGAAGGGGGAAGGCCCACTTTCCCAGCCAGCTCAGGGCACCTAAGCGAAGTCCCCTCCCTCGCCCGTTACCTTGGGCAGCAGGGACAGAGCCACCGCTAAGAGTAGCTAAGAAATTACGGTCAGCCATGAGGGAAAATGATCAACCGAAGGCGGGAGGCAGGCACTTTATCTGCAAGATTGTCAAATCCCTCAAAACAAATTTCTTAGGGAGAGGGCTGCGATGGGAGAGGGGGAGGGAGGGGAAAAGTATATTTTCTTGTCACAGTAACACGGGAGTGACACTTGGTAGGGCCTTGCCTGCCACACACACACACACACCGTCTTTTCCTTCTAGAATGAGAGACTGCGCCTGAAAGCGTCTCCACTGACCTCTCTGGAAACAGAAGGACGCAAGCTTCCTGTGTTCACTAGCATTCCAGCGGTCGGAACACTAACTCGCTTTCTGACTGTTGAGTTTTGTGAGCTTTGCCCAGAATGAGAGAGAGAGAGAGAGAGAGAGAGAGAGAGAGAGAGAGAGCACG